>QLTV01000621.1:0-43279 GCA_003457575.1 Thermophis baileyi | reverse complement strand
GCCCCCCGTCTGGGCAGATCTCTGAAAGGGGCACACCCCCCCCCTGGCCCAGCCAGGTGTCGGTTATACATGCCAGATCTGCTCTCTCCTCCCGGATTAAATCCCGGATGAGAGGGGCTTTGTTCCCAATCGATCTGGCATTAAGCAGCAGCAGCCTGAGGCCAGGGCCCTGAAAACCCAAGTCACCAGAAGGGTCAGAACAGGCAATCGCTTTGATACAGCAAGTACTAGTTCTCCACACATGGTCTGCCCTTCGGTTCCCGCCATACCTACCTAGTTTAAAATGTATTCTTTGCTATGGGAATTTGGGAGGGGCAGTTGCATGAGGGATGTCAGCATGTAGCCACAACAAATTCCTAGATTGTCAAGGTCATCCTTTGTCCTGCACCTGCACAGAAGAAGGTGGAGTTCCTACCAAGCTACGAGATGAAGATTGGTTCATGTGATGAACTTGGGGGTGTGGGGACAAAGGCTTGAACTTTCAACTGGGTGGAGAAACCCCGAAGACTTCAGATTTGGGATTTCTCCCAGCCGTGCTGACATGGCTGTTAATAAATTGGAACTTTGAGGAATGCTTTGCCTCGGACTCTGATTTAATTCCAGATGCTATTCGGAACCCTGACAGACATCTACCCTTTCCACAGTAGATTATAAACAAGTTTAAAACAGAATATTATTTTTTATAAGACATCAGATTTGAATTTCTATGTACCTTTTGTTATCTTCCAAATTCTGGCAGCAAACAGATGCTAGGTTTATCATTTTGGAACAGTAATCATCTAAGGAAAATCAGAAAATCAAATCAATTATCAATGTATGACCGTAATACAGAGTTTTTACATCTATCATCTATGTATCATCTCTCTCCCTTTATCTATTAATCTAATCTAATCTAATCTAATCTAATCTAATCTAATCTAATCTAATCATCTAATCTAATATAATCTATGCCTTTTTTAGATAAACATGGGGAACATATAGGATTAAGTGGAAAGTCAGAGAAAAAACATCTCACAATCTCTTTGGTGAGCTCTGTCACTAAGGATCTAGAATACAACATTTTATATATATTTTCAAGACTTGTGTTTATAATGTGGCATTCAAGAATGCTTCCGCATTTGATCCACCTGACTTTTTGTAATTTATGAAAAATGTTTTAATTGAAGAAATTTCTGATTCCTGCATCCATTTTATTTTCATGAATGTCTCTGGGCCCTGAATAGTTGTGTAAACATGTTTACAAAATAGAAATAGTAGTTGACCACTCCATGCTTTATTTGGAAATATGTTCAGTAACTTAAAAATAGGACAGAGGTAAACAAAGATAAGATATAGAATTGCAAAAGGAGAGAGCTGGACTATTAATAATGTGTTAAGGTAACATATATCTGGTTATGTTACTCAGGTTAGACATTTTGGAATCAACCAAGTATTTTATGACTTGCCCATATAATGCCCTCCCTGCAAATTTTTATTTGTCCATTAAGACTTCAAACTTGCAGATCATCATTTTAGTCTTTATGTCATTCTTATTGTCATTCACTATCCTTCTTTTGAAATTTCAAGATTCAATTTCTAGAGTTTCTGCCCCTTTTCACAATCATCACTCCATTTCTAGATCAGTATTCATTATTCATTGATCAAATTTGTATGCTGCTATAATCTGCAAATATTGTTCCTTTATCTGATCCTTCTCTTACAATTTCATTCATTCAAAATAATATGCTAAGACAATTTAAAACGTTAAGTTTAGGTTTACTAAATACCTAGAGAAAAGTATTTATACATTTTACCTCTATTAGTTAACTAGTACATGTGGTTCCTAGGATACTCCAACTAGGTTTGAGACAATCCAAGCAAATTACAGCATGAAATGGGAGTTTCAATGGCTTTGTTCATCTCAAAATTTGTGAAAAATTTCACATATCTATGGTTGTTATACTCCTGAAAATTCATATAATACTACATAATATGCTGTATCTTGATGTGGTTCTTTTATGAAACTATGAAGGAAATATATAGCATTGCCCTTGAAGTTGCCCTGTGCTTTGTTGATGCTTAAGGTAGCTTACTGCAGAAACAATATATACTTCTTTTCCTACCTCCAAGTTCAGCAGCAGGAAAGGATTGCTGATATTTGTCATGTCATGCTCACTACCAAAGGAATGAACAATCAATATGTGGCTCTTTCTGAAGCTATTGCCTTAGCATTCAGAATAAACGTTCCATATCTATTGCTCAGGCTCATTGTATCTAACTTCAGTGGAGATTTTGCATCCTAAGATATGTAAAATACCCACTTTTCTCTAAGGTCTGCACCTTGCGAAGAGGCAGTCATTATCCAAAGTTCTAGTCCTGCTTAGATACAAAGCCAGCTGTGTGACCTTGGGTCAGTCACTCTCTCTCAGCCCTAGGAAGAAGGACATGGCAAACTACTGCCAAAGTCTTGCCAAGAAAATAACAACTGTACAAACTTGCCGAGGCAGAATCAACACTTATTAGAAGGCCCAAATAAATAACATTATAACTAAGAATTAAAACCAATCAATGGTGGGGTTCATTGCGCTCTTTGAACTTGGATGTTTGCTTTCAGACATTTCATTGCCCAGCTAGAGAACATCAGATGATTATGTTGCCTAGTTGGGTAATGAGATGTCTGCAAACAAACAACCAAGCTCAGATAGCACCAAGGACTCCAAAGTTCAACCCTAAGCTACAGATATTCTGTTTATTAATTGGTAGTCTAATTTTAGTTTACAGACAGAAACTGCGTTACACAAAAATAAACACACACATTTAGCTATTAACCGAAAGCTATTAGAAAAGCTAAAACACTTGTCCCAATATTCACCTTGTCTCTCTTTGTGTGGGCTGCTTGGTTCAGAACTAACTTTCCTCTTGACCATTTCAGAAGGCTGAGGAATGCTAAAAGAAGCATGGCGTGACAGTCTGTCTTTTCTATTAGAGCAAGCTTGATGTGGAATACGGGTTGGTCTTTTCACTTCAGTAAGAGTAGCACAGGCTCGAACTTCCATTTTTATATCACCTAAACAAATACACTCATGTTAAATTGGTTACTCAAAGGACAACCTACTTTATTATTTACTAGACCACGAGTCCTGTAGCAAAACATATAGTTGCTTTATTGCTTTTTCTGCTACATTTTCTTCAAGGGAAAAAATGAACCCCCCCCCCAAACAGTCTTCTTACCATAATTCATAGTTCTGCTTCCTATTTGCTCATCATATATAATAGTAAAATTACTCCTTGACTTGCTTCAGAATGTCATTGACGTGCTAGCAACTTGTTTAATAGAAGTATATTTACTGAACAGTGTGTGTACATCATCTCTCCATATCTGTTCTGTCATGTCTCATTTAGAGCTTTCCATGTTAAATATTTATATGTTCACAAATTATTCACCCCTGATGTAGCCTTGGCACATCACATGGGCACTAAACCAGTCAGATTAATAAATAGATATTTGGCAAAACAAAATCATAGGCAGAACTGTTTTTCTATCACCTTATAAGGTGATATTGAATTTTTTACAGGTTTCTCTGGATATCATCAGATTTCTTCATAAATCCAGTAAGTGATGTAAGGCTATTTAAGAAATGACTTGTTGGTAATGCAAAAATAGAAAAGTACCATTATTCCCAGTGAATTCCACAGGCCCAATCCATTTGAAGGCTGGCTTACGACCTCTTTCTTCTGTTACATGCACTTTCTTGATGAGCCCAAGACTTGTCAAGACATTAGCAATATCATACAGTCTTCTTACCTTTGCTGAAAGGAAAACAGCTTTAGTTCAAATGTAGTGAACTATATGTCCTCATTCGTTACATATAAATGTAACAAATTAGAAAAAAAGCACTGTTGCTGAAAAGCTAAAATTATGGGGAATTGGCACAAAGTAAAATGTCCTGCAAAATGTTGAGGGTCATTTGAATGAATAAATAAGTGGATAGAATCTCTAAAAAAAAATCAATATGGTATATATTAAAGGATTTATCAGTGAGTAATGACAGTTGGATGCTTTCGGACTTAACCTCCGTAGTTTTTTTTTTTTTTTTTTTTTTTTTTTTAATAAATTATAAGCAAATCATTTTACTATAATTTAAAGTTAGTATTTCTTCGGACTTAACCTCCGTAGTTTTTTTTTTTTTTTTAGTTTTATTGACAACAAATTAGAAGCAAAGCATTTTACGAGAACATAAAGCTAGTATTCCAACTAATACTAGTTTTAATTTTTTAACATTGATTTTAATCAAGCAAGACTGTACACTATTTGAAATGTGTTAGTATCTTAGTATCTGACAAGAGATGCCATACTTATTTTGTGTGATCTCATTTCAGTAAATATCACAAGTTATTGTTGCAAAACAAAGTTCGAAAGAGGTTTCCTGGTATTTGTACATTATACTTATTTTCAAATTGAAATTGCTCCAAAGATTTTTAAAAATTATATATGTTCTCTAGTTCTGCCAATAACCTTTTCTTGCTGACTCAGAACATTCATTCCCCAGAAGTGATTCTTACTTTTAAACTTGCTGTGATCAGCAGTATCCTGGCTTTCTTCTATCAATATTTTTGCTGCTATGTCAAGAGTGACTATCTTGGTCTTGGAGACAAGGAACAGCATGACAAATTTCTGGCTCATAATCCTCAACGACTTGTCCTTTCTGCTGTTTGCAGACGCTGTATTACAAACAAAACCCAAGTCTCAACATGTTACAATATTAACAGCCAAGAAAATATTATGAAGACTTGTGGAAGAAAAAAAAGTGAAAGAAACAAAATCGTTATTGAAAAGCATGTTTTTAATGAGCAGAAAATAATTGCCTATAACAGATGGATAGCTGCACTTTAACTATCTCCAGGACGGATGAAAGGATTATAAAATGATATCTTGAACAAGTGAAGTTGGAATGATTATTCATTAGGGATGTACAATGCTTTGAATCCAAAGCACCTTGTCATTTTCTTGCTAATTCCTCAATTCAAACATATATTTCTCTGGGATGACACAAGTACTGTACATGCCTATGAAAAATCTTCATTTCTTGAAGGAGGATCTGAAGGTGTCCATACCTGTTTAAAAACACCAGTTCTGCTTCAGATCTGAATTACTGCACTTCCCTATTCTCCATCATTTGTACCAGAACATAGAAGCATGGTATCAAGTTATGAAGCAATAGCCATATACTGTATGGGTTGCATCTTGAGGGCAAAACACAAGAGTTGTTTGACATGTGATTGACCACTTGAATCTAAAGAAAATGATCATTTGGATCTAACGATTTATGTAAAAATGTAAAATAGAATAATACAGCTTATCTTCTTACATACATTTTTTAAACATTGCCAGTTCTCTTCCTTAACTTACCAGATGGACAATCCGACTCTGAGAAGTCAAGCAACTGTCGATCTTGGAAATCTACAAAGCTCTCTTTTTTGTGTTCTCCAAATCTACACTCAAAGTCAAGTTCTTTCTGCTGGAAAGAAGTCATGAGTTCTTCATATTTTTGAAGCTCTCCTATTTCTTGAAGTTTTTTCAGAGTCTGGCTCAAACTGTGGCGACCATGCCAACAATACTGATTCTTAGCCACTCGGCTAACAAGATCAAGAGATTCCAGGACATTCACTATATCATAAATCCGCCTGCGTTCGACTCCTAGATGTAGGAAACCAAAGCATAAGACAGAGAACGTAATCAAGAAATTGCAGCAATAAATTTTTTGAGAGGAAAGACAAATGATGGAGTTTTACTTCTAAATGCAGGGATCCCAATTTTTTGTTCTTAGCATTCACTACCTCTGTATATAAGGACTAACAGGAATGTTACAATTTTTATGAGACTGTAATTGCAATAATTTATATAAGATAAAAAATATGGTAATGTGTTAGAAACACTTTAGGAACTATTTGTGGCAGCATAAATTTTAAAAAATACTGTAAAGTATTCCGCACTACTCAACAGAATCTGCAGAAGATGCATCAGAAGACCTGTAGATCATAAATTGTCCCCATACCACTAATACCAGTTGCAAGAGAGAGCAACAGTAAATTCCAGATTATGCCTTCATATCATATGCATTTTGATTTCTCCTGCCCAGGAATTTTATAAGTTCAGAAGATCTGGCAGTGATGCTATTTATGTCAATAAAGGGTTGTACCATTAATAAGAAGTGATGGGGAATCAAAAACTGCAGAAGTTAATGTATTTGTGAGGCACATTGTGAGGTAGCTATAAATATGAAGGTGCAAAGGCATTATTCTTCCTTAATAATAACCCTGACTGTAATAGAACTTCCTTGTGAGAGGTCATGCACAGGACTGCATTGTAATCAAATGATCAAGATCCCTTTTCATTTAAAGATACTCATTTGCAATTGATCTTATAAGAACAATTCTCTATTGTATGTAATGTGGACAATTGGTGACACACTGGCTCCGTTTAAAATGTTATATTCTAATATGCTTGTATGAACAAGGAATTATTGATCCATGAACAATACCCTAGAGCTCTGTCAAGATTCCATACCAGCTTCAGCTTATTAAAGGGCTGCCAATCCTGTATAATGTTTCCAAGGGTAGGCAATAGCAATATCTTAGAAGCAACTCATAATTTCTAAGTTCATATATACATATAAATGTAACACTGAAAAGAGTTTAACAATTACTGTGCAGGAAGAATAACAAGCCCAAGTCTAAGAGAAAAATAATAACCAGATTGTGCTAGAGCTCCTATTAGGACTGCTTTCTGGAATCTGAATATGTTCCAGTGAAAGGAAATTTTCAAACTCTATTTTTTATTCTAACAGCAAAACTGTCTAATGTTCCTTAGTGAAAAGAGTGCGAGCTCTATGAGATTTATTATAAGAGGATTTACAATGTCTCAGTGTCTTGTAAATGCCCATATATTATCCTGTAAATACAAATACATAGATATTTGTAATGTTCAAAAAGAATCATGCAAAATTGAATAATACTGTTAGAGATAAGAAGACTAGCACTATTACACCCAGCAGTAATGAAACTTTAAATACTATTATTACAAGTACAGCAATAGTCGCTCCTTGTTCATGACTCGAGTCTTTGAAAAGTTTAAGATGGTTCACCTTGAAATATATATATTGAGATAGGTATTCTGTTGAAGTTCATACTGTGTCAATAAAACTAAGTATTCAACTGGGAACCAGTAGTGTATTCAGTTTCTGAGACACTTGATAACACTAGTTAAATCTTGTTAAATCTTTTAAAAGATAACAACCACCCCTATTTAGATTATACAAAATACAATAGGTTAAAAAAACCATGGTATTATCATTTACTGCTATTTTTTTTTCTTTTTCCTGTTATATTTTTTTCACTTTTTAAAAAAGTACTCTGTATGGTTATTGTTTTTTTTGCATTGATGTATTGTATTCTAATTATTCTTGGGTTTCTGTTTTTTCCCTTTTTATCATTATTTTATAAGTAATGATAATAACAATAAAAAAGAATTCAACTGGGAACACATTACTTTGAAACTGTGGTATATAAACTTACTATTTATTCTCCAAGCAAAGATTTACATTTGGAATAAAAGCATTCTTTCTATGTTTCACTATCCATGAGTTAAACTGAAAATGGTTGCATTAATGTGAGTTTGGGGAACTATAAAAAGTGTAAGTTGAGAGATCTGTAGTTACTTTGCCTTAACAGCAGATCTGGGGGATATAAGTCTTCACTGAAAATAATTTACTGCTCTTATCATATTTCTTGAGGCTTCATTCCTCATTATATTTTTCATTAAACTTCCTATAGAAGAGAAATAACTTTGCTATGCAAAACAACTATTTTAAGGCAATATGCTATACAAAAATGAAACAAGCATTTAATTATATGAGGTCAAAGTTACATTAATACCAGCTCACCTATAAAGACTTAGTAGCCAATTTTTGTTTAATGTAGTCTCCCTGGTGTCCTCTTGCTGGATATGACTACAACTCATAGCCAGCAAGGTGTTTCCTATTCAACTTTGAGTGGCAATGTATTTTGTGGAAAACTACCAACCTATCTTTGCCCTTATCACTGGTGTAGGCCCAAACTAGCTTCATATCCCTATATAAATACATTCATTCCTTGTCTTTTGCTAGTATTGTACGAGTGATCACTGCTGCCCTTTCTCTCTTCAGTAAACCAAGGGGATTAGAAGTAGTCCTTGACTTGTAACTACAGTTGAGCCAAAATTTCTATTGCTACATAAGGCAGTTTTAAAGTGTATTTTCCCCTATTTACGATCTTTTTTGCCACAGTTGTTAAGAGAATCACTGCAGTTGTTAAATGACTCACATGGTTGTTCAGTGAATGTGGCTTCCCCCATCGACTTTTCTTGCTGCAATTCAAGCTAGGAGGGTTACAAATGGTGATCATATGACCCCACGATAGTGCAACGGTCATAAGTACATACCAGTTGCCAAGTGCCCGAATTTTGATCACCTGAACATGGGGATGCTGCAACGCTCTTAAGTGTGAAAACTGATCAGAAGTCATTTTTTTCAGTGCCATTGTAACTTTAAACAGTCACTAAATGAATGGTTATAAGTTAAGGGTTACCTTAATGAACAGAAAGCTGCTCTGGGCCAACCTCTAGGTGTCAAACTCAAGGCCCGCGGGCCGGATCACAGAAGGCGGGCGCACGCGCGCACGTCGGGATGGTGTGGGCTGAGCCTATGCATGCATGCGCCCACCGCCTCCTGCGCACCTACGCGCCCACCAGGATGAGATGGGTCGAAGCGACGCGGGCCGGCCCCATACCATTTCCAGGTAAGTTCCATACACTTACTGGCCTTTCAGGTGTGTGTGTGTGTGGGGGGAGGTGTCCGGCAGCAGGGGCTCCGCAGCTGGCCCTCCGAGAAACAGGTGTGGTGGTGGCGAGGGTACCAGGCAGAGTTGGGGCGGAGGCACGTGATGCATACCACTGGGCGTGCCTGCTCCATCCAATGTGGCTGGGACAGGACAGGTGGCTGCCCAGCGCATCCAGCATGCCAGACCGCGTGCCTCTCCCCTACCTCTGGCTACTGCCGCTGCTGCGGGCTAAGACAAGGTGACGAGGGTGTGGGGCGGCTGCTGCCAGACACCATCGGCCCACCTACTCTGTCCCGTCTGTTTTTGCTTGCGGTTGGATAGCAGGTCACCGCTGGTCATCTTGGCCCCCTCGCGGGTCTTGCTGTTCCCCTCGCACACCTCAGCACCTGTGGGCCACTGCCACCACCGAGGCCGCCAGCAGCTCGCGCAGGTCAATTAAGCTGCTGCCGTCACCACCCGGAGCATCAGACCCACCCAGACCGAAGGAGGCGAAGCGGCCAGCTAGAAAGGCGAGTAGTGGTGGTAGAGTACGCCCAGCCCAGCAGGCAAAAGATGGCCACCCTGAGCGGGGAAAGCCGGATACCCATCGTCACCACGGCCGCCCAGGCCCAGCTGGGATTGCGTGCCTCAACCCCATCTCTGCTGGGCCTGGGCAGCCATGGCGCAGATGGGGATCTGGCTTTCCCCACTTGCGGTGGCCGTCTTTTGCCTGCTGGGCCTTGGCGTGCTCTACCACCTCTACTCAGCCTTTCTAGCTGGCTGCTTCGCCTCCTTAGGGCTGGGCAGGTCTGTTGAGTGGTGGCGGCAGCAGCCTGCAGTGGGACTGAGGTGTATCAGGTACGTGAGGGGAACGTGCTCCACATGCAGGCCAAGGGCAAGAACCGCGAGGGGGCCAAGGAGAAGATGACTAGCAGTGACCTGCTCTCCAACTGCAAGCCAAAACAAACAGTGGGACGGAGTAAGCACGTCCAGCAGTCCACATGGACAGCCAGCCTAGTGGTGGCAGCGGACTCTTGGGCCGCAGTGTGCACCAGCTAAGGGGCCGGCAGGCTGTGGCCACAGCCGGAAACCATCCCCCCCGCACACAAAGGACGGTGAGCGCAGGGTGGCCAACCGTTTCTGGCTGTAGCTGCCCCGCCCCCTGCCGTGCCTCACCCTGCGGGATGAGCCTTCCGTCCCCCGCCCCGGAGACCCCTGGATTCCCTTCCCAACCCCGCTCGGTCCCCACAGGCACCACCCACGCAGGTGATGTCAAGATGGCCACGCCCAGTCGGCTGCCCCGACCACACTCCTCCCCCTGGAGGACAACTACAATGCTGATCCGGCCCTCAATGAAATCGAGTTTGACATCCCTGCTCTAGAATATGGAAGAAACCAAATATTGAATAGAATACTTTGGTTTCTTCTATACTCTAGATCAGGGGTGCAAACACACATCGTCACAGCGTCGTCACGTGACATATCGGGACTTTTTTCCCCTTTGCTAAACCAGGTGTGAGCATGGTCAGCGCGTGACGCATCCGGCCCCTGGGCCGGGAGTTTGACAGCCCTGTTCTAGAGTCTGATCAACTGTGTGTGCGGAACTGCTCATGAAATTTCTGGCATATTTCCCAATGATTTCTGAAAACAAGAGTGATCCATAGGCACACTGAGTGCCCTAATTTAATGGGTTTTCACCCCTGAAGTAGTTGGTGATGTGTACAAGCCTCAAAGAGATATCCTCCAGAAGATCACAACTCTAAGGTAAATGCCAAATCAAGCGTGGGCCAGGATTACCTGAGATTAGCCCACTGTTGTCATGGTGGCTATGAAGTTCTGACTGGATTCTTTTGGGAGAAAGTTAGAAAATCCCCAGCACTTCAGTTACAGAAAACCAACTACAAACCCAGCAATGAATTTAAACAGCTTGGGAAGGGAGGCTGTTGAGAAGCAGGCAGGCCAATACAACAGCATCATTTCAAATTTATCACCGAAAATCAGCTTTCACAGGTGGCAATTTGGTGACAATCAAAATACTCTGCAGCACTATTGCAATGAGCCCCTCCCCAGTCTTAGAATTATAGGTAGCAAAATAATTTCTTTCATGATTTTATTGATAAAGAATATTCTGAAGACTAAAGTTTGCATCAAGAAATAAGGAGATATGAATTGAGTTGGCTTAAAACATGAACCATATGAAATCCCCCCCCCCAAGAAATTTACAAGTTCTATAACTGATTATAAAGAAATTATGTGATTCACATTTTAAAGCAAACCACCCATTTCACATTTTTAAGATATTAGGTGGATTGAAATAGTTCGGTTTTAATGCTTGTCTAAATTAGCAATGCACTTATTAATTTCAAAGCATATTACAATTCACACTATATAATGCATGATATTATATTATGTGTTGATGTGGAAGGCAGACGTCATGGACGTAAGAGTGAATACATGCCTGTGAAACTAACACCATGAAGCAAATTGATCTGATACAGACTCTTTCAGCTATGATTTTTCCTACTGGAATGCATTTTTGGATCAATTCCTGTGAAGGAATCACTTGGCAGCATTACAAAACAATTCAGCAGCACCTTCTGGGAAAGCTAAATAGAACACATGCAAATTACATAGTAGCACAATACATTTAAATAGGGCATATTTACAGCACTATATCTCATGGACTCACATTAAGATCAATATTAAGTTTATTAGGAACATTCATTTTTGCAATCAACCTTATTTTGCCGGCATACATACCAAGGCTGGAAGCCACTTCATCCAAAGAAATTGTTGTCTTCTCTGCTGATAAAGGGTAACTAGGATAGCGAGCTAAAAATTTTTGGCACAGCAGTCCTAAGCTTTTCTGTTTTCTGCTGGGTCTTTGCTTTTCATATTCATCTGCAGTTCCATCATCTGCAGTATCACACTAGAAACAGAGAGAACGGTTCTTTATGGCCATCTGTTACATTATGCCAAAGCACTCGTTACATATAGCTGTTTACCAATACACGTACAAACTATTGTATATGTTTTAGAAACTTATTTCTGAAGACTAGATAACCTGTATTGCTTTCGTATTACAAACTGTATTATTATTCAGAAAAATATAATTTAGAAACATGTTACTATACTTCAGATAGTAAACAGATTTAGTTTAAAGAAGTGCTGTTTGAAACAAAACCTTGCTCTGGAAAATCCAGGGAGAATACTTCAGCTCTCTGAGTAAGAACCATCAACTAATCTGGTATTCATATATGTTTTCTTTCCTCTGTGGAAGCTTCTATGTTACACATTTTGTCCTCACTAGAATGAGTGAAGAATATTTTTAATTCAACTAGTTACTTCTTTTGGAGCAACTGCTCAAATATTTCACAAGTATTTAGGGACCCACCCATTTTAATTTAGACTGTGTTGGAGAAGATACCTATGCAATGCCTGAAAGTCTATACTGCATATTAAGTTGTCTTTACTGTCTGTTCCTGCTCATCTTCCTAGTCTCATATACCGTACATATCCATACATACATATGTATTCTACAGTACCAAAATTATTAGTTAATCTATTGGTAGATACCATGAGACACTGATAGGGACGTTACAGCAAGTTGAGATTTTATTGAAATGATGAAATGTTTCCCATGTCACAATGTAAGCTCTACCTCTTATAACCTTGCATGAAATATCGCAGTGCAAGTACAAAAGAGGGAGACTGATTTTTGACTCCAGACCACTAACGGTGCATATCTATCACAGTAAGTGGCGATTCCTAAAATATCATTGTAGTAAAAGTGAAGCTTTGTCAGGCTAAATTGAATCGATATGTTAATTATTATTGGGAATGTTGTGTTTGACCTCGGGGAGCCGGGGTGGGCGTGGCCAGTTTGAGGTCACTCGTGTCAGGGGGCCCAAGTGCTCTGCCAGTGAAAACGGGCTCCCAATCTCCGTTTTCGGCTGGGATGGCCACCTGCAACCCTCTGCCAGCGAAAAGAGCTTGGGAGGGCTGTGCAGAGGGTTGCAGGAGGCCGTCCCAGCCGAAAACAGAGATTGGGAGCCCGTTTTCGCTGGCAGAGGCACCGCAGGCCAGCCCTTCACTGTTTCCAGGGCGGCCCTGCGGGCCAGATCTAAGCACCCTGTGGGCCGGATCCGGCTCGGGGGCCTTGAGTTTGACACCCCTGTTCTAAATTGATCGAGCTTTTTATGACCTTTTTTATACTTAAATTTTACTAAGCATTCTACACCAATTAAATATGAAACACAAGAGGTTTTGGTCATTGGTTTGCACAGGGGAACCTGCAGTGATACAAGAAGGGGGAGAAATTAGAAATACAGGAAGTCCTTCATTTACAACCACAACTGGGTTTGGAATTTTGGCCATAAGTTATTGCAGATGTAAGTCAAGGCATCATATCACCAGAATTGAAGTTCTGACAGTTTTTTATGGCGGCCATTAAACAAATCATGTGGTTGAAAGTCCAAGTCCACTCGCCCAAATGGGGGTTTTCGGCTGGAAATTGGCAAAAAACGAAACAAACTGCAGACACATTATGGTGAGACAACGCAGTGGTTGTAAATATGAGGTGGTTGCCAAGTGCCCAAAATGAGATCACATGACTGTGGGAAAGGGCACATTTTACAATGACTGGAAGTGCTTTCCAATCATTTTAACTTCAAACAGATATTAAACGACCAGTCATAAATGGAGGATTATCACTATTCTCAGCATCAAAATTCTGTGTTTTAGTATCAAAAGAAAGTTATCAGATCTTCACCCAGGGATCCTGCAATGCATTTAAAGGCTTAAAAAAAAAACTACTTTCATTTTCTTGAAAATGTATTAATGCATTTCTCACTATGGGTGGATTGGGAGTGACAATTCTCAATCGGTTTAACTACTTATAAATCATTACATTTAATAAAGTCTATACAATACAGGTTGATTGGTTAATATCATTCCATTTTAAATAAATTATAGAATAAGGACCAACTTTGAAGTTACCATTCATGAATGTAATGACTGACATACAGTACATAATATACAGTGCTAATAGAGTATCCACTATATTTTAATCTTTAAAAAATGGACTGACTCAGAACAGTTGGGTTTGCCTTTTCTAACAGGTACCTTTGTGTTATAGTTTACGTTAGAATCTATCAAGAACTTAAAAACATAGATTACTTTAAAAAAAATTAAATATGGTAAAATATCTATGAGAAAACCAAGTCTTATTAAGTCAATGCATTCAGAACTTGAGATCTCCTTCATTTGAACCTGAAAAGGTTGTTGCCCATTGTTCTAAAAGTGCTTTAGGTCTTTCCTAGGCCCATCTATTGTACTGTCAGGATCATATTTATCCTAGGCTCACAAGGTAGTTATATGCCCCAGCTTTGAATCTTTAAGTTCAAAAAGTATTCAGATGGCAACAGGTTATCATTGTCCTATGGTTTCCTTAACTCAATCACACATATTTCTGACCCTGTAGTGCTCCCATGAGAGCCCACGAAAAGATAAGATTCCTTTAAGCAGCTGTCAAGAGATACATCGAAAACATGCTAGATACTCCTGAAACACACTTTGCTTGTTTCAGATCTGAATACTGCTTGCTAATAATGTAAAATAAACTATACATAACTAAAGAGAATAGAATGCAAATGAAGGTTACTGAGATTGTGGTTGTTAAACAACAGCTGTTTATATGCCTAAATAGATTTTTATGTAATTAAAATAGGTAGCCGTTTAATTGTGACAATTTTCCCTGTGACAGGTGAGTTACCTGTGAGGAATCGGGGAGAGCATCGCTGAATTCATTGTTCTCAATTGGTCTGAAGAGTTCTTTTTTCTTTTCCCTGTCCCGCATGTCAGGACTAGCAGCACTAATAAGCATCTTTAGGTTAGCTGTTGGAGTCCATGGATCTGCAAGAGGCCTATCTGTCAGTTTCACAGGTGTAATTGGGCTTCTCTCAGGAGTACAGGTTTTTTGCTTGGACAAATCAATGGGCTCATTTTTCATGGGAGTCTTTGGGGTCATTCTGGGTCGATCAAATATATTTTCCTGTTAGAAAGAAGGCAGCCAATTAACATATAAATGTATAACAATTCCCGGGTTGTACAACACTTCAGCTTCACACCAAGAATTACCTGCTCAGGACTCAAGACTATCAGTGGCTCCTAGCCAAGATGACCAGACATTGCTTTAATATCAAGGGTAGTATACCTCTCAGAAAGGGTGATACTGTGCTCCTGTTCTTCTCATAGACATCTCAATGTCATCTGGCTGACTTTCATGGGAACAAATGTGAAATAAGATAGATCTAACCACATAAGGCTCTTCAAATAGCTTGCCTTGACTTTTATAGGAAGGAAAAGATATTACAATTTGGGAAGGTGATAAGGAACTGACTCAACCTAGACATCAGAATACTTAAGTCACAAAGATTGAGAATCAAGTTTATTCTCAGAACAGCACTTTTCTTTATTCATATTGGGAAGGAAGGAAACTTCAAAGAGTCAAATAGGAGCAAACCACCATTCAGTGTCTTAGACTTTCTAGCTTCTTCAAAAAATACTTCATAAATGAGATGCAATGTGTAAGGGCACATCACATAACTTTCATATACAAGGTGACCCACGACTTACAACGGGTTATTTAGTGACTGTTCGAAGTTATGACTAATCTGAAAAAGGGAATTTATAACCCAGATTTGAGGTTCTAATGGTTGGGCCCCTTCCACAGACACGTGACTGAACTTTGGATGCTTGGCAAATGGCCACATTTATGACAATTTGCAGCATCCCATGGTGACGTGACCACATTTTGCAATGCTTTGCCAAAAACCAGCACTTCTGATTTTCAACAAAACTGCCCCATAGGGAACAACTGCGGCCATCGCTTTACGACTGTCACAAAAAAGATAGTAAAAAGCATGTTATATTATGGTTGTATGAATTATGATCGTATGTTAAGGACTACCTGTGTATGAAGGCCTATATTTAATAAACATGGGACTTATTCAAGCATTGTGCTTGGTCATAAATTGGTTATAAACCAATTTACTGTGATTGAAGTGGTGGGGACCAGAATATTTATAATCAGAGAGCAATGATTAGTCTTTCTAAAATTAATGCCTTCATATTTGAATAAACAGTAAAGATTCAATGACTTATTTTTTAATAAGTACTGTTATAGGTAACAGTTACAAAAATATGCGTAGATATCAACAAAACACTCTGATGAAACTCTCTGATGTAGTAGAGACTCATCCTTGCCGTATATGGCAATCACATCACATCTTGCATTATTTAATGTTACTAAATTGTATATTCAGTTTGATCTTAAGGACAGAGATGTGTAGAATAATCACTTGATTTGCCACTTCTATCCTTCTTTGTAAGAACTTGCTTTTTCTTTAAAGGGTGCAAATCTTTGGGGAGACATGAATTAGAAGTTCCATTTTTCCTATCCATCCTTTTGTGATTCAACTGCTAGCAAGACATCCTAGTTTAGGCTGAGCCTAAGTACTAAATCTTATTTATTAAAAACTCACATTAGTACAAGTGGCAATTGCAATACAATGGCTTGCACTTAAGTATTATGCAACTGCTTAGAATGGTGGAACTTTACAAAGACGAAATGTTGCTGAATTATTCTTATTAAGACGTCTAGCTTTGTTGAAGGGAGCATTACATAGCAGTCAACAAGCATTTAGACTTGTTTTGCCTGCTTAGTTGGTTAGAGGTCTAGAGATTCATTGTAGATAACGAGTGTGCCAAAGGAGTCAAATCTTCTTATCTAATCTGAGTGGGTTGAATAGAAGCAGTTTGATAAAGAAAAAGCAGATTATGTCTGCATTTTTATATATTCATATTTTTTGTTTCCCCCCTCAGCTTTACAAATAACTTTCCGAGCTAATAGTTCCATCAGATGTTACATATTTTTAAGTACTACTTAAAAGGAGTGGCTTATCCCTCTTCTTGAAATTTAAAACTATTTGTAATTGATATTTTATTGCATGTGCGCGCGTGCGCACACACACACTTTGCCTGCGTTAAATTGCATAACTAAAAGTGTATTTGTAAAATCAAAATAATTACTTTCATTGGTGAAAAGCAACTTTAAATACCAAAACAGGAAAAAACAGTTACGCATCCAGGTTTCAACACTACTGAATCAATAAATCTTACTGAATCAATAAATCAATCAATGAATCTTACTGAATCAATAAATCCAGAGGGTTCACGTCATTGCCCAGAGGATCATTGGTTGCCCTCTCCCCTCTTTGGAAGAGCTTTATAGCTCCCGCTGCCTTAAGAAAGTTCAAAACATTCTTAAAGTTCCATCTCATCCTGGGCACCTTTTTTTTTTTTTTTAACTATTACCATCTGGTAGATGGTACAGGATAATTAAAACAGACAAAGAGGGGCTGAAAAACAGCTTCTATCATGTGTCTTTTTCTTTTATTTTCTATCTATCATGTACACTGAAGAGGGCATTTAATTTCATTGTATGAGGTGCAATGACAATAAAGTAAACTAAACTAAACGCAGATCCCCATGCACAACCTTCATGAAAACATTGGTATTTCCAGTTTGATCTGGTTGAAAGAAACTACTAATTAAAACTCTTGTTTATCAGGAAAGCACCAGGAAGACATCATCTGTGGTTCGTTAAGTTTTACATATAAATTGGAATTTCAACTTGATTTTTTTCCAAACAAGCCAGAATCAATTCTCAAGTCTTTTGTTACACAGTGCTCTTCCACACGCAGTTGGTTCCAATATTTTCAAATAAGCAGCACAGCAACAAAAGAATTATAGAAACGAGGAATGTTGAGTAAGTTTATTGAACTTAAAAATCTTACAACTCATAACACTGAACATATTACTGGGCACAATTTAGAATCCATTAGTGAAACATAACTCAGAAACAACAAATTAAAGATTGTATGATTAAATGGTTGCAAAATTCGAAAACAGTTATAGACGAGGCAGTAGGAATTTCAATAGAAAAACAATAGTACATTCACCTTCAATATTATATTTAGAAAGAACTGGTATGTTTCATTGCAATATATTACTCCAGTCATGATTGCTAAAATGACTAGCTCCTTTTCTCTAAAATGGTAAAAATGCAATAAACAAAGCAGATCTTCCATATGTTTTAGGAATGTTGTAACACTCAACAATTTTAGAAATTAATTTATGGTAGAATAAAATAAATTTTGAAAGTTGTAATATCAACTTTTTATAAATTTCACCAAACAACACTCTCCTTTCAAATATGTCATACTGACCATATATAATATATAATAGGACCTGCAAGGATTTTAATATGCTTTTTATTGGAAAATATCTTTGATCCTGTATGGAAGAATGGTTAATTAAACCGTGAGAATATACTTCGATGTCCAGAATAACTTCAGTCTAAAAACTGATGTACAATTCAATCTTATTGGAAACAATTTCTAGACTACAATTCTATACATGGATTTGTGCCATATCCCAACTTAATCTGACATATAATCTATACATTATTTATATTATTTTCCAATTTATTGTTTATTATTTGTAGCTTTTTCTCCTTATTCATTTAAATTGTAATAAAGAGACAGGTCTTAATTAGAAATTGGGTATGAAATATTTATATGTTAAAATATCTATTAGCCATTTGATATTTTAGATTTGCTGGTTATTTGAGATTTGTTGGTTATTCACCCATATTCTATTGCTTACAGGCAGTTCTCAACTTATAACCATAACTGTAAAAGAATTATAGATAGAATGGGGAGGGGGAGGGCAGAGTTAAGCACGTCATTAGTGTAGAGTCATTACATTGCCAGAAACGGTCTAAGTCCAACCTCTCTTGAATTCCATTGATCCTTATCTGGTGCCAATTTAATACTGAAGTTTAGTTGGCTAGATTCTTGTGTATAGGCTTCAGCAATAAATCTTTTGAACTGTACCTTAACATATAGTTTGTGCCTGACATAATTAGGACCAGAATTTCCATTGCTAAGCAAGGCAGTTAAGTGAGTCATGCCCTATTTAAAAAATTTTTTTTTGCCACAGTTAAGCCAGTCACTGTAGTTGTTAAGTGAATCCTGCAGTCATCAAACAAATCCAGCTTCTTCTACTAACATTGCTTGTCAGACGTTGGCTGGGAAGGTTGCTAATGGCCATCACATAACCACAGGATACTGTAACTGTTTTAAATATATGCTGTTTGCCAAGTGCCCAAATTTTGATCACATGACTGTGGGGTGTTGTGATGGTTATAAGTGTGAGGATTTATTGTAAGACACTTTTTTCAGTGCTGCTATAAATTGAGGATTACTTCATATTGCTTTCCCTCACTTCCTTACTATATTTTCCATGTTCTTTTGAACATGTATTTGTATCAGTACTCTTTCCCTTTTTTCTTTAGATAATAAAAAATTAAGAATAAATAACTCAAAATTATCTGCTCTGCTTTGTTTTCTTTCCTTAACTTTCTTTCTTAACTATAACTTTCCTTTATGTTTGCCAGAAGCGCCTCTGTAGATTCATTTTATTAAAATTGCCTCCAAATATTGGTCCACAAAGATTCATTTTGCTCTTCCCAAATAATGGCAAATTAGTGACTGCATTTTAATAACAACAACAACAACAACAATAACAATAATAATAATATAAAATTAAACTTGTATATATTGCCTGATTTCCAACAACTCTGGGAAGCTCATTTACAATGAAAGAAATTACAATAAAACAAATAAAACATAAAAAGCAAAGTTAAAAGATGACCATAGGCTTGGGTGAAGAACCAGATATTCAGAGAATTTCTGAACAATAGCAGAATGGGGTCCATCTGGACTGGAGTGGTGGTGGCCTCATTCCAGAGGTCAGTCACTATCCTGCCCAGCCAGGATTATTGAATAACCCACAATGGCCCAATTCACTTTGTCAGGTTAATTACGTGATCTGCTATCAACATTTGGTAGCAAATTATAGTGCTGTGTTTTGTATTATTTTAAACAAATCGGGCACAACAAATTTATTTTACTTAACCCATAACCCTTTGACTCGCTCCCAAAGTACTGAATTTTACTTTACTCAACTATATCACTTCCAGACTTCAAGTGGCCTTTGGAACCTCCTCAAAAGTTTTTTAAAATGTCCTTCCTGGTTGCAATAGTTGTATCATTCCTGCACTAAATCACTAGTTGTGTTTAGTTAACTCGGTAAGCCCAAACCAAACAAAGAATCTTAGCCTGGAGTAAATTATTTCCTACGGTAGCTCCCTAATAGAGCAGAGATGGCAAACTGATTAAAAAAACATAGAGCTAATGCCAAGCTGAGATGCATTTTAAGAGAAATGTACCCAACAGAAAAACAGTTGCATGATATATGCGGTGGATTAGGACTACTCTTCCTTATTTTAATGGTAGAGCTAGTTAATAATTTAATGTAACAATAATTATCCACAGAATATTGCTGTAAATCCCTTCCTCTAGCTTTTTTGTTTGCTTTTTTCATTTCTAAATGTATCAATCTGACTACAATTTGAAACTTTAGAGTATAAGAAAAACAATTTAAAGATAGCCTTATCACTGCCAGCAGATTTTAAAGTCAAGAACTCCAGGTTTTGGAATCCAGCTCTGCCTACTTACCTTTTGTGCACTGTCCCCATCTTCGTTTAAGTAATCTATCTTCCCATGTCTCGGGCTAATCAGGTCTTTTAGTGTTAAACAATTCAACTCCATCTGTAAATGTAAAAGTTGCTCAACCTCTTCAGCATCTTACATCACTCCCAATAAATTTCAGGTCCCGTATCCCACCTCCTCCCGCGAAATTATCTGAGCAAAATTTAGGAGAAGGCACGCTCCCTAAACGCGCAGAATTTATAACAAACCAACCACAAAAAGTTTTAACTTCAACAGAAGACGCCCGAGACTGAGCAGCCCTGGCGAATCTGTCATTGACGTTCCGAGTTACTCAGCCGGGATCGGTTACTTTTGGCGCAAAGAACCTGGACGAGGAATCCCGGCTTTGAAAGGAGCGGGATTCCCAAGGACTCACCTCCCAGATCAAGGCGGGGACAACCCAGCTCGGCCCCGCGCCCTGAAGCGGGAGAAGGACCCCTCTCCCGGCTTAACCCCGACCCCTCGGGCAGGAAAGGCAATTCCCCGCTCTGCGAGGAGATGGGAAAGTTTGGGGGGGGGGATCAAGGTAAGAGGGCCTCGTAAAAACAACTGCAGAACTTCTCTCTGCAGACCCCCCCCCTCCTCTCTCCTTCCCGCCCCCCGGACTGTAAAGGCTTACGTTTCTCGACATTCTTTCCCAAAGGGATCCCTGGGTTTCGGGCTGGGCGTCTCCAGGCTCGCTAAGGTCACCCCTGAGGGGCATCGGAGGTATTCCAAAGGAAAGAGGGACCCCGAATCCCACCTGCAGCTTCTACTTCTGCCAGCGACTCGCCTCTACCGGCCGCTTCGCTACTGCCCTGGAGACTCCAATAGGCGCTAAAGCTTCTATTCTGGCGCCTTGGAACATATTTTTACAATCCGACCAATCAGGCGTTTACAGTGGGGGCGTCCCTCTAACCTTCCCGCCAATCAGCTTAAAGCTCTGTTGGGAGAATTGGCGCTAGACTCGGCGCGCTCTGTCTCAAGGTCCCGCGTCTTAGTCCTGGCAGCTTGGGCTGTTTCCCCGCCGCCTCTGCCGCCCTCGCCTCCTCCTCCTCCTCCTCTGGGGTACCTGGGAAGCTCGAGGCGTAATTTAACAGTAAGGAGGGAGGAAAGGGCCGCCCAGCTGCTTTGTTCGTCAGGAGCGGGTAGCTCAAGTGTAGCGCTGAAGACTAGGGGGTGGGGTGGGGGGGAAAGAAGCGCACAGATGGAATTAAGAAACTTGAAACTCCAGGACGCTGTGGAAGCTGGCGGCGACCCTCTGGTTTCCCCCTCTGCTGCAGTCTGCTGTTTTGGCTTAACTTTTGAGCTTCCTAAAAATCGCTTTGGAAAGTTCAGAAAAAGCACGCCCGGACACGTCGCACTTTGCCAGAGGCGTGCGTATTCTCTGAATAACCCTAAATAAATTTCTAATCTCCTTTACTGACAAAGAGATTCCTAAAAGAAGACAAATTCATGCATACGTTAGTTTCATGGAATGGTGGAGGAGAGCAGTAGCATTTAGATTTATGTACTGCCTCATAGTATATAAATAATTTACAGCACTTTTTGGTTGGTTTGCAATGTCAGCATATTGTCCCAACAATCTGGGTTCTCATGCTGACGGGAACAAGGGAAAATAACTTTGAAAATACACCCATGATTTTATTTCTTACTTTCATACTTATGGAATAATATTTACTTCACATGCTACCAAGTTACATTGATTGGAAGAAAAAGGCTATGAGTTATAGACCAGTGGTCAGGCTATTGTGTGAGCAAGTTTCATTGGAAAATACTAGTAGTGCTTTCTGGGTACCTGTATATTGTGTGTACTCAAATGACAGAAACTAACTGAACTGCCACAACTGCAGATTAGTTCCCAGTAGTTTTAATGGCCATTCAGTGATTAAATGACATCTAGTTTAAAAAGGATTTGGGGTGGGGTAGTAGCCTCACTGAAGAATACAGTAATATGTTTGCTAATCATTTGTATAAGGGGGAAAACAAAGTCTTCAAATAAGTGTGAAGTAATTCCAAAAATTAATTATATGCATATTTTAGAAAATGTATACTGCATGCGGTATCCTGATATTACCAAATTGTCAGATAAGGGCCTACTTCTATAGGTTCTATAGGTCATCTAAAGATAATGTTTGCTTTCCAACTGTATTGGTAAACCAGACCAGAAACTGTAGTGACTTAATGTATCATAATGACACAAGGTTGAAGACAATTACGCTGTACAATAAATCAAATGTTGAGTCTTAAGTTCAGTAACTGAAAGACATTATAAACCTGAACAATGCCAAGCAGATTAACATTTAATGACACTTCTACTCACTTAGAGTAGAAGGCAACATTTGTTTTTCTGCCCATGGTATGTAGTGGATACAAGATGTCCCCCTCTTCCCAACTTTCTGTTTCTTAACTCATTTTCAGTCTCCTTAAAAAAGAGTGATTCATTAGGAATCACTCTGTAAAGTAAATCTCAATATAGTTAACTGGTTGAATTTAAATTTGTAATGGTAGAAACAAAAGTAAAGCCTCATTTATGATTTGATTGATTATGTGTCATCAAGTCATTGTTGACTTTTAGCAACCACACAGATTTTTTTTCTTCATGTCAGACCTGTAGTCTGGCCCTAACCTGGTCCTTCAGGTCTTCTAAAAGTGCATCCATCATTAATGTAAATTGAGTTATCTACTAGCTGCTGGTAATCCTTTTCTCTTTTCTTCCACATTTTATTTTTCCCTATTTGCTTCTGTCTGTGCAGGTCTTGCTAATGTAGCTTTCCTTTCCTCAGCAATTTACAGTATTTGTACAATAAATATAAACTATTTGGGGAGGGAAGAGGGATGTCTGTTAAAATCAATTGTCTGCTAAATCCAAATTTACATAACTCATATCATTTGCATCATTCCTATAATGACATAATAGATGTTTTTATGCCGTTTGCACCAATTTGATCATGTATGTAATAGCATAATTGACATTTTGATGTTTAATTATGCGGAAGATATAAATTGATGCAAATGACAAAAATCAATTGAAATCAAATTTACATTCTATTTACATCATGATATAATTGGTACTTTACATCATTTGCATCAATTTTGTCACTTGTGTAATGATGTAATTGACATTTATGCAAAAGACTCAAATGGAGGCAAATGACATTAAAGATGTCAATTATATCATTACACAAAAAAACAAAAATTAACACAAATGCACAAATGATATCAATTATATAATTACATAATAATATAAATAATGTTGATTGTCCAGTCAGACCTTGGAAACAACTAACTTATCTATTATTTTGTAGGTATATTTGAAATTTCAAAGCCATTGATTAAATATGGGCATCATTGTAGGGAAAACAGAAATTTTAAAAATTAAAGAAAAAGAAACTGAAAAAAGAGAAAAATCAGTAAAAACAATATTGGGAAAACTGCATAATTTTAAATTCCCTTGGATTGAACCTGACCAATACTTGCATCATAATATTTATATAGACAGCAACAGAAACAGTTTCTAATTACTATCTTTATGTCACTTATTTCCCCCTTTAAAAAACTAAGGTTTGAGTTTGCCTTGCTGTGTGACAGGATACTATATATAGGAGAGAGATTTCTGCTTAAATTCAATCAAACTTCTGGATGTTCCGGATATACACTTAAATTTGCCATTGCTGCATATTTTCCAAGTTTGGTTTTCCAATCTGATATTGTTTGCAAAGTGTTTCTTTTCCAATGTTGAGCCGAATTTGTCCTTGTGATGCATTAAAATGCAAGATACATTTTAACATTTTAATAAATTGTTATTTATTTGCTTTGGAAATATTCCTAGTATAAAAAAACCTGAAGTTTCATTTCATATGATAAAATGTTTCTTTTGTATCATAAGATTTTGAACATTTTTATGATTATTGATGGAATTATGTACCATTGTATCATCTCTAAAATATTTTGTACCAGATTTCTCTTAAATTATAGCAAGGAGTAAATTTATTGGATTTTTCCATAAGTCTTCCCATTGTATTGTAAATGTTTCTTTACAATTTTGCATTCACTTCATAATTTTTACTTGTTCTCTCTGCCATGATCTAACAGCTCTCTCGCTAATTGTGTTTGTTTGTGTATGTGTGTACTAGTAGGTAACCCTGCCCTCCTTTTTAAATATTGATTTTTTTTCTTTCAGATGATTTTTAATTGGAATTTTTACATAAGTCAATTTCAGTGATTCTTAATTAATGAATAATGAATGAAAAGTTTCAAAGATCTGATCACTTAAAATTTCAACCAAATAAAAAAATTATTCCGGCTATATTTTGAGGGTACTGAATCCCAAGTACTGTTAGCTTATTCAAGGTTGCATATTTAAATATTGTCAGTATATTTAATATATTCTATTTTTTAAAAAAGTAGTTTTTAGTGGTATGAAAAGGTTTTAATGTTGGGGAAATTCAGGATGGTTACAAATAGAAAGCGGCCTATACTTGAAGAACAATGATTGCACTTCATCAGTTGGTGAAGGTGATGAAGAAGACAACAACTTAATTGTGGAATGAGTTAATGAATTATTCAGTGATCAAAAAGTAAGTTTATGACCAATCCTCTCATTTACCACTTTTGTAGGAAACAGCATAGTTTTTAAAAGCTTATTTTCATGTCTTCTTTACCATCTTGCAAAGAATCTTTATTATTTTTGAGGGACGTTGCATCTTTCATGTAATGTGGTAGAGGCAGCTTTAATTTGATGGCTTGGGCAGTGCTATTTCCCATCTTCTGATAGCAAACATCCCATGGGGATAATTTAGGATGCCTTAGTGTGGACCTTGCAATGATGCAGTCAGGGGCACCTAACTCCTCACTTGGAAGGATTATCTCCTTCCTGTCTTTGATGGCTGGTTTCCTGCTCCAGAAACTGGGGATGAGTGTAGGCCAACCTATCTGCATTTCCTGAAAAAGGTGAAGTTTATGGATGGAGGGAAGAGAGAAGGAGATAATGGACACACCACAGGGAAGTTGAAGGCTAAGCAAAGTGGCCTGCTGCTCCAGGCTGGCATGGGTAGAACTGGTACGATTGCTAGGTTATATAAAGTTCTTCCAAGTAACCAAAATCATTAGGAGAGACAGCTAGTCATTAGCTCAAAAGAACAGGAATAGCTCTTTGGTTAGCTTTTAGTCATAAATGCTTGCTTTTCAACGAGGCATTGATACAAAATAAATGGTCCAAGAGGAAAAGCAGGACCGAAACCATCCATCCCCCGCATGGGGAAAAGTACCACAGTGAGGAAATGTGTCTCCGGCTCCACACTGCCCGCGTTTCTCTGGGCTGATCATTTATTTTTCTTTTTTCCATGTTTTCCTTAAAAATAGATGGAAAGAAGAGTAAGGACTCTGGACGGCATCTCTGGGAAGAATATTGATCTCTTGATCTTCCATATCTTTCAAGAAAACATCCATCAATATATAAAGACTACAATATTCCCACAGCTAATGTAATTAAAAAAATCAAGCCTTGTACTTCAAATAAATAATCACTCTGAAAGACCCTAAGAAGGAAATCCTCAGTTTCCCCAATCTATCCCACCACGTGCTCAGGAGATCAAATGGGAATTGTTTTTGCTGGCAGAAAGTCTTGAGTAGGAGGAAAAAGAATTCCAGTGAAGCCACCAATTGCTGCCCTGAACTATAGTGTATGAAAACCAGTAAGGACACTCAACAATGTCCTGCCTCATTGCTGAGGTGCAGTAAAGCTCAGCAGTGCAATTTATGCCAATGTATTTTTCTGCTCAGGATAGGAAGAAAGCATGTGAGAATGGTGCTTATGACAGCCAGCCAGTAATAGTCTCCCTAAGCCTAATGCTGATTGGGCATTCCTTCAATTCAAGCAGCATCTGGCCAGCTTTGAATGTAAGTGCTCTGCTTCAAAATCAGCATGCTCTGCTTTGGTGCCAGCTCCAGGTCACATGGCAACCCTAGGGCACTTCGAGTTATGGCACCATCTCTCACCAATACAAAGATGTTCCTTTTTAGAGTGATTTGGAATGAGAGGTGGTATTGGTGCCCCCTAAGCATTGGCAACCTAGGTCCATCCCTATTTGTCCTTCGCCTAAAGCCAGCCCTGTTCTGCTTTTAACAGGTCAGGGGAGCAGATTGTGTTCCTCTCCTCCATTGTAATCTGTAATATCTCCGTTTCTTGTGAAGCAGCTGAATTAATCAGATATTACAAAATTACCAACCTAGCCAATCCATTTTTCCATTCTTGACACAGCAGATGGATTGAATGTTCACCCCTGCAATCTGAGTATTTCTGGCTAGTAACTTTGAGTAAACAATTGATTTCGTTGAGCAATAATTAAAAAACTGTGATGTGATAGTAATTAACACAGCTGTGCTACTAAATAAAATATTGCACTTTAGGGTTTTTTTTTGAGCAGCATGTGATTACACTGAATATAAATCTAACACTGAAATAAGGAAATTGTTAGCATGACTAATGAAAAGCACAGAACAGATATGTTTTTGGTTGGCAAAAACAGTCAGAAGGTGGGATGCTTGTCAGCAAAGCAAGTCAGCACAAGTGTAATATATGTATTACATATTTATTCATTTAGCTAATTTACATTTATTATTTATTTATCTAATTTATATAGCCATCCATCTAACAAGAAAGTGACTCTGGGCAGCGTACATCAAAACTAAAACAATAAATACCTAAAATGTCCTTCAACAACTTCTGGATTGCACCAAATATCTCCTTAAATTTGACATGTTATTAATTTATCTGTATATCATAAATTTTATTACATATATGTGTGAATTTTTAACTTACAGCTAGAGTTGTAAAGTTTGATTGTCTATTATAATGTATCCATTGTATAAGGATATCAGTCTGTTTTTTATACATGTAAATTAATTGTATGGCTTTCTAAGTAATATTTGAGATTTGCAAAATTGTTTCAAAATATATCCTAAAAGAGGTCCAAAAGAAATGTAATTACCCTCCCTTTTTTTCCCTCCCCCCCCCCCCCCCCCCCCCCCCCCCCCCCCCCCCCCTCCCCACCCTTCATTTTCTTCCCCCCTCCCCTTCCCCCTACCTGTCCTCCAGAAGCTTAAGTCAATGTCCATAATACTCGTCTTCTAATTTTCCTAGAGGTAGCCTAATTGTGGCTGCCTCAAGTCTAACAATTAAAAAAAAATTAACTAAAGCATGATGAAAAAGCTTTGAGTCTAATGTGTACATTCTAAAAATAGCTTAACTAATTAACAGATATAAAGGGTATTAAGCATAGAAGCCAGTTTAGAGTTATTTTAGTCCATTTGTCCTTCATGGAAAAAAAAGTCCTAGTATTATAGTTTTCTACTTTATTGTGATTTCCTATCTTTTCTCCACTTGCCCCTTTATAAAATCAAATAAAATATTTTGTAGCATTATATTGTAGACCCCCTGGATGGGGGACAACAGGCTTCGACTGACCCCTGGCAAGACCGAATGGCTTTGGGTACATATGGGGCCCTGAGATCCGGGACTTTGTCATCTTTGACTCTGGAGGGGTGGCACTACCCCAGACAGATTCGGTCCATAACTTGGGGTTGGCAGTCGCAGCTAGGAGAGCCTTTCCACAACTTTGGGTTGTGTGCCATTTGTGGCCCTTCCTAGATCAGGAATCCCTCCACTCAGTCGTTTAGGCCCTAGTCATCTCATGGTTGGACTATTGTAATGCGCTCTACATGGGGCTACCCTTGAAGACCATTCAGAAGCTACAGCTGGTGCAGAGTGCGGCAGCAGCACGGGCAGTTCTCGGGGCCTGAAGAATGGCTCCTGTAACATAACGGCTCTGCAAGCTGCATTGGCTGCCAGTGTGCTTTCAGATGCAGTTCAAGATGTGGGTAACCCCCACTTAAAGCCCTTCAAAGCATGGGTCCAGGCTACTTGAGGGACTGTCTCATCACAGTGAATGTGATTGATTAACAATAGATCCCACCTCCCCCCATCCTGCCCCCACCCTTCCCATCTGTAATTGGATTTATATATATAATTGTAAGCCGCCCAGAATTACCCTGTGGTAAGATGGGAGGCCAATAAATTTTATTAAATAAATAAATAAATACGGTAAATAAATAAAAACATACATGCATGCATGCATAAAAACATACATACCGTACATACTACAATGGGAAGATGGAATGAAGGACATAAAGGGTTTAAAGAGAATAAAATCATCTATCATAAATTAATTCCTTAGTATTCAATCTGCCCTTTCCTAACTAACATTTTCTAAAGTGTATTCTTTATCATTCATGATTTTTGTATAAAAAATCAGGTTGTGTAACCTTTTGTATAAAGGTTAATATGTAGGAAACTGGCCAAACCTGCCATTTTCCAGTATTTGCAGGAAACATGGCAAGTCACCTGAGTGCTTAAATGTACAGTAGACTCAATTTTGGAATTAATGAAAATTTCACATATCATTGATGAAAGACAATCTGGGAAACAGCAAGAATTTTACCTTCAGATTTGGTTCCAAGAGTTTTCAACAATGCTGTTTCTATGTCAGTGGATTTTAAAGTTAGATGGGGGAGGGGATGACACAAAAATATGTTTCATTTCAAATTTGAAAGAAAATTGTTACATTTTGGAAAGTTCTGCTAAATCAGTGGAAACAGAGGTTTAGTAGAATAAAACATGAACTGTTTTAGGTGTTCTATGTTTTATCAAAAGAAAACTTAAAATGACATGGTTTTGGTTATGGGAAATCTTGGGAAGTCAGACGCAGTTTATTGAGTTACGGTAATCCAGAAAACTATTACATTGCAAAAAATAGACACAAAATCTCATTCTTTCCTGCCATCTTGTGGCCACCCTAATTTTTTGCAGCCCAGATATGGTAGCCCTAGCCTTAGCCTTCCTTAACTCAAAGCAATAGTATAGAAACATATTAATTGAAATAAATAGGAAGCTAGAGATTACTACTTGGCTATGACTGTTTTGAAATCTCAGATTAATTTCCCTTTGCAATGCAGGAGACATCCTGGTAGAAAATACAAAATACCAATCAATCCTTGAATTCGTTACTTTAAACATATTTTTTTAAAACAAACCTATGATTAACCCTAATTTTGCAGAAAAACAGGAATGTGAACTGTCTCTTTCCAGACCAGTACATAGAAGGTCACCCGCCCTGAAGATTTGCCATACTTTTTTGGGGTGGTCAATAAGAGCCTTGGTGGCAAATTCAGTACCAGCTGAGATGATCTGATTCTGGCTTCTCTGGAGCTTTGTTGCTCTTTGTATGTTGGGCCCACAAGCTATGGTTCAGGATCATGAAATCACAGCTGTTCAGAGAGGCCAAGGCACTCGCTTTCAAGCATGCTGTTCAGTAGTGGGTTGTAAATCCCGTCACTACCGGCTTGCTCATGCGTGCGTGCGCGCTTGCTCGCACGTGTGATGCTTCTGCACATGCGCAGAAGCGTCCCGGGTGGGTGGGCGGAGCCTCCCGCTGCCGCCGCCACCGCTACCGGTTCGGGCCGAACCGGGAGCAATCCACCGCTGATGCTGTTAGTAGTCATGCTTACTTCTGTTGTGTGAGTCATCTCCAGCATTGTGTACTATTCACCTGTTCCAGGATCCAGAATCATAGGATGTGCTGGGTCCTACAATGCAGTCTTCTCACTCCCTGGTCATCTTACCTGTGCATAGTGAGGGAGAGACACGAACATGTACCACTTTACAATCTATAGTGGGTAAGAGAATCCAGGGAAATTAGAGACCACACCATCTTTTAGCAATGGCTGTATGAAATAAATTTGCTTTAGCAGTTGACAACCTACTGGACCTAATGTTGATTTGCATCTTCAAAAAAGATATCATGCAACAGAACTATTTTGGAGAGGTTTTGGATACTTTGGATGGTATATCACATGTTCTTTACTCACGATATTATCTGAAGGAATGCCTGCACCAAATATCTTAGTTTCTTTTCTTTAGGGATTTTTGGTTTCTGTTTTCAGGGAGAATTGTCTTTTCTATGAAAGGTTTTTCATATGGCTGTAAAGTAAGAACTTTGCCTTTGAAATCTCACCCCAAACTTTTCCTTAGACTGTTCCAAGTTTTGCAAGAACGAGTTCATTGTTTTTCAACCTTAGCAACTTTAAAATGTGTAGACTTCCATTCACATCTGCATGATGCCTGGGCGGTTCTGGGAGTTGAAGTCCACATGCCTTAAAGTTGCCAAGGTTTGAAAAACTGATTAGAGGGACAAAGTCTTCCACTTCTAATGTGCAGGGAAATCTTGTATGTCTATCACAGCTTTTAATGCAAGAAGATGAGATATATCAGCATCAGCATTACTTTCCAGAGTTTGTGAAAAAAATAAAATTTGAATTCTAGGTCTCACAGGAAGATGTTGAGGGATTGTGTGTGTGTGTGTGTGTGTGTGGATGTGGATGTGTGCAGGGATTATAAACTGAGGATTCTTCTTGTGTAGAATGCACGTCCTAAATAGCTAGAAGGCAGATAACTAAGAATGAAGATTGAGAAAGCAATAAGCAGGGAGAGTTGCAGGGAAGAAAGAAGGCAATGGTTGAAACTAACCTGCAACCTAAGTCATACTCAGTGAAGACAACTGGACAATGCTGTATATACATATTTCTATAAGTTACAGAAGAGGCCATTCATTTCCCCAAACTATAGCTATCAAGCTCAGTTGTGAACTGCTGGAATAAAGAGGATTATCGAGACACAAAATGTTACACTTACCGTAATGGGAAACTTTGGTCATTTATTTGTTTGTGTTAATGATCTTCAAATGCAAAGTACATATTATCTCCATCTCTTCTGTTCAATAAATTTCTGCTAAACTGTGTATAATGGCAGCCTGATCTTCCCTATTCCAGTCAATTGATGCTGCAACTACAGCACATTTGAGTTATGAGTTTGTCTAACAAGAACAAATGTTTTTGTTTTAAGGATACAAAATTGGAAATATAGAGGACATTCAGATTCCTTGATCTTCTTGACACTGGATGTACAATTATTACTCTATTTTCATAATCTTCTTAAACTAACATGCATACTCCCCAAACCCCACAACCTTTTCCATAGCCAATTGCTTTTAAACTTCATGGAAGATGGCAAAAGCATATGGAAAGTCTGTCTTTTATTAATGCTATTAGGAGTCATTGCACTAGTGAAATATTTAGAGAAACAATAAAGAAAAAACAGGTTCAATTACGTTCCAGAGTATTTTAATATTAATTAATTATCACAGCATACAATTCATGTATTGGCATAGCCGTTCTGACCATCAGCATCTGCAAGTTCTTATTTTTTTTTGGTCAAAAATAGAAAACAGTGTAGTAACTTTGTACCACAAGCTCCACCCCACAATTGCAATTCTTTTCATGTAGAAAAGATTGAGGATTGCATGGTGATGGTGTTTCTTTTAATGTGCTCCTGCAGAGGCTGCTACCTTTGAATTTATACCTACACTCACACTTTGCATTAAAATGCGATTTGTTGATTATTTCACAATGACTGGGTACACACACACTGGTAAACCATAAATTTGCTTACAAGCCACAATGGTTGGGTTTGCTCAATCAAAACCAGCTCACACCTTAGGTTTTAGAGTGATATGTCATCATTCATCTAATTTGGTTTTAATATGTCTTGATTGTATGCTTACTTTGTAGGGCCTGATTTTATGGCTAGATCATATCTTGATATGACCAAGTGAAAAGGATATCATTTTAAATGATAACCTTTTCACTCAAAGCTGTTTAAATAAAACTTTGTGTTTTATAATATATTGCTGTAAGATTTTAATTTAATAGAATAGGTATAGAATGATTATGAAAAAACTAATAGCTGCAAAGCATTGGCGGCCTGTGAGTTTGATTAAATTCTTTATATCACTGTAATATTAAGAAAAATAAACTTTTAGTGAGTCTCATCACATTACCAGTGTTGTGATTGCACGTATTTTCTGTGTGTGTAAAGGGAGTTGATAGTGGTATCTTTTCATTAGTCACCCAAGACACAGTTCTAGCCATGTTATAATGTAATAGATAGGTATATTATGTTTAATTGTCTGTCCTCTCCTCATCCTTAACAGAACCATAAGCATCTGCTTTGACCAGCTGTGAAGCGTTTCTCTCTGTAAGGCTGTTATTGTAAAACCATTTCACACTGAAGGTTATTTGTAGTAAGGTTGGAAAAATTAAGGGTTCATGTCTGGAATTTTGATCTAGGATTTAGCCTCTAGGGTGCTAAGGCTACCATTGGAATTGCAGATATAAACTGCATAATTATGCTGCAATCGTGTTTTTTCTAGTCTGAGTGGATGAGCTGTAGAATGTGCAATCCAATATTCTAAGTACCTTGGGGAATTAGTTTAGAGCTTAAAATTAATCTTTTACAGCTGCTTTGCTAAAGCAGGTGAAAAGTGAAAATAATTATGAAGCTCTGTGACCTCCAATAATTGTGTGAAATCTTCAGAATATAAGCTGACAGAGGTCACTAACATAAGTTGCAGTTTTCTGGAAAAAAAACCTTGCTTCTCGAGAAGAAAGCACTGTCTTCTTTTGAAAAAGGAGGTAATGAATTTTGTAGGCTCTTTTCAACCTATGCCTTGAATGAATGGCTCATGAAACAAAATCAGAATGTTAAATTCAGTCAGGGGTCTGAAATATTTGGAGGCATATTTCAAATTGGTATGGAAAAATCTGAAGTTGGGGGAAGACCTCAATATGAACACAGGAATTAGGGGAAAATGAATATTTTAAAAGTTAAGTGAAACTGTTTACTATATAAACACCTGTAGAAAATTAAGCAAGTGAAATAATTAATACAGTATGTGCGAGGTTATGAATAATCACTCAGAACTTTACATATCATTCCAATAGGTATGGATCCAATTTGAAAATAAACTATATGAATATTAATTTAAATTAAGCCGGTAAGAATTGCAAGTATACAGCAATCTCTGCAGGATCTTTCTGATTTTATTAGAAGGATGAAAGCAGCTATGCAAGTTCCACCCTTTTACTTACAATTAATTTCAATCCACCAGTGAAAGACAATCTTTAATCTATAATCAAGAGATTATAGTCAAAAATGATATTCCATCTTTGGTGGCACCTCCAATTTTGGAGGAATGATTTTATCAAAATAAGAGGACTGGAAAGGAACCAAATGTTTGCTTTGTTTTGTCCATTTTTTTCAGGATGAAGTTTTACACAAAATAGGATCTTTAAGAATTGCAGAGGCACAGCAATTTATTTCAAGCTAAAACAAAACAAAATAAATTGGCTTTGTGGCTGTTGGAGTGTCAGGGGGAAGTTTAGAGACCACAAAATGGATTTTGAATATGGCTTTCAGGTTGTCCACTGTGGCCTTTTGTATTATAGGAAACGGTTTTTCAAGTGACCAAGTTAGCAATGGACTAATGTTTTTCTCCCATCTAGCATTTAATGTGTGACAATCCTCCTCTTTCCCATGTCATGTTGACAACCCAAAGGACTGCTTCCTCCTAGTCACACAATCTCTTCCTCCACCTTCACTTGGCAAGAATCCATCTGCAGTGTTAATCAAGACTCTGGGTAGCAGCGAAGGTGGTGGTGGGTACACCTGGTGTTGCACTGGGCACCCAAATTCCTTAAATTGCTACTGTATGCATTGAGACAATCAACTCTTGGGCCAAAGTACAAATGTTGTGGCTCTTTGAGGATTAACCTGTTAGGATATTGTAAACCATGAGTCCCACACATATATTATCAAAAGAAATAAAAGCTGTGCAGCACCACTGTTGGCTGAATTGCATGCTTATGCTATCCAATTTCATTACCCATCTTGTATTGAACCAAATAAAGGGAAAAATGAGAAATCAATTAGTCCTGTTCAGAAAATCTACAGAACTGCCAAATACACATTCAGTAGTATAATAGATGTCCTTAATATAATTCTGTGAATAAAATATGAGTCAATAATAAGCAAAATAAATGTTATTGCCTCCAATCAGCTTTTTGATTCTGAGCACTAGCCCCCCCCATCTCACAGTGACCTAAAGAGAGAAATTTGACTTCTTATTTTCCTGAACATTTTAAGGGAAAGCAGTTATCTTTTATAACAGAAAGTAGTCTCTTTTATATTTCAATTACTGCTCTTGAATTGTTTGATTGCAAATATATGAGACTTACAGAACAGGTAACAACTTAAATTAATCTTGCTTTCAAGATTACAGATCAATAATTTCAACAACAAAATAAAAAGTAAAGTCACTTCTATAATAAGATACAAAGATGATCTTGCTGGAATTTGAATGGTAGTTTTCCACTTTTTTTCCAACTCTACGAAATTACAGAATGAAATCTGTGTAGTTCTAGACTTAGTATTGAAAAACCTTAGAGCAGTTGTTCTCAACCTTTCTAATGCTGCGACCCCCCCGTGACCTTCCTGCTGCCGCGACCCCCTCCCCGCCCCCTCTCCACGCGGGATGAGGTGACAAAGGGGGCGTGGCACCAGGGGCGAAATGCTCCTGGTTCAGGCTTGCCTGTGGGTCGCCGGACAGCTGATAGCAATGGAAGCGGGAGACTTCGCCCGGATGCCGCCATTTGGGTTCTTTTACCCTCTGCGCATGCGCAAAGCGTTCTGCGCATGCGCAGAGGGTAAAAGAACCCAAATGGCGGCGTCCGGGCGGGTGGGCGAAGTCTCCTGCTTCTATCCGGCGACCTGCAGGCACAGCCGAACCGGGATCATTTCACCCCTGCAGTGACGGTGGCACCAAGATGGCGGGCTAACGCGCGCGGCGACCCCTGTGAAATGGTCGTTCGACCCCCAAAGGGGTCGCGACCCACAGGTTGAGAACCGCTGCCTTAGAGTCACCTTCACTATTTCCACATCATCCTGCTAAATAGATGCCTTACTAAGACTCACTCTCCTCCCATTTAATATTTGGTAATACATTCCTCACCATAGCAATCACTCTTTGATGACCAATGCACACTGTAGCCTTTAGGGAAATATTAATGAATTTCCAATTACAAGTCTGGATCTGAAATAACCTTCCTACTAATTAAAGGGATAAAAGTAGGAATCCCAGAGACCACTTGAAGAGAAAAGTTGTTATTTATAGCTATACTTCATTGGGCCTCATTGATGGAAATGTATTTCATAATATACTCTCCCTCAAGGATTTTAAGCCTTGATTGGCATTACTGTTCATTATGATACTCTGCCTTGAATGAAGCTTCCTCTCCAAAATCATTATTTGTTTATTTATTTTTTTGATAGATTTCTATGCCGCCCAACTCCCGAGGGACTCTGGGTGGCTTACAGCAAAAACAGAAAGAAACTTATTAAAATATAAAAAACGTATTAAAAAAAATACATTATATAAAAAACAATTTAAAAACGTCAACAACAATTAAAAAACCCATACACACCTTTTTTTGGCTGGATCTCGCCAGATTTTAATAGCGAGATCAATGGCCCCAAGCCTGCCGGAACAGCCAGGTCTTCACCACTTTCCGGAAGGCCAACAGGGTGGGGGTAGTCCGGATCTCAGGAGGTAACTGGTTCCAGAGGGCCGGGGCAGCCACCGAGAAGGCCCTCCCCCATGGGCCCACCAGCCGGAACTGTTTAGCTGACGGGACCTGGAAGAGACCAACCCTGTGGGATCTTACCGGTCGCTGGGAGCTATGTGGTAGAAGACGGTCTCGAAGATAACCTGGCTCTGAGCCATGTAGCCATGTTCTGATTATATGATCACTATCCTAATTTTAGAAATAGGTTTTCATGTATTGTAAATACATATGAAGTAAATAAGGGGTAGGGAAATTTGTGGTCCTATTTCCTAGACCTTGACATTCCTACAGGCCATTATTGCTGAAAATGAGATAATGTATGTGATTTTTCTGATAGTTGTGGTAAGAATCACAAAACTGGACAGGGAGGCCTCAGATAAACTTAACATTAAAGATGCTTCCCCTTCTTAAAAAAAAATCAGTTTTTTTGTGCATGCAAAGTGGGAGCACTGTTAAAACTCACTCTCTGCTTTGGTCGTCATTTTATCTGCCTAACCCTGAAGTAGACCTACACTGTATATTGTACCATAATGTGGGAGAAATTTTATGATGCATAGATTAAAAATAAATTTCTAAATATTTCTTGCCTGATTCTTAAATAATTAGTTGTATTCCTGCAGATGTCAACTCGTGAAGCATTCCTGACCTGCTCTCGAGTTGCCATAGGCAGGGGGATGGGAAAACCGAGCCTCGCAGCTGCATCGAGGAACTTGCATTTCAGTCAAAATAAAGCACATTCCAGCTGCAACGTCAAGGTTATCTCTGTTGTGGTCCACCAGCAGCCTGTGCAGCTGGTAGCTGATTCGGACAGTGAGGAGGCTGGTGTGGTGATGGGCCAGCAGCCTGTGCAGCTGGTACGAGAGTCTGGTACCAGAGTTGGACAGTGAGGAGGTTGGAGAAGGCTTGGTGCCAGAGGCAGGGATTCAGCCTGGGCCTTCAGAACCTCCAGAGGCTGCCATGAGTGACGAAGAAGAGGAGGAGCAGTCTGTCATCAATGCACGCGTGCGCAGAGCTGCCAAAAGGCAGGACTGGCTCCTGAGGAGAAGGACTACTCGGGAGTAAGGCTTGGGGCTAATTGGCCACTCCCATAGCCTATTTAAGGGATGACAACGCTTAACCAATTTGCAGGAAACAACTTCGTTCATTCCACGTTTTGTGCTTCGACACTCTTGTTTCGGCTCTTGTTTTAAACGGCGTCATTTTTCCTGTAAATTGCTTCTGGGCATTCTGCCAACCTCAGTAAGTTTGTGTGCTGTTATCAGACAGACTCTTCGTCGGAATCTTGGTTTCGTTTTGCTTGGACTATTGCCAGCTGTTAAAAAAGTAATTAACAGCTGTTGCACCGAAAAGAGTAATTTATCATTTCATCGACTTTAGAATGGCTGCTAAGACAGTTCATTAGTAGTTTGTTAATAATAAAACAAGGTTTGTTTGTTACGCTGTTGTGCTGTGTTCCGTGGTCCGGCAGCTGGGTCAGAACAATCTCCAGGGAGACCCACAGTGGCCGGAGGGAGTGACTTCTACAACCTGCGAAATTGCTTCGTTGGGGAATGTGACTGATGACACACCTTGGGGAGAGGGGGAAACAGGGTCAGAGCCAAGGCGCGAATTAAGTGAGGTCAGAGTTGGCTTCACTTGGATCATGCCGACAGGAAGCTCCTAATAAATAACTGGATTTCTTCTGAAGCTTGGCTTGAGGCTCATGATTTTATTAGGGCATCGGTTGGAACCCTGACAGTAGATTTATTATTTTAGGGGATCCCATTGCCACAGAGTTTGAGAACCACTTTTGAATGGTTCAAGGCATATGGGAATTTTCTCTGAAGTCACTGTGTCAGGGTTTCAAGTAACACCCCCAACGAAAGAAAACTCCAAGGCTTGACAATAAATTAACAATAATTTTTAAAAAAAACCCTGAATAGCATTTTGTATTGCTGTTTCCTAAATGGACATTTCCCAACTCCCTTGAGAAGAGAAATAAGGAGATGACAAAACCTCATAAAAGCCAACTTAAGATAAAGGAGTAAGTGGGCAAAAAAACTTTTCCATTACTTCCTCCTATGATGCTGTAACATTTACATGTCCAGTTCCACGAAACTTTTCTTCCTCCACTTCAAATCACTTAGAATGAAGCCTTGGAAAAGTAGTTCCTGCACCATAGCTGTGATGCATATATGGCTCTCCAAGGACTCTTGTTTCCTGCAACTGGGACTGGACCAGTTTCCTATATTAGTACATACTGCCACCATCTGACAAATATTATTAACTCAAAGCTACATCAAAAGGTTAGTGGAAGTTGTAGATTAAGAGAAACAGACTTTAAATCATTAAACATATTCAAGAAGATATGACCCACAAAGGCTACATTCACTGACTGCAACTGATCCAACTTAAATTCTTTGAATCATGTTTAAAGATTTAAATGGAATGTTTATAATAATTATAGTTCCACCTTTGCACTACTACTAGAACTCCAAATATAATAGTGTTATAGATTTAAACATTGGTCAAGATGATCTCAGCCTTCAAAGTTTTCTGTGAATAGAACTTTCCTTGAGAGAAGCCTCAAGTGGTCCCTATTAAATCTTGAAACAAGAGATGGCTACTAGTATCCTGGTATACTTTGGAAAGCTGGATTTCTGAAGAAAGCATTAGAGATAAGCAGATACAATTCATGTCTTTATTTCACATGTTTTTTTAATTTTTGATTGGGAACCGCCCATAGTTGAATGATGGGCAACTATATAAATGTTTTGAAAGAATAAATGAATAAATAAAATCTTCCTTCACTAGTACAGGAGTGAGTGGGTGAAATATATATTAAAAATATTGGGACAGATGGAATGAAAATCTGTGCTGGAATTTTGCTGCTTGCAGGAAATCCTGTAACACTCTGGGTTCCCCAGAAACTTGATGGGAACAGGAACCTGTTAATGGTGTAAATACTTATCTGTCAGATTGTTTATGAGTACAAAAACCCCCCACAACCCTTGCATTACAAGACTTTTTTCTAGGGAAATTAAACCTCATTAACAAGGCTTTTAATATTTAGTTTGAATTAGCGTTATGTTGGCCTCTCTTATCTGAGGCCACAAGAAGCTGAAAGCAGCCATCAAAAATTTCTCACCAGACCGTCTTGGTTTTGTTGGGTCAGAGAAAATAACCTTTTTTGAGTCATTTAAAACACTGACAGTCACTGATGGAAAAATGCAGCCTCTGAAATAGCTAGGTTCCAAGTTTATGTTATATGAACTACAACTGATTGGTGTCTTGAAATAGAACAATAGATTTATTTATGTATTTAGCATATGGCAAATACATGGACTTATAGTAGTTCAAATATTAATGTCCAGTCCATCCAGCTATTCAAGGACAGGGTCAGTGGTGGGCTTCAAATTTTTTAATAACCGGTTTTCTGCCCTAATGACTGGCTTGGTGGGCGTGGCTGGGTGGTTATGTGACTGGGTGGGTGTGGCCAACTCAACGTCGCTTCTTTGTCTAAGAGATAGCCTATCTCTTTTACTCCCTCTGGACTAATGAGTTAAAGAGCTGCCTCTAGACATTCATTTTAATAAGATTTTTAGAAACCTGCAGTTGAAAGTTCTTCATGTCTCCTTACCCTGAAGACCCAATTTCATTTGGAATTTAATCCCAAGCTGATTGCCTTTTTAGCATTTATTTTGACACTTCTCCAAAATGCACCCCCAAGAAGCCACATAACCCAAGACCCACACACACAATTTAAGCAAATTCCCTTGTTTTGGAGACTTTAGAATCAGAAGGTACCTTGGAGGTCTTATAGTTCAACCTTCTGCTCAAGGCAGAAGACCTCATACATATGCAAGTTCGCAGACATCCCTGTGCCCATGCCGCCCCCCCGTGCCTACGGTGCCCCCCACGGCCCTTCGGCTAAGCGCAGCAGGCTGCAGGCTGGATAAATTGCTTCTGCCCAGGGGGCCGTAGTTTGAGGCCAGAGGGGGACATGCAGGCGGCATGCGGGCAGAGACCCCAGGGAAGGCCAGAGCCAGGGACTGGTGCATCCCTCAACCCAAGGCAAAGGGCGAGTGGGCATGGCAGAGGCCCCAGGGAAGGCCAGAGCCAGGGACTGGCGCATCCCCTGGGCCCCGACCCAAGGCGAAGGGCGAGTGGGTGGCAGGATGGTGAGAGCTCGGCCCTTCGGCTGAGCGCCTTACCTTCATGGGCAGCCACGGTGAGATCAGCTGGGCTGCGTGGCCAGCGTGGTAGGCCACGGCAAAAGCAGGCAAGGTACTGAGTCGGGAAGAAGCAAGCAGTCCTGCAAACTCCAAATATCTGTACCAGCATACCAAACTCTACCAATTCAGTGATTGTTCCTAACAAACACCCCTCCCCACAGCATCTCCTTAAATCTCAGTCCCAGGTGTGCCTTGTGAAGAGGGGCGGGGCGCTCTCCTCCCAAGTCGTCGGGTCGGCCTGCACTGTTCCTGCCTTCTCTCCACTCTCCGTACTTGGGGATCAGGAGGGGGTGGTCCTTGCTCATTGCCTAAGCTCCGTTGCTCCGCATGTCCACTGCTTGCCCTCTCTCAGTCATCCTGCCCCTGTTCCTCTCTGCTAACAAGCTGTCCCAATCCTGAGGGGCCCTGGGCTGCCTCGGCCTGCTCCTCCCCACATTCCTCCAAAGCCAACGAAGCTGCCCCCTCGATCTCCATCAGCTCCAGCTTGTCCTCCTCCACAGATTCAGGCTCTGACAGGGGCATTACATTATCTTTCTGTTTGTGGAGAGGAGAAAGTGTTTAATTATTAATTGAATTATATAGACACCTCTCTCAATATATGACACTGGATGGCTAAAAACAACTAAAAACAATATAAAACCAGGCAAACAATGAAACAATTCAAAACAATAAAAATTATATTAAAAAAAATATTACAAAATTCAACATTCATAGCCCAGGTGAACACATCCATCCACAGTAGTCAATACAACCATTGTATGGGCTCTAGTATACTTTTAGATCCCCACCTCCATTGGCAAAGCCATATTTTCAGAGCCTTATGAAATGCCAGCAGAGTTGGGGCCATTTTGATCTCCAGGAGGATGGTGTTCCACAGGGCAGAAACCATGACAGAAATGTTTTCCTCCTGGCCATGACTCTCCTGAGAGGAACTGGAGTATTTAATTGTGGAATGAATTTAGTGAAAATTAAGAGGGCAGGACAAGACACTTAGCTGCTGGCCACAAAAGTATATTAAATGAACACTGGTTGGAAGATCTCCGTGTTCAGCTTTTGAGCAAAGAAAGCAAGCTATGATTGACAATTCTGTGCTAACTCCCAAAGAAATAAGCAAGACTATGCTTGCAGTATCCTGCTGTCTGTATAGATTTGCAAACACTCAAAATGGCGTGACGCAATCTTGAGTGCATTTTAAAATGAATTAAGAAGGAAGAAAAGAAATCCCTTAATATTTATCTTTAACTCTTTGAAAACTGAGAGAGGATTTCAACTTTCCATTAATAATAAAGAGATATTTTTGTTTGGATAAAATAAGGATTGTTTAGGTACTTCATTGCTAAATAGCTTGTGCCATCAGTTGACCTTGAAATGCGGATAACTGTATTATGTTTATGCCTATCTATCCCTATCTATCCCTAAAATTGATCAATCTTGTTAAGGCACAGTATTTTTCTAGTTCAATTTCAACTTCTTCTTCTTTTTTTTAAAAAAAGCGATGCCTAACCATTAAAATGGCTAGCATCTGAAATTCAGAACACTGTTTATTTTTCATAATATGCTTAATAGAGGTCTAGCCTATACGAATTGCAATAGAAAAGTTTCACGTTAAGAAACTTTCAATAAGTTTCTGGTGTGTCATTCTGCCAGATAAATCTCTAGTGAATTTTGTTTTTCACCTACTATCCATATTCTTATTTTTAAATGATCATTATGGCTTATGTCCTGAGGGTGAAAAAAAAAGGAAGAAAAACTATTTGGAAGCTTGTAATTCAACTGTTCAATACATAATTTTGCACTGCAGATGCATTCAACAAACTACGTTGATTCCCAGTGTTCAAGACTAAAAAAATTTATAATCCCACTGTGTGCTAAAGGAATGCAGATGCTATGATAAATCCATTAACTGGATCATAAATAATTTCATGATGGTGCATATTTAGTCTGAGCACTTTCCTATTTGCATGAAAATAGTGTTATAATAAAAACAAATTTCAGATTATTTTTTTAGGGTATGCAAGCTAGATAAGAATGGTGGATTGTATTTCATCAACCTGATTAATCCTCATGCAGAATCTTTTGAAACTAAAACAATTCGAAGAGATCAGTTCAAAATCAGGTAAGACATCTTACTCCCTAGCTGTTTATGTCAAGAGAAATGTTTCTCTGGTTGATGAATGTCAAATGATTAGAGAGAAATGTTGCACCTGCCAGTGATCTAGGATAACTGGCAAGAAAGCACTACCAAAATATCATTGAATTACATAGACAACAATGTTTATTATGCAACCTAAAGATACTGACTCCAACTCCTCCGTGTATGTGTGTGTGTGTGTGTGTGTGTGTGTGTGTGTGTGTGTGTGTGTGTAAATAAATAAATTTGAAAGGAGCTAAATATAAATCTTACATATTGTCCAGCATTTAAATATCTTCTCCCAAATAATCTAAATCATCTCATTCCCAGTGGAAGCCGTTTCTGAGCTAAGGGACAAAAGATGATAAATCATCTTGCCTTTAACAGGAAGTTCAAGCATCAGCATGATTCTGACTGCTTTGAAGAAAGCAGAGAATTAATCTTCCTGTAGCTCTGTATGCAAAGCACCAGCAGAGAAGGATATGCTGAAAAGCTTTGTCTTGACAGACTGTAAATGTGGGGGTCACATAAAGATTTGGAATCTTTGTCTCAAGAGAGCTGTAAGACGGTTTGGGTCTTTCTGGCATTTAGCGATGGCAACAGGCAGAAAACAATACAGAAATGTAAATAGGCGTATGAAGGGCCAGCGCTGAGGATTAACATACAAGGGAAAAACAGATAAAAATATACAAACCTCAATCTTGTACATCTTTGGTTCCTTTTTCTCAGAATGAATAAAAGGTTGCACCAGTTAAACATGTGACTACGTATTAGGTTATTAACAGCATTTTTATACCACTCATGAACAACGTATGACTTAATCTATATATATAAAAGCGAAAACTACTCACGCATTAATCACGAAA
>QLTV01000620.1:142202-154116 GCA_003457575.1 Thermophis baileyi | reverse complement strand
GTGGGGTGGGAATGGAGATTTTGCAATATCCTTCCCCCAGGAGTGAGGAGGGAATGGGGATTTTGCAGTATCCTTCCCCTGGAGTGGGGTGGGAATGGAGATTTTGCAGTATCCTTCCCCTGGAGTGGGGTGGGAATGGAGATTTTGCAGTATCCTTCCCCTGCCACACCCACCAAGCCATGCCCACCAAGCCACACCACGCCCACCAAGTCACGCCCACAGAACTTGTAGTAAAAAAATTTGGATTTCACCACTGGTCTATTTCCCAAAGCCAACCTCTGGATATGACGCTGAGCATGGGCACTCAACTTCTTTGGTTGACCATCGTGAGGCCTGTTCTGAGTGGAACCTGTCCTGTTAAACCGCTGTATGGTCTTGGCCACCATGCTGCAGCTCAGTTTCAGGGTCTTGGCAATCTTCTTATAGCCTAGGCCATCTTTATGTAGAGCAACAATTCGTTTTTTCAGATCCTCAGAGAGTTCATTGCCATGAGGTGCCATGTTGAACTTCCCGTGACCAGTATGAGAGAGTGAGAGCGATAACACCAAATTTAACACACCTGATCCCCCTTCACACCTGAGACCTTGTATCACTAACGAGTCACATGACACCAGGGAGGGAAAACGGCTACTTGGGCCCCATTTGGACATTATCACTTAGGAGTGTACTCACTTTTGTTGCCAGCAGTTTAGACCTTAATGGCTGTGTGTTGCATTGTTTTGAGGGGACAGCACATTTACACTGTTATACAAGCTGTATACTCACTACTTTACATTGTAGCCAAGTGTCATTTCTTCAGTGTTGTCACATGAAAAGATACACTTAAATATTTACAAAATGTGAGGGGGTGTACTCACTTCTGTGACATACTGTATACCTTATATAAACTATTATTATTTAAAGCAAGTATTCCAGGCAGCTTCTGCTACAAATGCCCACTTTCACAATGACAACAACATAGGCCACCTAGTCAGTCAAACCAGTATTTGGGACAGGATTTTTCTTTCTGCAATCAAGTTGTCAGTTTTGGAAGCTATTTTTCTTTTTGCTTCCTCACTGCCACAGATTTCAGCCTGGGAAATTGGGAGGGGATTTTTCTTGGAGCGGTAGAAACTCAGTCATAACAACCTTCTTTACTCAAGGTAATTTGCCTGCACCTGCTTGAGACTGCATGGAGATTGTATCCATGTGAATGTGAAGATTTGGTTGGCTCATGTGATGAACTTGTGGGTGTGGGGCAGGGCTCTGAACTTTCAACTGGGTGGGGAAACCCTGGAAGCTTTCAGATTCGGGTTTCCCCAGATGTGCCAACATGACATCTCTAACAAATTGGATTTTCAAGGAACTTCCAGCCTCAGAATTTTATTTCGTTGGGGATGTTTTCTGGAACCCTGACATTAACCCGAATCCCTAAATAACTAAGCGGCACCCCGAAAGGGGGCTGTCCGGGGTGCTGAGCCCCAGCACCAACCCAAACCTCGTGTGGTGCAAAGACTCAGCAAAGATAGAGGAGAGAGAGGAGATAGCAGGAGGAGCCATGGGAGCGGATACCAGAGAACTTATCAAGACCCGGTATTCTCCTTCTGAAGACGTGGGGCAAGCCCTTGAGGCTGCAGAGATGACCCGAAGGCTAGGTGCTCGGCCCAAGAAGATGGATTCCTGGAAAAGTTGCCAGTCTGATCCAACTTCAGAGATGGGACCAGAAGAACGACCACCTGAATATCGTTCTGTCTCCAGCCCAACGAAGTCGCCCCATGAGCCAGAATGGAGAGATGTGGGGACTCTGGGGTCTGAAACACCCCGAGACTGGAACCTGTTGCCTCCGTCTGAAAGCCAATCGTTGTCCGGGCTCCCGGAGCGTTTTGAGCAGCTTGAAGTGGGAAGTTATGCACCGCTGTTGCAGCCCCCGCAAGTGAGATGGAGCTTAACTCAACCGACATTCACTTTTCCTAATCCAGGACCTGGCAGTGGAACTAGCGTGGTGTCGGCACCTTTCTACTCGGCCAGGGGTGATCGGATCAGCGCAGCAGGATCAAGCAATAGGAGGGAGACAGCAGACGCAGCCAGCATGGGGTAAGCTACAACCGCCAGTTGCCCCCCCTCACCAACCAGCCCTCCTGCTACCCCCTGCGGAATGCATCCCCCCAGGCTGGGGATTCTATCCCAGCCACGGGTGGGTCCAGTGCCAGTGGACGCCAGCAGTGCCTGCTCTGCCTTTTTCGGGATCACCATGGGCCCAATGTGCCCCAACAATCCTGGCACAGCAGTGGGCTCTGAGCCAGCAGCCGGCTGGAGCCCCCCCCCCCACTTAGGCAGCTCAACAGCCGGCCCCTGTCCTAACGCCGGCCGCATTCCAGCAGCCAGCAGCACTGCCCACCGCAGCACCCCAGCAGGTCCCTGCCCAACCACCAGTTGCCGTGGCGATTCCACTGGCAAGGCCCCTGCCTCCTCGGTTTAGAGCAACATTTGATGGCAAGCCTACCAAACTGGCTTACTTCCTCAGCCGAATCTGGGCTCATATAGATCAGTATGGAGGACAGTACAAAACAGATCACGACTTGGTATCCGCGATTACAGATGGGATGAATGAAGGAGACGCTGCGGACTGGATAGCCCAGCTACATAATGAGGGAGCTGCTGAACTAAATGACGCTGAGGGTTTTGTTGAGCTGCTCCGGGCCAGATTTGACAACCCTGGCCAAATCAACGAAAATGAGGCCACAATAAAAGTGACGAAGCAAGGTAATCGACCAATAAAGGACTTTGTATGGGACTTTAGACGGGTCGCAGGAAACCTAATGCATTGGCCGGACAGAATACCTCTGCACTATTTTAAAGAAGGCATTGATCAAGAAGTCAGAACAGCCTGTGGCATCAAAGGGGTGCCAGAGCGGCTGCAACACTGGTATACCATGTCAATAGCGCTGGATAGAGAAATCTACCCACACCGCAAACCCTCTGCGGAAAGGCACCCAAGGAGAACTATGGCTAGGTGTCCTCTGACTAAACCTGCTGAGGCCACCCGTGCACAACCTACAGGGATTATCAAATGCTACCGTTCTGGACAAGGGGGTCATTGGGCTTCCGAGTGTCTGGCACCTGCGCCGGTTCCACAACAATGTCCCGCCACGGCTGCCCGGGGCCGAAGGGCTCCACGAAAGCCCCCGGATGCCAGCCGATTTGCCCAGCAGGCAGTTGAGGTCCCCCCTCCCCTCGGAGAGAGTGATGAGACCTCGACCAAAGACCTTCCGCCTGGGCCGGCCAGCGGTAGCAGTGGTGAAGACGACCCGATGGTAAGTGGAACCATCCGCCCATTTGCGGTCAAAGTCAAACGGATAGTGCCAGAGACAGGGGTGCAAGGGGAGGTAGCAGCAGTAATAGACACCGTCTGCACCCGATGCCTGATTAGCTCCTCCATTGTTGAGCAGCTAGGCATAAAGACACACCTTTTAAACCACCCCATACACTTTGAGCAAGTAGATGTGACTTTAATAGGTGGCACCCCTGCTACACGAGTCACTGAGCTTGTCAGAATGGAACTGGGGATCCACACAGAACTCATTCGATTCGTGGTAGCCCCCAAAATGGCAGAGTCAATCCTCCTGGGGCTTGCCTGGCTAGACAAATGGGCCCTGACGATTAAATGGGAGGACGGCTACCGAAAAATCAGGATAGGTGTGGGGCCCTTGCCACCCATCCCACCTGAGGCAGGACTCACAGAGGCGAGCCTGCAGGGGCCCCACCAACGAGAGGCGGTCACGACGGCCATCAAAGTCCTGCCTGGGACTCCCCAGGTCCCCAAAGAATACAAGGACCTGGCTGAAGCATTCAGTGAGGAAGAATGCAACATCCTTCCCCCCCATCGCCAGACCAACTGTGCGATTGAGATCGAACCCGGGGCTAAACTCCCTAAACCAAAGATGTACTCAATGACCCCAAAAGAGATGGCTGAGCTGAGGAAGTACATCGATACCAACCTAGCCCGAGGATTCATCCAACCTGCAAAATCCAGAGTAGCCGCCCAGGTGCTTTTTAAAGAAAAAAAAGATGGGGGGATGAGGCTCTGCGTGGATTTTCATGGAATAAATGCAGTGTGCATGGAAAACACCTACCCCCTCCCCCTCATGAAAGACCTGCTGAACTACCTTTCAAAAAGGAAGGTGTTTACAAAACTGGACTTGAGAGAAGCCTATTACCGGGTGCGCATAAGGGAGGGGGGTGAGTGGAAGACAGCTTTCAACTGCCCATTGGGTAGCTTCCAATTCAAAGTTATGCCCTTTGGTCTCCAAGGAGCCCCTGTAGTATTCATGCAATTGATTAACGAGGTGCTGCATGAGCACTTATATAAGGGGATTCTAGTCTACTTGAACAACATTCTTATATTCAGTGAGACGTTAGAAGAACATGTGAAACTAGTCCAACAAGTGCTGAAGAAACTGTTGGCCGCAAAACTTAATGTGAAGCTGTCCAAGTGTAAATTTCACAAAACTTCCCTGGACTACCTAGGCTACCGAGTGTCAAACGAAGGCATAGAAATGGATCCTGGGAAAGTGCAAGCCGTACTTGACTGGCAACCCCCTCGCACCCAGAAACAGCTGCAAAGTTTCCTGGGGTTCGCTAACTTCTATAGGCAATTCATCCCAGCCTTCACAGAAGTGGCTCTGCTGCTTACGGAACTGCTAAAGACAGGGTCCTCCCCCGCAAAGCCGCGGCCAATGCAGCCTCTAGCCTGGACGCTAAACTGTCAAAAAGCATTTGAAAGCTTCAAATGGCTGTTTGCAGAAGAACCCATTCTTCAGCACCCGGACCCAGATAGGCAGTTCATCGTCCAGGCTGATGCCAGCGACATGGCAGTGGTAGCCGTGCTCCTCCAGAAAGACCCCCAGGGACGGCTGCTGCTTTGCGCCTATGCGTCCAAAAAGCTCACGGACACCGAGCGGAGGTGGGCAGTATGGGAGAAGGAAGCCTTTGCCGTTTGTTGGGCTCTTCTATCGTGGCGGCACTTTCTGGAGGGAGCCAAGATCCCCTTCGAGGTCTGGTCCGACCATAAGAACCTCGAGGCCTTAAAGACCCCGTGAAAGCTCTCCCCCAAAAAGGTCCGCTGGGCGCAGTACTTCAAGCAGTTTTTGATTTCAAGCTGAAATATATCCCAGGGGCGAAGAACCTGCTTGCAGACACCCTGTCAACGAAACCCCAGTATGACAGCCAGCGGTAGGAAGTCGTCCACACCATCATCCCGGACACACAGAGTGCTGCGCAAGTCACTACCAGGAGCCAGGCCAGCAGACGGACTGACCCCATCGATGGAAAGCTAACTGCTGATTTGAAGGCAGCACTATCTACCGACCCGTGGCTAGCCGACAATTGAGACACTTTGGCAACCCGGGACTGACTAGCCTGGAAAGGTACGAAGATTTACATCCCCAACAGCATGAGACTTCTGGTGCTCAAGCGTAGTCATGATTCTCGATTGGCTGGTCACTTCGGATTTGTAAAGACTCTTCATCTGACTAGACGGCAATTTTGGTGGCCAAAAATGAAAGCTGATGTGGAGGACTATGTAAAAAGTTGTGCCACGTGTGCTAGCAATAAGACAAGACCGGGGAAGCCTCCCAGTTTGCTTCAACAGGTAGCTGAGCCCAGCCGCCCGTGGGAAGAAATAGCTATGGACTTTATAGTAGAACTCCCAGAAAGTGGCGGCAACACTGTAATCTGGACTGTGATAGACCTGTTTTCCAAACAGGCCCATTTTGTTCCTTGTTCTGGACTCCCCTCGGCTAAGAAATTGGCCAAGATGTTCGTCAAACAAATCTACCGGCTGCATGGAGTTCTGAGACGGGTGATCTCTGACCGAGGAGTTCAGTTCACCACTGTTGTGGCTTGCCCAAGTCCCGCGCAGCTGCTCATGGATCCGGAAGACCAAGAACCGACCATGGGGTGGCAAGAGCAGTCTGTATCTCCGGCACCTGAGTCTGAGACTGAGGAGGACGCAGGGCCAGAGGACGATACTCAATCAGGGCCTTCTGCACCTCCCCAGCAGGAGTTAAGTGACTCCAGTGAAGAGGAGGAGCCTCTGATAGATGCTAGGGCACGCAGGGCAGCTAGCCGGCAAGAGTGGCTTTGTAGAAGGAGGTCTCCTCACAGGTAAACCTGCAGGCAGAGGGGCCACGCCCTAAGACTATATAAGGTTGAATCACAACGGACACTCTTGCTGGAATGTATTTTTGTATTTTACCTGGCTGCTGTTTACACTTTTGGTGACATCAGTTGGACTAACTCCAGTCCGGGCTCTCGGCCAATTCCAGCAAGTGAGGAATTTAAGGACTTAATGATCTGTTTGTGGTTTTTTTTTTTTGTATTTGAAATCCTGGCCAAAGTGTTCTGTGATTTGCAACAAGCACTTTGGGAGAAACCCTGAAATTAACTTATTACTAAGCATTTATTAGTGATAAAGCCTTCTTTATTTTGGACAACAGTGTGTGTGTGTCATTTCCTGGGGGCTTGCCGCGCTGGGTCACAACAACCACTAGGTTCTGGAGAGAGTTCCTGAGATCCATTGGGTCATTGCAGGGGCTTAGCTCGGCTTTTCATCCGAGTACGAACGGAGCCGCGAAACATACGAATGCCATGGTGGAACAATACATCAGATGTTATGTGGATTACCAACAAGATAATTGAGCTGACTTGCTTCCTTTCGCAGAAGTGGCTTACAATAATGTGGTGCACAGCAGTACGGGACTGACGCCTTTTCAGATTACGAGCAGCATGGAATTTGTTCCGATGCCAGAACTGCCAAGAGAACAGCCTTCTTCCATGACTCTGAATGAATGGATGGAGTCGTTGAAGAAAGGCTGGGAGAATGCCAAAAAAGCCCTGACTGAAGCGGCCGAAGCATACAAAAAACAAGCTGACAAACACCGATCTCTCCAACCCCCCTTTCGGGTGGGAGATTGCGTGTGTCTTTCTACCAAATGCATACGCTTAAGTTTGAAAAGTAAAAAGTTAGGACCGAAATACTTAGGTCCCTTCCCCATAGTGAAAGTGATTTACCCAGTAACTGTACAGTTAAATCTCCCCCGCATACTGGGAAAAATTCATCCTGTTTTCCATTGCAGCCTGTTAAAGCCTGCTGTGGGATCTAGATTGAGACCTCAACCTGCTGCTCCCCCAAAGCCGATTGTGGTGCAGGGTGAGACTCATTATGAGGTGAAGAAGATTTTGGACTCTAGGACTCTAGATTGCAGAGAGGCCATCTGCAATATTTAGTGCATTGGAAGGGATACCCTTGTCTGAAGCTACTTGGGTGAAAAGTTGGGATGTTCATGCAGATGCCTTAGTCAAGCAATTTCATGATAAATTCCCTGATAAGCCTAAGGGTCCTCCTGGGGGGGGGGGAGGTGGTTAATGTGATTCGTATTAACCCCTGACTTCTATCTCGTTCCAGGATTCGTTCCTTTCCTGAGGGGGGGAAGCCTGTCAGTTTTGGAAGCTATTTTTCTTTTTGCTTCCTCACTGCCACAGATTTCAGCCTGGGAAATTGGGAGGGGTTTTTTCTTGGAGCGGTAGAAACTCAGTCATAACAACGTTCTTTACTCAAGGTAACTTGCCTGCACCTGCTTGAGACTGCATGGAGATTGTATCCATGTGAATGTGAAGATTTGGTTAGCTCATGTGATGAACATGTGGGTGTGGGGCAGATGTGCCAACATGACATCTCTAACAAATTGGATTTTCAAGGAACTTCCAGCCTCGGAGTTTTATTTCGTTGGGGATGTTTTCTGGAACCCTGACACAAGTCAGGGAATCTGGCTTGATTCCACCCAATTTATTCTCAGAAAGTGGTTAAAATTGCTATTACTTCAGCATACTCACAGAAGAGTATGCACTCTACATGGAGCTGCCCTTAAAGACCACCCAGAAGCTACAGCTGGTTTAAAATGTAGCAGGGTGAGCAGTAATAGGCGCCTGTTGGCATGTCCATGTGTCACCACTGCTCCATGAGCTGTATTGGTTACCAGCCAGCTTCCAAGTGCAAGTCAAGGTGCTGGTTATTACCTATAAAGGCCCTGTATGGCGTAAGACCTGGACATCTGAGGAACTGCTTATCTCCAATAGTTTTTGCCCACCTGGTACATTCCAGCAGAGTGAGTGCACTCCAGGTTCCCTCTATTAAACACTGTTCACTTGCCATGGAAGCATGCCTTTTCTGTTGCAGTGCATACTCCCTCTGGAACATCCACCCCACCCACCCCTGACAAGAATGGTGCCCTTTCTCCTAGGGTTCTGGAAAGCTCTGAAAGTCCCAGGCCTGTGATTAATGTATTGTAGTTTTGGGGATGGGTCTGCTTTGTTTTATTTGATTTGTGTCATTTTTAGATTGCTTTAGTTTGGGCTGTCTGTGTGGTTTAGGTTATATCTGTTTTATGGATATTTTTTTGCTTTTGTATACTTCCCAAAATAAGATTAAACTGTAAGTTAAAACCGGATGATAAGTTTGTGTTGTAAATGCAACCCTAGATGACTTAAAGGGTAGTCTGTAAGAAAATGAATTGTCCCGCAGTTCTCTATGCATATAATAAATTTAAATAATAAATAATACATACATAATTTTGGTCATTTGGTCATTTGGTCATTTGTTTTGGTTTTACCTTCTTAGTAGGCTTTATTTCTAGTACTGCTATTTGTCTACCGGTATTAATTTTGCTAATTGATTTTTTTCTTTTTTAAAAGGTCGGTATATATACGTCTGACATTTATCTATTACAGGTAGTCCTCGACCTACGACCACAATTGAGCCCAAAATTTCTGTTGTTAAGTGAAACATTTGTTAAGTGAGTTTTGCCCCATTTTACGACCTTTCTTGCTACAGTTGTTAAGTGAATCTCTGCAGTTGATAAGTTAGTAACCTGGTTGTTAAGTGAATCTGGCTTCCCCATTGACTTTGCTTGTGAGATGGTCACAAAAGGTGATCACATGACCTTGGGACACAGCAAAGATCATAAATACGAACCAACTGCCAAACCTCTGAATTTTGTTCACATGATTATGGGGATGCTGCAGAGGTCGTAACTGTGAAAAATGGTCATAAGTCACATTTTTCAGTGCCATTGTAACTTCGAACGGTCACTAAATGAACTGTTTACGTTGAGGACTACCTGTACTTTTTTTTAGGTCTGTCATTTTTCCTTCCTATGCATATTCTGATTGAAGGTCCACTTAGCCTGCAGCTCTACTCTCGAGGAGACCTCCTCCTGAGTAGCCACTCTTGTCTTCTAGCAGCCCTGCGTGCCCGAGCATTGAGAAGAAGAGACTCCTCCTCTTCTTCTTTGGCCCTGATGGGCTCCTCAGGAGGTATAGAAGGCCCTGCTTGACTCTCAGCCTCCTCACTCTCTGACTCGGGTGGCAGGTACATGGGCCGATGGTACTGTGCCACAACCATCTCATCGTCCTCCTCGCTCTCTGACTCGGGCGCCAGGTGCACGGACCGATGGTACCGTGTCACAATTGCCTCATCGTCCTCAGGATCCATGAGCACCGGCACGGGACGCTGGTGGGCCACAACACTATCCCTCACCGCAGGGCCCTTCCCCCGGGTCTGTCGGTCCGGATGCGGTCGAGACGGGAACTGTTCGTGGAAAGCATGCACCAGGTCAGGAGCTTGAACGGAGGTCGCATCCTCCCAGGTGAAGTCTGCCGGCCCATACCCCTTCCACTCGATGAGGTATTGGAACCGGCCCTTCATCCACCGGGAGTCGCGAATGCTGGCGACCTCGTACACTGGTGAGTCCTCACAAACATGGGGCGCCGGCTGGAGACGGGCAGGTGGACGGAACGGACAGGCGGGCCATTCAGGAACAAGGAGGGACCGGTGGAACATTGGATGGACACGTAGGGACCGCGGCAAGGTCAAACGATAAGCCACAGGATTTATGACCGCTTCCTCCGGGAAAGGGCCCAGATAGCGATGGTCGAGTTTGCGGACCGGTCAGTCGGAGGGGAGGTGCTTGGTTGAGAGCCACACTCGATCCCCTACAGCCAACAGTGGTGCTCACCGAGAGCGGTCCGCGACCCTTTTGTAGTCCTCCTTGGCCTTGGTCAAGTACCGCTTCACCCCAACTGGTGAACGGCCTGTAGCTCGGACAAGAACTCGTCTGCCACGGGAACTGGAGAATCAGGGAGCGAGCTAATGGTGGTGTTGCTCGCTGAGAGCGGTCCGCGCCCCTTTTGTAGTCCTCCTTGGCCTTGGTCAAGTACCGCTTCACCAACTGGTGAACGGCCTGTAGCTCGGACAAGAACTCGTCCGCCGCGGGAACTGGAGAATCAGGGAGCGTGAGCGGAAAGAAACAGGGTGATAGCCCAAATTGGCTAGGAAAGGAGTGGTCTGGGTGGAGGTGTGTTGGGAATTGTTAAAAGCGAATTCGGCCACTGCGAGGTACTCTGCCCAATTGTCCTGCTGTTGGTTAACAAAGCAGCGCAGGTACTGCTCGAGAATGCCGATCACTTTTTCAGTGCCTCCGTCAGTTTCCGGGTAGTGCGCCGACGACAGACAAATCTGGACTTCCAGAGCCGACATCAGTCCTTTCCAGAATTGGGCAGTGAATTGGGCCCCTCTGTCTGACACGACCCTATCCGGCAGGCCGTGTAACGGGAAGACATGCTGGATGAACATGCGGACGGTGGCGCGAGCTGTCGGCAATCCTCGACAGGGGATGAAATGCGCCATCTTCGTCAGCATGTCCACCACCACGAACACGGTCGTAAAGCCTGCAGACGGGGCAAGTCCGTAAGGAAGTCCATCGAAACGGCGCCCCAGGGTCTCTCTGGTGTCGGCAAGGGCTGAAGCAGACCAGGTGGTGCTCCCGTGGCCAACTTGGCCTGGCGACAACGGACACAGGAGGTCACGTAGGACTGCACATCGTGGCAAAGTTGAGGCCACCAGAAAGTCCGGGACACGAGGTGGAGGGTCTTGAAGAGACCGAAATGTCCCGCCGCCGGGTTGTCATGGCACTGGGATAAAATCAGACCTCGGAGAGGCCCCGATGGGACGTACAGCTTTTCTTGAAAGCGCAAGAGGTCGTCCGAGAATGTCCAGGGAGACTCAGGCCCTATCTCCCGCTTCCGTTGCTCGACAAACTCGTCCCACCGCTGTGGCCCCCCGAATCTGTCCTCGTAGGTCGACAGGGGTGTGGATGGCCACGAACAACTCGACAGGCAGAATAGTCCGAGGCGGCAATGGGTCCTCGACATGGGCGTACTCGGGTTTGCGGGATAGGGCATCCGCCTGTTGGTTATGCCCACTCGGGATGTAGGTGACTTTAAAATGAAAGCGGGCAAAGAAGAAGGACCACCGGATCTGATGCTGGTTGAGTTTCCGCGCGGTTTGCAGAAACTCCAGGTTAGCAATAGCAATAGCTCTTAGAGTTATATACCGCTTCATAGTGCTTTACAGCCCTCTCTAAGCGGTTTACAGAGTTAGCATATTGCCCCCAACAATCTGGGTCCTCATTTTACTCACCTCAGAAGGATGGAAGGCTGAGTCAACCTTGAGCCGGTGAGATTTGAACTGCCAAACTGCAGCTAGCAGTCAGCTGAAGTAGCCTGCAGTGCTGCACTCTAACCACTGCGCCACCTCGGTTCTTGTGGTCTGTCCGCACTTCCACTTGGTGTCGGGCCCCCTCGAGGTGATGTCTCCAGGTCTCGAACGCAGTCTTAATGGCCAGCAGCTCCTTTTCCCAGATAGTATAGTTGTGCTCGGAAGGATTCAACTTCCAGGAATAGTAAGCGCATGGGAAAAGAGGATCGCCATCCGTACGAGCCTGGAGCGCATGGGAAAAGAGGATCGTCATCCGTACGAGCCTGGAGTAGCATGGCTCCAACGGCGATGTCCGACGCGTCCACTTCCACCACAAACAGA
>QLTV01000620.1:124204-134275 GCA_003457575.1 Thermophis baileyi | reverse complement strand
GTTACCTTGAACAGGGCGGCTGGGCGAGAATGAGCCGATGCAATAAGAGCGGAAAAATGCAACCGTTTTGCCGCCCGTATCGCCACTAAATAAGTCCTAATGAAGGCTCTTAGAAGTGCTCGGTCAGATTCGGATTTGCTGGATCTCCAGTGTCGCTCTAGACGTCTCTTGTGGCGTTTCATCTCCCGGAGCTCATTGGTGAACCAGGGAGCTCTATGGGATCTACTGCCATGTAGAGGTCGCACAGGCGCAATCCGATCTAGAGCCCCAGAGGCCGCCCTGTTCCAGGCGGCTACTAGAGCCTCAGATGGATTGTGGACAAGGGATTCAGGTAATTCCCCAAGCTCCTTCTGGAACCCTTCCGGGTCCATCAGGCGTCTGGGGCGGAACCACCTAATCGGTTCCACCTCCCTGCGATGAGGGAATGGTGCCATAAAGTCTAACTTCAGCAGGGAATGGTCTGACCATGACAAGGGCATCTAGACTTGTCCGCAAAATCTACGTTCCAGTTATCCAAAGGGCTTTAATCCTACAGTGGAGTCATGACACAAAGGTGGCACAGCATTTTGGATTCGTAAAAACTGTCCACCTGGTGAAAAGGCAGTTTTGGTGGCCAAGGATGAAAAAGGACATAGAGGCTTATGTGGCCAGCTGCCCCATGTGTGCCTCAATGAAATGATTGCCTGGGAAGCCCCCGGGATTGCTACAGCCAGTAGCCAACCCCACAAGCCTCTCAGAAGAAATCTCTATGGACTTTATTGTAGAACTGCCACAAAGTGCTGGGAACACTGTGATTTGGACTGTCACTGATTTGTTCTCCAAGTAAGCTCACTGTGGCATGTTCCAGGATCCCTTCAGCCCAGACTTTGACTAAGTTGTTCGTGCAGCACGTCTACCGGCTGCATGGGGTCCCAAAGCGCATTATCTCGGACCAGGGAGTACAATTCACTTTGAAGTTCTGGCGTGAGTTCTTAAGTCTGATAGGCCACTCCCAGGGGCTTAGCTCTGCCCATCATCCTCACATGAATGGAGCCTGTGAATGTACGAACTCAATTCTAGAGCAATACCTGAGATGTTATGTAAACTACCAGACCAATTGGGCTGAGCTCCTTCCCTTCGCAGAAGTGGCATATAATAATTCTGTGCATAGTAGCACAGGGTGTCAGGGTTCCAAGTAATAATCCCATATCAAGCAAAACTCTGAGGCAGGTGAAGTCCTCAAGGAATAGCTTTATTGGAAATATCATATTGGCACAGATCTGGTGAAAACCAACGCTAAAAGTTCCCACGGTTTTCACCTAATTAAAAGTGAAAGTTTGTCACTTCCCCCAAACCCTCAGTCACATGGTCCAATCAGCATACAGTCCAGTTGCTAGATGACCTCAGTCTCCTCCTCCTTAACACCTGTGGGAATGTCCTTGGTTCCCAAGGGAAAGCATTTTGTTTTGGCTACAGCACCCCAGCTATCTCTATTCCCCACTCCCTATCCCTCAGCTCCAGTATTTGTCAGCACTGAAGCGGAAAAATAAAAAATGGCCTCAGTTCAGCCAACTTCATGGTTGACACTGGATTTACCCCGTTCAAAGTAACCACTGGGGTGGAATTCATGCCAATGCCAGAACTTCCTCAGGAGAATTCATCATCAGCCTCACTAGTTGAATGGATGGACATGTTAAAGGCCACATGGGTCACTGCGTCAGGCATTGGAGAAAGCCAGGGAGACCCACAAGAGGCAGGCTGACAAGAAAAAGGCGCCCCAAAGGGAGTTCAGGGTAGGTAGATTAGAAATACCTGCAACCCAGAGTTACAAATCAGGCAGGGTGCCAGAGCACCTTGAGGAATTAAAATAGTTAAAATGCAATGATAACTATCTGCAGCCAACTCTTGCTCATAAAGTGAAACCCTTTAGCAGAGAGGTCATTTAAGCTCTCCAGAAAGTGGGTGGGCATATTTGGGCTACAAAATGCCGAGCTAAAGAAACAAATTAACAAATTATATTCTTGGGTGAGGGCTAATCAGAAAGACATTAAAAAAATCCGTGCCAAGCTTGCATCCTGCCTCTTGGACGTACACCCCAAAAGGACAGTGCCAGGAACCACTAAAGCAGTGAAGGAAGACCCCCTCCCCAGATAGAAAAAGAAACCATGAGGCAGGAAAAAATTCAAACACAATACAAATAATTAAATCACAACAGTTTAAATCCTTTTAAAACTAAAACACAAGCCTTGTCTTGCTCATTGCCAGAGCTCACACCCCAGGCAAGCTCAAGTGTAAACACTTGAGATAAGCCTAATTACAAAGAAAGCAATTAGCGCTAGAATGTAGCAAAAAAGCAAACACAGTAGCTGTTGCTTGTTAAACCAATTAAACAGTAAGTCTAGGCATACTGCCAAGAAAGTAATAAGGGAGGCAGTTTCTGTAAACAGGGCAATAAAGATTAGGCTAGAAACAACACCAGAATGCCTTCCTTACAGGATTAGCCCTGTAAAGTGGAAAAAACAAAACAAAAGGAGATTTCTTCCAACAACCGGTTCTCCGAACTGCTTAGAAAGTTAACAACAGTTTCTAGCGAACCTGTGCGAACCGGTAGAATCCCACCCCTGAGTCTAGCCTAAATAGTAGCATCAGATTTCATTTTTTACCATTTCCCTTTTTATAACTTTTAATAAAAATGTCACATATATACTAGCAATAGATTATATTTAGTAAACTGCACTACCCTTGAAAGAAGGGTTTTGTTCTTTATACATTACATGAGACTTGAGATAATTAAAACTTTATTAGCCTAATAAACACCAAAAATTAATGAAACATGTTTGACTGCTTTTTTTTACACTCTTATCTAGTTCATCACCCCACAGATGTGACTAATAGCTATTTGTTTTATATGGATTATATTATTACTTGTTCTAAAGTGGCCATTAGGCTATCTGGTTGTAATATGAGTTAGTGAACTTTGTCATTTTCTGCTTTTTGGTTATTACATATTTCACGGTACACTCTAGACATTTTGGTGCCCTAGCAAAATCATATTCTGGAGCCCCCTAGGTTATAGGCCTAGGCCTATAACCAGCCCTGCTCAGCTTGTTCAATATATGAAAAACGCATAGTGTCAACTTACGAAGCATTCCTGACCTGCTCTCGAGTTGCCATAGGCAGGGGGATGGGAACTGAGCCTCGCAGCTGCATCGAGGAACTTGCATTTCAGTCAAAACAAAGCACATTCCAGCCGGCAACATCAAGGTCATCTCCACAGAGACTCACAGTGGCCGGAGGGAGTGACTTCTACAACCCGCAAAATTGCTTCATTGGGGAATGTGACTGATGACATACCTTGGGGGGAGGGGGAAACAGGGTCAGAGCCAAGGCACGAATTAAGTGAGGTCAGAGTTGGCTTCACTTGGTCCGTGCCGACATGAAGCTCCTAATAAACAACTGGATTTCTTTTGAAGCTTGGCTTGAGGCTCATGATTTAATTAGGGCATCGGTCGGAACCCTGACAGCAAGCCAACTCTCCCAAAACTAATCAAAATGATCGGGATTCCTGAGTCCCAGTCTCTCCATTCGCTCCCCAACACCTGGGGTGCGTGGAGAGAAACTCAGGCTACCATGGCAGAGGGCGGACTATCTGAAGAGAGCCTGCTCCAGGCGACCCAGAGCGGGGCAGAACTTGCCCCCACCCAGGGAACTCCAGGAACCAGCAGCCCAATCGGAACCAAATTGCAGCCCTCTCTGGACATCAAAGCCGAGACAGCCGAGATGCCCGCCTCAGCGACCGAAACGAAAAGGGATGAGTATTGGTGGAAAAAAGTCCCTAAAGCGGCTGAAGTTGAACTCCCCCACCCAAGCGCCCAGGGCTGGGGGGAAACCTCTGAGTGAGCTAGGAAGATTGGAATGGATGAGGGACTGGGAACAGGCCAGACTCCCAAAAATTCTGATGGAATCCTTGGGGGGATCCTTAGAACAGCTGAGGGAGAAATTTGACTGAACCACCCTTCATGATGAGGGGCCGTCATGCTGCCCAAAAGAGAGGGGGGTTGCAACTGAGCCCTTTGAAGTGAGGAGATGCAGACGGGAACGCAGCCCCCCTTCTCCACCCACCAGAAGGAGAATGAGCCTGAGGCTGTTGCCGGTGGCTCCTCCGCGCAACAGGCAAGCCGCCCAAGGCGGGTGGCCCCCCCTACAAACTAGAGCCAAGGGAGACCGCCAAACACACCAAGCGCAGGCATATGGGGGTCAACATGATGAGGGAGGAGCACTGCTGAGCGAACCGCCCCGATTCAGTGGGAAATTTGATGGCAACTCAGATCAACTGGCTCTATTCCTTGACTCTGCTAGAGTCCACCTAGAGCGCTACAGACACCTTTACCCATCGCACAGAGCCATGGTGAATATCATCACCGGGGGGCTAGAGGGAGAAGCAAAGGAATGGCTAGCAGCCCTCCATAAGAGCAGAGTCCCCCAGCTGCAAGACGTCGACAACTTCCTACAAGAGCTAGAAGCCAGATTTGAGGAGGTGGAGGAGGATCAGTATGAGCTTCGAAAACTAAAGTAGAGAGGGCGACCCATTAAGGAACACATCCGTGAATTCAGGAGAGTCGTGGGGAAGCTACCTCCTTTGCCGGAGCGGCTATTGGTTCCCTTTTTCAGAATGAGCCTGGACAAGCAAATTGCCCAAGTAACCACCTATCAGGACATTCCAAACCGACTCTCTGAGTGGTTCCGACTAGCGATAAAAGTTGACTGTGGATTGCATGCGAACGACATGCAGAAGCAACCAGATACCAAGGAGAGAGGACAACCAGACCAGAGACCATCTGGCTGACTGGTAAGAGGAGATCCCCCCAGCTGCAAGACATCGATGCTTCCTACAAGAGCTAGAAGCCAGATTTGAGGAGGTGGAGGAGGATCAGTATGAGCTTCGAAAACTAAAGTAGAGAGGGCGACCCATTAAGGAACACATCCGTGAATTCAGGAGAGTCGTGGGGAAGCTACCTCCTTTGCCGGAGCGGCTATTAGTTCACTTTTTCAGAACGAACCTGGACAAGCAAATTGCCCAAGTAACCGCCTATCGGGACATTCCAAACCGACTCTCTGAGTGGTTCTGAGTAGCCATAAAAGTTGACTGCGGATTGCGCGCCAACGACATGCGGAAGCAATCGGATACCAAGGAGAGTGTCAGGGGTCCGACGGATGCCCTAATTAACCCATCAGCCTCGAGCCAAGTTTCAAAAGAAATCCAGTTATTTATTAGGAACAACATGTCGGCACATACCCAAGTGGAGCCAGCTCTGCCTCACGTAATTTACGACCCAATTATGACCCTGTTTCCCCCCTCCTCCCAGGGTGTGTCATAAATCACATTCTCCAACGGAGCACTTTTGCGGGCTGTAGAGATCATGCCCCTCTGACTGTTGCCGGTAGCCTGGGATACAGCTTTGAGAAAGGTATGTGTTTGCTGCTCCGTCAGTTTCCCCCCCCCCTCCTGCCTATGGCAACTCGAGAGCAGGCCAGGGAAGCTTTACGAGTTGACAGAGAGAGGACAACCAGACTGGAGACCATCTGGCCGACGGGAGGCTGCAGCAGCACAGCCGGCCCCAAGACCAACCCTTCCATGAAGCCAGTTGAAATGCTACAGATGCGGAGGGATGGGCCACATTGCATCGGCATATGCGACCCCAGCTCCGAAACCCAAGCCAGAACCACCACCCAGGGCGCAACCGGAACAAGGCCCCAGGCGTGCCGCCGACACGTCCCGAAAAGCCCTCCAGGCTGTAGAGGTCCCTCCCCACCCAGCCGAGGGGGGGGGAACTCCAGCCAACGACGACAAATCGCCGGATCCCTATGACAGTGAAGACGAAGGTGAAAATGACCCGATGGTGAGTGAACCGGTCCACCCCTTCGTCCTCCCTATATGCCTCACAGCCCCAAAAACAGGGACCCAGGGTACTTTTCAAGCCCTAATAGACTCAGGCTGCACTAGATGCTTGATTAACCTAACCACGGTCCTGAAACTGGGGATTAGAGCGAAGAGACTGGCCCACCCGATCAGATTCGAGCAGGTCGATGGGTCCCTATTGGGGGAGCCTACACCACCCACCTGACCGAACCAGTGAGGCTAGAGCTAGCAGACCACTGGGAAGCAATTTGATTCATAATAGCCCCCAGAATGACAGACGCGATCATACTGGGGCTCTCTTGGCTAGACAAGGGGGGCCCGACCAGTGGTGGGATTCAATTTTTTTTACTACCAGTTCTGTGGGCGTGGCTTGGTGGGCGTGGCTTGGTGGTCATGTGACTGGGTGGGCGTGGCTTGGTGGTCATGTGACTGGGTGGGCGTGGCTGGGTGGTTATGTGACTGGGTGGGCGTGGCCAACTCCACATCACTCACGTCGAGTCACATTACACCCCCCCCCCAGCTACGCCTACCAAGGTTTTGTGGCTCTAAGTTTTCTTTTCTATGACTTAATTTTGTATTCTTACTTGCTCTCTTGTACTGTACCACTGTATTTTGAATTCAAATGCAAAAAATATATTTTGGAGAGCACAGAGAAAGGAATGCTGCATCTGTTTGCAATTCTTTAAGTCAGCTGCATTTTTTTTCCCTGGGATTATGCAGCTTCCTGGGATTATGCAGCTGCCTTTCTTCCCCAGAAAAGGCCATATTTTGTTTAAAGAATTGCAGACAAATGCATCCCTGTCCATCATAGCAAAGCACAGTCCTACGCTTATAATTTTTCTGCTTTTTCAATACAGGTGGACACACTTCTAAACAAAACACTGGCTGCAGATAGCTCTCTTTTTCACATTGCAGGAAAGTTCAGAAATGGCTCAGTGAGTTAACAACTGACTGGCTGATTTTGGGCCAGTCATTCCCTCTCTCAGCCCAGCCTACCTCACAGGACTGTGGTGGGGAAAATAGGAGGAGGAGGAGGGATATTTGGAATGTTTGCTGCTTTGAATTACTTATAAAAATAATGATGGAATATAAATAAAGAAATAAATGATTTTTCTGGAGGATGGTGTTTTGCTTTGTGGCAAGTCAGACATTTTTAAAAAAGTTTAAACATATTTTGAAGAATATATAAATACGGATGGAGTAGATAAATTGCCAAGCAACTAGTGAGGTATGTACAGGCCTACATTGGCCCTCTGGGTGGTACAAATGAGGACTGCAGGCCTCAGATAATTGGTAGAGCATATAGATCAGTCATTAAATCACCATTCTCTGTCTTCTTTTTTAATACTGCAAATCCACCCTTCTCAGAGGACCCTTTCTGCAAATTCAGAGAGCCTATCAAAATAGTCAACATGAACAGTTTGTAGGAAAAGTTATCACATGAGCTTATTTAAATAATTGGAAAATACAGTACAAAGTAACTGTGTGGAAACAGGGTCCAATATTTTTATTTTCATAAAGCATTGTTGCCAAAAATAGTTGTTTTCAATTCTAAGGTACTTCTAACGTACTACCATTAAATACCTTTTGCTCTCAGTCACCACAAGTGAATACTTCCAAAAGTTTCCAAGAGCTTAATTCCAACACTTAAAATCTATAGTGTCACTAGGAGTTGACATATAATCCATTCCAACACCACAAATGTGCAGGGCTTTCTCCTCAAAAGTCCCTCATATTATTTTCTAATCTTTTTTAAAAAAATTAATCTTCCCTTGTAGCAGATAAAAGGCAGACAGAAGTGTCAACTCAGGAACCCTTTTCCAAGACTGTGGCAGAAGCAAAACACCAAAAACAGCACGATGGAGACTGCAGTGCCTCTGAGCATATCTAAAATGTCATGCACTTTGGTGCTTTTCTCCCACTCTGAATGAAGGAAGCAGGGCTTGGTTACAAGGGAAAAGACACGATCTGTTTTGAGACGAGCTGAAAAAAAAATTATATGAATGCTCCCTCCTGTTGGAGGAGCCTGCAGGGAACCAGGGGGTGGGGGGACCCCCCTCCCCTTGCGCTTCAAAGAAATGACACCCCACTTCCTTGGACTCACCCACTCTCTGCGAGAGCTTCACTTCCCATTTCAGCCAATCGCACAGAATGCCAGTCATGGCTGCCAGCGCCCGCAGTTCCACGCCCTTTCCCCACATCCCGTCACCACGGCAACCAGCCCTTTCGCGCCAGCATAGCTAAAAAGACACGGCGGAGCATGGCCCGCCAAGCAGCACCGGGGAGAATGATGTGAGCTTGCGCAGACGAGCCAAATTGGCTCTGCTGAGCCCGGAGAGGTCCTGCCGAGAAACCAGGGAATGCGGTTTGTGGGTGAGAGCATGCGCACTTTAGAAACTTCATTGTAGCACCCCATCCCATCCTCGGGGTTGTTTCAAATAGCTTTAGGAAAGTTGGTGGCGATTTTAATCACGAGACGCCTTTTAACTTTTGATTAATCCTGCAGTTTCCTCCCTCGCCTCCTTTGCTTTGAAAAGTTGCTTTCCGTTTCCTTGGCTTTTGAAATCCAGCACTCTTGGATCAGCTGCTCGGGCTTGGCAGCCAGAAAAGCGGCGCTGGATTTCAAAAGCCAAGGACGGGCGAAGGAAAGGCCACGCAATGGCTGGGTGTGCTTGGAGGCAGGAAGAGGCGCGGCGCGATGGGGCTGTTTTGTTCGCTGCCGACGGAGCGACCTGATCGAAGCTGCTGCTGAGCCCAATGTAGGGGAGATTGCGGGGTTAGTTTGGCCAGGCAAATTATCCCCCCCCACGCTATCAAAGTGGATCCTGGGTGCTGCGCTGCAATGTAGAAATGGGAAATGGAGCAGCCAGCACGAGGGAAGGAGGAGGAGCAGGGAGAAGAAAAGGAAAGCGGCCTCCTCATCTCATGCCGGCCACTCCGTTGCCCGTTTCACCATTGCAGCGCCGCACCATGGAGCTTTCCCCACCCACCACCGCCCAGATGCCCTCACTTCTCCCAAGCATTTCTTTGCCTACCTGTTTTCCAGCTCCATCACGTTTCTCGCCATCGTGTGCAGGGAAAGAAAAGTTTGTGTGGGGCTAAAAAAAATCCACTCAATCAATTCCAACTTCGTGCAATCTTTTTCTTTCGCAGGAAGTTGGAATTGATTGATTGAACTTTTTTTTTAGCCCCACACAAACTTTCGTTTCCCTGCACACGATGGTGAGAAACGCGATGGAGCTGGAAATCAGGTAGGCAAAGAAATGCTTGGGGAATTTGCAGAAAGTGAGGGCATCTGGGCAGTGGTGGGTGGGGAAAACTCTTCTGCCCACAAAGAGAAGAAGAGAAGGGGGAAGAGAAGACACGGCTGGAGGAGCTCCGTCTCGCTCCACGTGCCCCAATGAAAGGCAGCGGCAGCTCAGCTGCTTCCCTTCCCCGCAAAGAAGGCAGGCAAGCATGGCGGGGCCGGAGGCCACATGGAAGGGAATAGGGAAGGCAGGCAAGCGGGCCTGGCCACGGGGACCGCCGGGAAGGCAGGCAAGCATGGTGGGGCTGCGTGCCGCGTGGAAGGGAGTAGGGAAGGCAGGCAAGCGGGCCTAGCCACGGGGACCGCCGGGAAGGCCGCGGGGAAGGCAGGCAAGCATGGCGGGGCCACGGGCCATGTGGAAGGGAGTAGGGAAGGCAGGTGGGGACGGGGGGCAGCTAGGTAGGCCATGACTTGCAGGCTTACTTACCCAGGCAGGCAGATCAGGGCCGCTCAGTTGGGCCGCAGGCACCACGTGGGAAGGCAGGCAAGCCACAGAGACTGTGTGGTCAACGCAAGCGGGGAGCCACACAGTGTGCTATGCCGGGGAGGCGAGGCGAGATGAGGAGTGATGGGCGGGGTGGGGCGAGTGGGTGGCCAGGGGTGGGGCCAGCCAGAGGTGGTATTTGCCGGTTCTCCGAACTACTTAAAATTTCCGCTACCGGTTCACCCAAACCGGCTGAATACCACCTCTGGGCCCGACAATCTATAGCAATAGGGGGCACCCGGAGGCTGAGGATAGCAAGAGGACCCCAACCCCTTCCGCACCAGCAAATAGAAGCATCGCCCATGCAGGAAACAGAACAATGGGCAGCCACCTCCGACAAAACCCCAGAGGTCGAACAGATCCCCAAAGAATATCAGAACC
>QLTV01000620.1:114030-124078 GCA_003457575.1 Thermophis baileyi | reverse complement strand
TGCGTGGATTTTAGGAGTATAAACTGCGTGTGTGTACACAACCTATACCCCCTCCCTCTCATGAAGGACATGCTGTCTCACCTAGCCAAGGGAAAAGTCTTAACTAAATTAAACCTCAGAGAAGCATACTACCGAGTCCGCATCAGGGAGGGAGATGAATGGAAAACAGCATTCAACTGCCCCCTAGGGAGCTTCCAATTCAAAGTAATGCCTTTCAGGCTGCAGGGCCCCCCCCGGCGGTGTTTATGCAGTTAATAAACGAGGTGCTGCACGAGCACCTCTCTAAGGGGGTCCTTGTCTACCTGGACGAGGTCGCACAGGAGACAGCTCCAATACCTAATCAAGTGGAAGGGCTACCCCTTATCGAGGCGTCTTGGGTAAAGAGCAGAAACATCCAAGCTGACCGCCTCGTAACTAAATTCCATGAAGACTACCCAACAAAGCCTGGGGGGGGGTTGCACCCCTAAAATCTATACCAGTACTCAAACTGTTTTTGCTTTGCACAGGTCGCCTTCAGGAAGTGAGGGAAGCCGAATGTCAACTCGCAAAGCATTCCTGACCTGCTCTCGAGTTGCCATAGGCAGGGGGATGGGGAACCGAGCCTCACAGCTGCATCGAGGAACTTGCATTTCAGTCAAAACAAAGCACATTCCAGCCGGCAATGTCAAGGTCATCTCCACGGAGACCCACAGTGGCCGGAGGGAGTGACGTCTACAACCCGCGAAATTGCTTCGTTGGGGAATGTGACTGATGACACACCTTGGGGGGAGGGGAAACAGGGTCAGAGCCAAGGCGCGAATTAAGTGAGGTCAGAGTTTGGCTTCACTTGGTCCGTGCCGACATGAAGCTCCTAATAAACAACTGGATTTCTTTTGAAGCTTGGCTTGAGGCTCATGATTTAATTAGGGCATCGGTCTGAACCCTGACACATAGGATTAAATTATGAAACAAGCATGGGCTGTGTGTGTGTGTGTATGTGTGTATGTGTGTGTATTCATATTCATTCCAGTGGTATACTATAGGGAGCAGAATTAAGATGACTAGTTATCCAGTCCCATCCTTGGTCTTTCCCTAGATCACTTGATGCTTCTGCTGCAATGACTGCTTATATGCTTGTTCAGAACATCCAATACTTTGAATTCTGAAGCACCTATTTACAAATTGCAAAAGGATGTGTGCTGAAGGTTTGAGTGACAGGGGCTAAGATGCCAATTCATCTGGAGGACACTGAGTTAGAATTGTTCTGTTCAGCTTTCCCTCTTAGTCTCCTTTGGCCTGTATCTTGGCTGTCACTCACTGTGGTGTACTTGCCCAACTGGCAGAGGGCAGGGAAAGTCTCCTGATGAGCCTTGCACACTTTCTCAATGAGATCCTCCACTTCAGGTGTAATGATGTAGCTCTCTGAACATTCCTGCTTTGGAGTCTCTTTCTTCGTCTTGTTCCTATCATTCCGGACAGCTGCAAGGGGAAGCAAAGGGACAATAAACAATCAAAAGCTTCAATGACCAACCAACCCACTCCTCATCCAGATCAATACAAATGATAATAATATAGTTGATTTAATATAGAATGGGAATTTCTCCATAGTGGGTGGAGATAGCATCCAGGAATGGGTTAACTCCGTCTGTCATCTTATTGGACTGAGTCTGCAAACTGTAATGACACGCCTCCTCCGATTGTCCTTCCAGCTTTTAGATTCAGTCGATCTTAGGACTAGACGTGTTTCTCGTGGTTCCCATTCCTAGATTCTATTTCCTCCTATTCAATCTTCAAATTGGCTAATCCTTTGCAAAGGAACTTTCTTCCCAGCGTGAAGGGCTTTGCCTGACCCCGTTGAAGGCCGCGTAGCGGCGATCTGACTGCCAGGAGGCAGCGGATCAGGGCAGCGCCCACGAGTTCGCTCCAGAACTCTGACCCTTCCGCTCTCTGGGAGAAGCAAGCCCACGAGTCTCCTGGGATCAGGAGCAGCGGTCGCTTTGTAGGGCAGCGCTCATGAGCTTAGCTCTGCGGCGGCTGACCCTGGAGCTTGTGCAACATCGCGCCATCGGCAGCAGCAATTGGAAGAATGTGGTGGTGAGTGCCGATCTCCAGAAGCGTTTTTAATGCCTAAGCTTCCTACTTTGAATCTCGGCCTTGAGACCTGATAATTGCCCTATCTCGGGCTCGTTTTATTTTATTTTTATTTTATTTTATAAAATTTATATGCCGCCCAACTCCCGAAGGACTCGTTATTGCCTCCCCACCTCCCAGAGAGCTCAGAGCAGCAGGGCCCGGCTGGGTGTTTCTGCCTTCAAAGCATTCAAAATGGCAGACACCATTTCCAAATCCACCGCCCCAGCGGCAGGAAAAATAAGGCCCTCCCATCCTTCTACTGTTGAGGCAGCAGGCACCTCAGGATCGAGGCCTGCAAGAAAGAGACCTGCCTCAGAGCCTCGCAACTGTGGGCCGGCAAAAAAGGCTTCCAAAGCCTCCAAAAAGGATAAGGAGTGGCATCAACGGGCCTTGGATAGGGAGATTGCAAAGGCCCAGAGGGAGGCAGAAAGGAGGGCACATGCTCAGGCCCCTAGAGATCAGCCGAGTTCTCACTCAGTGAGAGTGATTCAACCCTCATCGCGGCCTGGGGCTCAAGAGACCTCCATGTTGCCTGGATCCCCAGATGACCATTATGCCCAGGCATGGTCACCAGATGGCGATGAGGAACAGCCATCCACTTCAGCCTCTATCATGCCTGGCATCTCTGAGTATTTTACCAGTTTGCCAGAGCATAAGCCCACTGAGCTGTCCTTAGATCAGCCTATCGGACCCAGAGCTGTACGAGCTGAAGCTACGTTTACACCAACGGCTGCTGGCCTTCGATCCAGTGACCAGTCTGAGCCCTCTATACCGGCTAACTTGGGAGCCCTCATATCTGAAGCAATCAGACAGGGCATTGAGGCAGGCCTACAACATAGGGCATCTTCGGATGTATCTGAGAACCTCAGATCCCGGCCTTGTCACCAGGAACCCCAGGAAATAGGAGACATATATCTTCCCCAAGGGGTCTATCATCCTGACTCTCCCAGTCACTCCTCCTTATCTGCGGAGGATGCTTCTAGAGATCAAGAATTATCTGATGATGAGGGCTTAATGCCCGATCAGCCCGCCTTTGTGGGCCTTTTTCGACCATCAGTCTTCAGATCTTTACTATTGAAGGACCAAAATGCTGCCAAAATGGGACCTAGCCAGGCGCCACAGGACCAGGTTCCGGGCCTTCAGGACCTGACTGACTCCCTATTTGCTGAACCCACAGTAGAGAAAGAGGTGATCCCCTCCCCCAGGCTCTTCCTGGATGTCGTTCAGAGACAGTGGTCTTCCCTGGGGGCGGGGCCTAACCCCAATAGCCTGGATAAATGTTATTATCACATGGGTCCGGACCTTTCCAAGATCTTGGAGGTTCCAGCTGTTGACGCCCCTGTGGTAGCTCTCTCTTCTACTTCAGTTATGGCAGACTCCACACAAGATGCCCTCCGGCCAGAGGACAAGAGATTTGAGCAGTCTTTAATCAGGGCTCACCAGGCGGCTGCCTGGGCAGTAAAGGCCTCCACGGCGGCCTCTTTCTTTAACAGAGCCTCCCTTTTATGGATGAGACAACTGCAGGGGTGAATTCCTCCTGAGGACTCTAGGTCACATCAGGATGTGAATAACATAATGGCAGCTTTGGAATTCTCTGCGGACGCTACGTTAAACGAGGCGCGCTTTGCCTCTAGAGCCATTTCTTCGTTGGTGGCCTCCCGCCGCCTTCTATGGCTCCGCCAGTGGCAGGTGGATGCCAAACATACAGTAAATGGAAATTGGCTTCTGCCCCATATTCGGGGGATAGATTGTTCGGGGATTCCCTCGACCCCATTTTAGTGGAATCAAGGGACAAACGCAAGATTTTACCGTCCCTTTCCAGACGGGCTGAGTTTCGTTCCCCCCCTATTTCCGCCGCTCATCCTTTCGAGGGCAGGAGGGTAGCTCGGGGTTCCCTAGAACACCAAGACAATTCCACCCCAGACAGGGTCCTCCCCAGGACAGGACAGGAAAGGGAGGACAGCGTTTCCCCCCGAAAAGGCCCTTCCGGGGTGGAGGAAATCGCACCTTTCGCCGTCAGAGGTGACTACTTAACAGATTGTCCCATTGGAGGTCGACTGGCCTTCTTTGCCAGCCAATGGGAGGCAGTCACCACAGACGTATGGGTCAGGGAGACGGTGAAATTCGGACTGTCCCTAGAATTCCTCTCCACTCCCCCGAGGTCCTTCATCAGGTGCCCTATGTTGAGAGACACGGCAAAGTGGCTCCTCATGGAATCGGCCATAAATCATCTCCTGGACATTCAGGCGATCCAGCCAGTTCCAGTGGAGCAACACGGACAAGGGTTTTATTCCCTCCTGTTCATAGTACCAAAGACCTCGGGGGGATGAAGGGCAATTCTCGACCTCAAACGATTGAACCATCATATTGTCTACAGATGGTTCAAAATGCATTTGCTCCAGACCATGTTAGTGAGCATACGGAAAGGCGATTTCCTCACATCGGTGGACCTCACAGAGGCATATCTACACGTGCCCATCCATCCCAACCACAGACAGTTCCTCCGCTTCTTCTACATGGGGAAGCACTATCAGTACCGGGCACTCCCATTTGGCCTATCCTCCGCTCCCCGGGTATTCACCAAGTTGCTGGCAGTGATAGCAGCCCACCTTCGGTCCATACCCATCAGAATCCAGTGTTATCTGGACGATGTCCTCATCCAGTTCAGATTGGCGATTAAGGCGAAGCAAGACCTGGCTCACACGATTCGAGTCCTCCAGGACCACGGTTTCTCTATCAACTTGGCAAAAAGCCACCTGGTCCCAACAACACGCTTGCTTCATTTGGGGGCGATCATAGACTCCGTAGAGGGCATGGTCTTCCTGTCCCGAGAGCGTCAAACCAACTTGACAGAACTGGTGGAGCGCGTACGGAGAGAGTGCGCTGTACCACTGCTTCAACTTTCCCAGCTTTTGGGAAAGATGGTCTCCACCTTTTTCATCGTGCCGTGGGCCCATCTCCACAGCAGGGAACTGCAGTGGTTTCTTCTCCCTCATCAGAAGGCCGGTACCAGCACATCGTCGACAAAGGTACTGATTCCACTAATTGTGCTTCATTCGTTGAGCTGGTGGACGCCCCCGGCCATCATGAGGGGATCCCTATTCAGGGAACCCCAACGCCTAACATTGACAACCGACGCCAGCCTCTTCGGCTGGGGGGCACACCTGCAGAACGTTATGGCGCAGGGAGAGTGGACTCAGATGGACTTGAGCCACAATATAAACTGGCTCGAGCTCAGAGCAATCCATCTAGCGCTCCTGAGCTTCGAGAGGGGGCGTTGGTCTTACCTGATACGCTCCTTCTCGTAGGGTGGAGATAGCATCTAGACATGGGTTGTCCTCGTCCATTCATCCAATAGGACTGAGTGTTTTAAACTGTTTATTCCTGCCTGTGTGCCAGGATCCCCCAGCTTTATAAAGGCAGAAGACCAACTCAACGTGTGGTGCTGCTTACAGGTAGGTACTCCTCTTACAATGGTACGAAATGAAAGGTCAGTTCAGAAAAAAAAAACCACAGGCATGAGCCAGGACCAGAGAAGAGCCAGGGCTGGGCTTGATGCTATCTCCACCCTACGAGAAGGAGCGTATCAGGTAAGACCAACGCCCCTTCTCCATAGAGGGTGGAGCTAGCATCTAGACATGGGACATACCAAGGCCGTGTGTCCGAGGGTGGGCTGGTCCTGGTTACGGAGACATTACTGAGAATGCACCCTCTGGAGCACCCTGCGCCCGAAGGCCGCGTCCACCGAGGCAAAGGCGTCAATCTTATAGTGTCTTATGAAGGGCGAAGGAGAAGCCCAAGTGGCCGCTCTACAGACCTCCTCGATGGAGGCCTGAGTCGCCCAGGCCGCCGTCGTTGCAGCGCTGCACGTGGAATGCGCCGTCACTCGGGAGGGACGGGGAAGCGACATCAGATCGTATGCCTTGGCGATGGAGCCCTTCAGCCAACGCCCGATTGTAGAGGGGGTCACCTTGTGGCCCATCGTGGATGGCAGAAAGGAAACAAATAGGGACTCCGTCCTGCGAATCGGAGTAGTGCGTTGAATGTAAAGTCGCAGAGCCCTGCGGACGTCCAACGTGTGCCATTTTTGTTCTAGTGGATGGGAAGGGTTAGGACAAAAGTTTGGGAGAATAACCTCCTGGGCCCGATGGAACCAAGAGTTGATCATGGGAAGAAAGGAAGGGTCCAAACGAAGCACCACCCTGTCCAGGTGAAAGATGCAAAAGTCCTTACGCACCGAGAGAACTGCGAGTTCCGAAATCCTCCTGGCGGAGGTGATAGCTACCAGGAAGGCGACCTTGCAGGTGAGGTGACAAAGGGAAGCCTCGCGTAATGGTTCATAAGGTGCCGCCGTTAGGGAGTTAAGGACCCTGGACAGATCCCAGGTTGGGTATCTGTGGATGACAGTTGGACACAGATTAGTGGCCCCACGGATAAATCTTACTGTGGGATGTTGAGCCAATGACTCCAGGGAGCCACAGAATAACACGGAGGATAAGGCCGCCACCTGCCTCCGGATGGTGTTAGGGGAAAGCCCCTTATCCAGCCCCGCTTGCAAAAAGTCAATGATGTTGCCTATGGTGAGTTGCACGGGCGAACAGCCCTTTGTCGTGCACCACGCGCAGAAGGCCTTCCAGGTGGTGGAATAGATGCGTTCGGTGGAAGGTCGCCTAGATGCCTGGATGGTTTTGATGGCCCTGGCGGAGATGTTCTGTCGCCTCAGGGCGCACCGCTCAAGTGCCAGGCGGTCAGACGGTACCACCAAGGGTCCGTATGGATCAGCGCCCCCTGGCTGAGCGCAGACTCGGTGACTGGTATCTGCCAGGGCTGTGATATTGACAGGGACATTAGGTCCACAAACCAGGCTCTTCTGGGCCAATGAGGGGCCAGGAGTAGGACCTCCGCTCTCTCCTCCAGGATCTTGGTGATGACTCTGGCCAGTAGGGGAAGAGGAGGAAAGGCATAGAGGAGGCCGGGAGGCCAGTTGCAGTGAAGGGCGTCCGTCCCCTCCACGCCCTGGGTCTTGTACCTTGAAAAGAATCTCGGGAGCTGAGCGTTCTCCGGGGTGGTGAACAGGTCGACCTGTGGAAGACCGAAACGACTCATCAGCTCACGGAAGATATCTGGATGCAGACGCCACTCTGCGTGGTCTATTTCTGACCGACTAAGCCAGTCCGCTTGGATGTTGGACTCCCCGGAGATGTGTGCAGCCGAGATGGATAGCAGATGACGTTCTGCCCACAGACCCAGTCTCCTGACCTCCCACATGAGGGAACGAGATTTTGTGCCCCCCTGTCTGTTGATGTGGGCCTTTGTGCGTGCGCAGCCGTGATGGACAGCAGATGACGTTCTGCCCACAGACCCAGTCTCCTGGCCTCCCACATGAGGGAACGAGATTTTGTGCCCCCCTGTCTGTTGATGTGGGCCTTCGTGCTCATGTTGTCTGTGAGCACCAAGATGGGTCTGCCGGATGCCAAATGTCGTAGCTGCTTCAGGGCCAGGTAGACAGCTCGCAACTCTAACCTGTTGATACTGTGACCCGCCTCTGCTCTGGTCCAGCGACCCTGAACCATGGCGGCCTGGGAGTGGGCCCCCCAACCTGACAGACTAGCGTCCGTGGTGACTATGATTCTCTCCGGTTCGTGGAACAGACACCCTTTGGATAGGGCATCCGAGGACCACCAGAGGAGGGAACGACGCACCTCTGACGGGAGGGGAACGTTCACTGTCATAGAGGCACGACCTGACCTCTGAAACGGGAGAAAAAACCACTGAAGGTCTCTGGAGTGGAGGCGAGCCCAGGGAATGATCGATATACACAAGATCATTTTATCCAGGAGCATAGAAAGAGATTGCAGAGGGACGCTATGTTGAGGCCTAATTACAGAGACCAGGTTTGTAATGCTGTCCCGTCGCTCCTGGGAAAGGTACACCTTACACTCCAGGGAGTCCACAATGGCCCCTAGGTGGTTTAAGCGAGTAAGGGGAGAAAGATGACTTTTTTCCAAATTAATGGAAAACCCGAGGCGCCGAAGGATGGACATGGTCGCCTGGACGTCCTGCACCACACCGCTTGGTGTCTGGATGGGGCCTGAATCAGTATGTCATCGAGGTAGCACTGGATGCGAATGGGAATACCCCTGAGGTGAGCAGCCACGACTGATAGGACCTTGGTGAAGACCCTAGATGCCAAGGATAGACCAAATGGAAGGACAGAATATTGGAAGTGCATTCCTGCATAACAAAATCTGAGATATTGACAATGTGATGGCTGAATCGGAATATGCAGGTACGCTTCCGTAAGGTCTATCGAGGCAAGGAAGTCACCCCTTCAGACGCTACCAAGTATAGTCGCCAACGAATGCATCTTAAACCAAGGAAGTCACCCATTCGGACGCTACCAAGTATAGTCGCCAACAAGTGCATCTTAAACCGCCTGTAGCGAACAATGCAGTTGAGAAGTTTGAGATGCAAAATAGCCCCCCACCCCCCCCCCCCCGAGGACTTTGGAACTACAAAAAGAATGGAGTAGTACCCCTGCCCTATTTGGTCCGCAGGCACCCTCTGGATGGCTTGAATGTCCAGAAGGTGTGTGATGGCCGAATCCATGAGGGCCCGCTTGGCGGGATTGTTTGATACAAGGCAACGTAGGAAAAACCTCGGGGGGGGGACAGAAATTTGATGGAGAGACCTGATCGAATGGTCTACCGGACCCAGGCATCTGAGGTAATCTCCTCCCGTCTATCAGCATATAGGGCCAGCCGGCCGCCGATGGGAGGGTCAGATGGAGCCTCACTTAGAACATCTGAAGGGATGACTTCCTCCCCCACGAAATGGCTGCTTGGATGGTCTGCCCCTGCTAGATCTGTCTGGACCCTGTCGTTGCCTGCCCCCATACTGACCTTGTGATCTGGGAGAAAACCCTGAGGAGTCGGAGGCCCGAAAGGACCGCCTCTGATAAGGCGTGTAGCAGAAGGATCCCCTCCTGGAGAAGGAGGGCAAAACCTTCCTTTTGTCCCTGGACTCAATGAAAATTGGGTCCAGGGACTCCCCAAAGAGCTGCTGCCCCTTGAATAGAGTGGAGGCAAGACGCCACTTATGGCGGGTATCCGCTTGCCACTGTCGCAACCAGAGCATTTGTCGGGCCACCACGGCAGATCCGATGGCCCGGGAGGAAAATCTAGCAGCTTGGAGGGTGGCATCCGCCGAAAATTGGGCCGCAGCCAGAAGCTTGTTGATGTCCTGGTGAGAGCGGACATCTTCTGCGGGAATTCTCTCTTGAAGTTGCTGAAGCCAGATGAGCGAAGTACGGGTAAAGAACGATGCTGTTGTTGAAGCACGAACCGCCCAGGCAGCCACCTGATGAGTCTTCAGAAGAGCTCGCTCCGTCCTTCTGTCCTCGGACTTGAGCTCCTCTGGTTCACCTGGCATGGTGGTGGCCGAGTGGATGGCCGCAACGGGGGCATCAACAGAAGGCAAGTGCAGGGACGCCGCCAATTCCTGCTGTACGTTGAAGTACCTCTTGTCCAGGGACGATGGAATGGGACCTGAAGCTGGGGTGGCCCATTGACGGCGAACAGCATCCAAGAAGAGAGGAGGGGATGGAATCACATCAAGCTCAGCCGTTGTCTCCACAAATAACGGATCAGTGATGGAGCGAGGAACATCAGTGGAGGTTGGAGGAGGGTCGAGGTTGGCGGAGGCCTTGGCCTTGAACAGAAGAGATTTAAACAGCGCTGGCTGGAAGAGAGTCGATACCTGAGGAGAGTCAGCAATCATACCCTCATCCTCAGATAGATCAAGACCCAAATGACCCTCTTCCTCTGACAAGTCTGAGCGAGAACTGGTGGAGCGCTCCGAAGCCACGTAGACAGAGGCTCTGGCACTGGTACCTGGGGCAAACCCTTCCTGATCCTTGCCGAAATGACGAGAGCTA
>QLTV01000620.1:97921-108955 GCA_003457575.1 Thermophis baileyi | reverse complement strand
TGCCTGCCCGAGAGCTCATGATGATATAATGACAGATAGAGGAGCACGTCCCCTAAGTATCTGTTAATAGAAAGATGTCAATGTTATACAGTGATTTATTAAACTTGGCTCTCTCTCTTTTTTAATTATATATGTATATTGTATTTAATAATGCTGGTGAAGCAAGCCTAGGAAGGCAGGATACCAGGCAGGTCAAAAGGAGGCAGAATTGGCTCCAAAAAGATCTGGGAATGCCCAGGATCCCAGCCAAAAACAATGCCTGTTGCCACGAGGTCTGGTAAAATGGCTGCCAAGACACAGAGAAAGAGCCCCCAGGCAAAATGGGGCAGGTCAAAAAAAGGCGCCCTGGCTCCTCCCCCTGTGGTGAGATTCAGGAGATCTCCCAAATCTCCTGAATTGTGAATGGCCCTGCTAAGGAAGCCGGTCTGCTGGTCAGAGGCAGCAGCTCTAGGCGGAGAGGGAGATAATTAGCCAGGGGCGAGCCAACAAAGCACCAGGCACTAGGACCCTGAAGGCAACAAGGACGACTGCAAGGCAGATCGTCAGCAGACACTTAGGCAGTGTGGCAGGCAATTAGCATTCAAAAGGCAGGCAATTAGCATTCCAAATGGCGCCTAAACGCCTGGGAGCAAAGCAGGGAGCGATCTCCAGCTCCGGTACAGAAAAAACGGCTTTGCCTGCTCCCCAGCCGATTTGTTTGTGGAGCGCTTGACTCCAGTGGCCGAATGGTCAGTTTGGAGACCGTGGCTGCGCAGGCTGGGCAATGTCTCTCTCTGCTCCAGCCCTGCAATGCAAGCCGCTTTCACACACCACGTGCGAATGGGGAGCGTGAAAACTCCTCCAGCCACTCACTCTGCCTCAGATCGAAGGCACTAAGCCCCCACCAACAAAAGCCTGTTTCTTTTTGAGTCAGCTGTGAAGCGGAGTGAAGAAACTCCGGTGGCAGCACGGAAGGCTAAATACAGCCCCTCTGGCTTTAAAAGGAGCCGCCTACAGGCAGAAGAGGCAATCGGCTGTTATCAGCTCAAGTCGAGGCTCTGAGCTTTTAGGAAAACAGCGATCCCAGTGGAGGGGGGATCAGCTGGTAACTCATTGTTCGTAGAGAAGAGAGAGGAAAATCAGCAAACTGGAAAAAAACAGCAAGCAACCACGCGTCCGTCCTTGTCTGAGGGCTGAGTAAAGCTGGGGGATCCTGGCACACAGGCAGGAATAAACAGCTTAAAAGACTCAGTCCTATTGGATGAATGGACGAGGACAACCCATGTCTAGATGCTAGCTCCACCCTCTATGGAGAAGATGGTGTTCAGCAAGCACATTCTTGTCCTCACAGACAACGTGGCTGCCAAAGCCCACATAAACCGCCAGGGAGGAACCCGATCCCCCCTGATGCAGCAGGCGGAACGTCTGGGTCTCTGGGCAGAGTCTCACATACTATCCATTCGAGCAGAACACATCTCAGGGGTGGCAAATGTGCAGGCGGACCACCTGAGCCGAGCTACCATCGACCACTCGCAGTGGCGCCTGCACCCCTCCCTCTTTCGGGAGTTAACAGAACGATTCGGATACCCGACTGTCGATTTGTTTGCCACCCCAGACAACACTCACCTACCTCACTATTTCACCAGGTTCAAGACACCAGGGGCAGAAGTCGTCGATGCTCTCTGCAGCCTGTGGCCGGCGGGTCTGCTGTATGCCTTTCCTCCTCTTCCATTAATCCCGAGGGTCATCCGGAAGATTCTGGAGGAGAAGGTGGAAATCCTGCTTCTGGCTCCCCATTGGCCCAGGAGGCCTTGGTTCGCGGACTTGGTGAGCCTGTCAGTGGCTCGACCCTGGAGGATTCCGCAGGACAGGATCTCCCTCTCTCAGGGGGCGCTGGAACATCCGGATCCACAGTGGTTCCAGTTGACCGCCTGGAGATTGAGCGGTGGATCCTGAGCGGGGACAATTTCTCCTCCAGGGTCATTCGGACCATTCAGGCCTCTAGACATCCCTCTACCACAAGGATATACAACTCCACGTGGAGAACATTTTGCTCTTGGTGCTCCAAGAGGAGACTAACCCCTACAGAGGTTTCATTACCGCAGGTTCTAGATTTTCTTCAGGAGGGGTTGGCCTGTCCCCTAATATCAAAATGCAGGTGGTGGCCCTATCTTCAGTCTTGACGATCGGAGCCTTGGACTCCCTGACACAACATCCAATGGTCAGGCGGTTCATAAGGGGAGCGATTAACATCAAGCCTCTAGTAGTTCACAGGTACCCGACCTGGGACCTGTCAAAGGTACTAAACGTTCTCACTGGAGTTCCCTTTGAAACATTACGGACGACCTGCCTCAGATACCTTTCGTTTAAAGTAGCGTTTTTAGTGGCCATCACTTCGGCCAGGAGGGTGTCAGAATTGGCGGCCTTATCTGTTCGACAGGACCTCTGCGTGTTCCACTGTGACAGAGTGATTTTTAGTGGCCATCACTTTGGCCAGGAGGGTGTCAGAATTGGCAGCCTTATCCGTTCGGCAGGACCTCTACATGTTCCACAATGACAGAGTGGTCTTGAGGTTGGACCCTTCTTTCGTCCCAAAAATAAACACCTGGTTCCATAAGGCTCAGGAACTGGTGTTGCCCAACTTCTGCCCCCAGCCAGTTCATCGTCTGGAGCGGAAGTGGCATACTCTAGACGTAAGGAGGGCACTTCGTATATTTATCAGGAGGACTTCCCAACTTAGATGTACAGAATCCCTGTTTGTGTCTTTTCAACCAGGCACGCTTGGCAACAGGGTAACCCCTTCTACCATAGGGAGATGGATTAAAATGTGTATAGCTAAAGCGTATGAACTACAGTCTTTACCAGCACCTAGACATATTTCAGCCCACTCCACCAGGAGTGCGGCTACGTCTGCGGCGTGGGCAACCCAGGCCTCAATAGAGGAGGTCTGTAGAGCCGCTACCTGGTCTTCTTTGACTCCATTTATCCGTCACTACAAACTAGACACTTTCGCCTCGGCCGAGGCGGCTTTTGGCAGGCGCGTCCTGCAGAGAGTGCACACAGATGAGGGGCCCTGGACCGGTCAGCTACCCACCCGTGAGGACTGCCAAGCTTTGGTATGTCCCATTCCTGGATGCTATCTCCACCCACTATGGAGAAAGGGCGTTGGTCTTACCTGAGACGCCTTTTCTCTTGGTGGTGGAGATAGCATCCAGTCCCACCCGGATTGCGGTCCGGCCCTGGGGCCCTTAGAAACCACAACTTCAGGATATCACGTCAGTCTGCAGCGATCTCTTCGTCACAAGCTGGAAGGACAACCGGAGGAGGCATGTTGTTACAGTTTGCAGACTCAGTCCAATAAGATGACAGACGGAGTTAACCCATTCCTCAATGCTATCTCCACCACCAAGAGAAAAGGCGTCTCAGGTAAGACCAACGCCCTTTCTGGAATCAGATAATCAATTCTGAAAAGAGAATTAGTGACGTTAACAAGAACTGGTTTAAGGAAGGAATACAGGTGATCTGGCAAAAGGAAGCTGTGTCCTGCCTTTCTGCATATGGCACCAGTACAGACAATACAACTTTATTTTCCTTTTGAAAAGGATGCATATTTCCCACCTTGTTTCTGATTGCCAATCTTCTGTGAATATAATCCCACCTCCCCACCGTTATTTTTATTATATAGTTAAAGAACCACAAATAAATAAAATAACTATTATTAGTGGTGCTTCCTGGCCCAAACGGAACTGATTTCATTTAAACTTCTAAAACTACAGAGACGCCAAAAGATAGTGCTGCATTTCCCAACCTGGTGCTCTCCAGATGGAATAAAAACTCTTGTCCTTAACCATAACAGGCCATATTGGCTGGAGACTATGGAGGTTGTAGACCAGGGGTGTCAAACTCAAGGCCCGCGGGCCGGATCCAGCCCGCAGGGTGCTTTGATCTGGCCTGCGGGGCCGGCCTGGAAACAGCAAAGGACTGGCCTGCGGTGCATCTGCTAGTGAAAACGGAGCTTGGGGGGGGCCGCACTCCCCCCCCCGGGGCCCAGTTTTCAGCCTGGATGGCCTCGTGCAGCCCTCTGCCAGTGAAAACGGAGCTGGGGGGGCACACAGCTCCGTTTTCGCTGGCAGAGGGCTATCAAAGCAAACTAAAAACAAAAAAAAAAGGAGAAATGTTTCCCCTTTTGCATTTGAGCATGCAAGAAGGGACAGGAAAGGAGAAAGGGAAAGAGGAAAGACAAAGAAGAAGAAGGGAAGATGGGAAGAGAGCAAGGAAGGAAAAATAAGGAAAGAGGGGAAGGAAGAAGAAAGGAGAATGAAGAGGGAAGGAGGAAGGAAGAAGGAAAGAAGGAAAAAGAAGAAAAGGAAGGAAGGAAGGAAGGAAGGAAGGAAGGAAGGAAGGAAGGAAGGAAGGAAGGAAGGAAGGAAGGAAGGAAGGAAGGAAGGAAGGAAGGAAGGAAGGAAGGAAGGAAGGAAGGAGAGTATAATGAGAGTGAGGGAGGGTCTCAGGGAAGTCCTGCCTTAGCACTTGGCCACCACAGGTGCCCCCAACACGAGTCGTGTCATGCCCACCATGGCCACGCCCACCATGGCCACACCCCCTACCACACACGCCACCCCCGGCCCTCCAAGGTCAAACACAACCCTGATGCGGCCCTCAATGAAATTGAGTTTGACACCCCTGTTGTAGACTAACAAATCTACTCAATATCAAGTTAGGGGAAGGCAGAAATACTGTAGAGGAATACCATTCTGGGTGGCTAATGATGAATCTAATTTTCACCAGAATGTCAGACTGTTTTTGTTTGTGTGCTTGCTTTTTTCTATGATCTAACTGTGGGCTTATGTCACAGGCTGTTGACAAAAATTCTAATTGCTCAGGTGCATGCATCTATCTTCACATTATCACACATGGAAAACCCTGCTTTGGTAAGGAAAATCTCAATAGGACACGAGTGTCAAACTCGATTGCGTCATGTGACGTATTGCGATGTTTTTTGCCTTTGTGAAGCCGGGGTGGGTGTGGCCTGCGCGTGACGCATCCGGCCCGCAGGCCGCCAGTTTGACACCCCTGCAATAGGAGACCTGAAACAAGGAAGGAAAACTGAGGTATTAGTTATTAAAGTGATTGTGCTTTTATTATTTTTATGTCACCTGCCTAATAAATAAGTAACTGCTGGAAAAGAATACAGAGGTACTATCCAGGTAGTTGGAAATCTTTAAAAATTGATTGGAAAAGAGAACAAAATTGGCCAGCACAATCACCTGAAAGAGTACACAGAGAAAGCAAAGAGAAGGAAGAGCAACAGAGATGTCGAGTTAAGAAAAAGAAGGACTAAATGCATTAGCAAGAAGGTACTGAAATGGAGATTTAAATTGTGCATTTAAAAGGGAATATTGAAAGGAGAAGTCCCAGGCCAATTGTGCATTCATAGAATCTGAATGCTGGTTGATGAAGCTTCAAACCCAAGAATACACTAGGGCAGAAGCATGTCCACCCCAAAGATAAAACACCTAGGCATAAACTGAGCAATGTGGTATATGTACAATGCAGCGAGCCATGTGCAGATCTGTACATTGGGAAAACAAAACAACCACTTCATAAGCGCATGGCACAACATAGGAGAACAAACACATCAGGACTAGATTCAGCAGTCCATCTGCATTTAAAAGACACAGGCCACTCTTTTGAAGACAGCAAAGTCCACATTTTGGACAGAGAGGACCGCTGGTTTGAAAGAGGGGTCAAAGAGGCCATCTATGTCAAAATTGAAGAGCCCTCTCTCAACAGAGGGGGAGGGATACGACATCATCTATCTCGAGTCTACAACGCAGTCCTTTCAACAGTTCCAAGAAGGCTCCACACCCATTTGCACCACTCACGGGACCCTGATGACACAGATAAACCTCCAGGTGACCTTAACGACTCGCTACAAGAATGCAAATGACTAGCTGTCTGCAAGGAGTATAAATCCTTCCATTCCCCACCATCCAGTCAGAGCTGAAGAAGCTTCTTGGATGAGAAATGAAACGTCTTCAAACAGAAACTAGAAAGTCCAGTTGCCTCTTGAAAAAGCACCTTTCGGACAACCATGACCTGGATGACAGAATTTCCGTAGACAACTTACAAATGGTACAGTGTCATTGTCAGGCCTGGAAGCCATCTTAGGTATTGGAGCTTCAGGCCTGCCACATTTAGTGCTGTGGGAAACTGGGAGGGGGCATTCTGCCCTGCACCTGGAGGGGTGTGACTGGGAGGCATCTCCAGTTGGGACGGTGCCTTGATTGGACCATGTGATGGACATGTGGGTGCTGGGGCAGGGTCTTGGACTTTCTTTTGGGTGGGGAAAACCTGGAAGGTTTCAGATTCGGGTTTTCCCAGATGTGCCAATATGACATCTCTAATAAAATGGAACTTTGAGGAACTTCAAGCCTCGGAGTCTTCTTTTGTTGGGGATGTTACTTGGAACCCTGACATTAACCCGAATCTCCTTTAAAACTCTAACCAGCTCCCCGAGCCCCGGGGTGCTGTCCGGGGTCCTGAGCCCCGAATGTCGACCCGATATCAGGCGGCGTGAAGACTCAGGGAAGATGGAGGAAGACAAATCAGCCACGGAGGGAGCCACAGGGGCTAGCTCAGCGATTTATGTCGAGACCATCTACTCCCCTTCCCAAGCCGTGGTGGAAGCGGAATTGGCTGCAGAAGCGGAGCGCCAGCTGGGTGCCCGGCCCAAAGAGCCGTTGCTCGAGCAAGCCGCTCAGCCAGATTTTACTCTATGGGATGAGGCTGCAGGAGCCGCGCTACCCCAGGAGGCAATGGCTGGAGCGATGCTGCCGAACCAGCGGATGGGACTGAGGGAGCAGACCCCAGCCCTCGAATGGAGGCCGTCGGGACAGGTAGACCCCAGGTGATCCCGGGAGTGGGGATTCCCGCCGCCATCACGCAGTCAGCTGTTAGCGGGCCTCTCGGAGCAGTTCGGCCAACTCAGCGTGGGCAGCGCCGCTCAGCTCCCTGGGACTGGACAACCCCGGTGGACTCTGGCTCAACCCACGTTCACTTTTCCGAGCCTCGAAGCCGCAGCACTACAGAGTGGAGCGTCTGCCTCCTTCTATTCAGTGCGAAGCAGGTTGTGCCACAGCCTCATACGTCGGGCCCAATCTACCAAGGGGGCAGCCTATGCTGGAATCGGAATGGGGCAGCAGCAAAGCCCATTGAGTCATCTCAGTCCGGTGCTACAAGGACCACAACTGGGGCTGTTGGGACCTAGTACTCCGCCCCAGCAGCCAGTCCTCAGACTGCCCCCAGCCGACCAAATCCCACCGGGGTGGGCATTCTACCCCAGCCAGGGGTGGGTGCAATACCAGTGGACGCCTGCTCCAATTTTGCAGCCCGTACCAGTCCAGCAACCAGTGCAGTTCCAGCTACCGGCCATGGCCCCGCAGCTGGTACTGCTCCAGCAACCAGTGCAACTCCAGCCACTGGTTGTGGTCCCGCTGCCGATCCCGGCCCAGAAGCCCGTGCCAGCCCAGCAGCCCGCGCCGGCTCCGCAACCGGCCCTGCCAGCCACTCCCCCTCCATGATTTAGAGCGACCTTTGAAGGGACCCCGGGATGGCTAGCCTACTTCCTCAATCGAGTCTGGGTGCACACTGATCGTTATGAGGATCAATACCCAACCGATCGAGATTTGATTTCGGCGATAGCGGATGGCATGAATGAGGGAGAAGCGGCAGAGTGGATAGCTGAGCTCCATGATGAGGAAGCTCCCGAGCTAGACGATGTGGACGAATTTGTCCAGCTGCTCCGAAGCTGCTTCGAAGACATGGCCCATTGAGTACAGGCCGAGGCCCAAATCAAGGCGTTGAAGCAAGCCGGCCGAACTCCCAAGGAGTTAGTGTGGGAGTTTCGAAGACTGGCTAGGAAGCTGAGGGACTGGCCAGAGCACCTCCTCATTTACCACTTCAAAGAGGCCCTCGACCCAGACCTTCAACAAGCTTGCGGCATCCGGCCAGTCCCAGAGCGCATACAAACGTGGTACAGGACAGCAGTGGCCATGGATCTGGAGATCCACCCCCATAGGAAGCCGACGGCAGAGAAACCGGCGAGAAGACCCCTGGGTCGCCGAACCCCAGCTAAACCACCCGAACCACTGCAGCCCACACCATCCGGGACTGTTAAATGCTACCGGTATGGTCAGCACGGGCACAGGACTTCTGAATGCCTGGCTCCAGCTCCTGTTCCCCAAGTCCGGACTCCAGCTACACCCCGGGTAAGAAAGACCCCGCAGAAGCCACCGGAAAAGGGGAAAATCGCCAAACAGGCTGTTGAGGTGCCACTCCTTTCCAACGAGGTCAAGGGAACTCCAGCCGGAGGACACCCCCCAAGCTCCGCCGAGGGGAGTAGCGGTGCTGACGACCTGATGGTAAGTGAAACCATCCACCCTTTTACTATCAAGACCCGGATAGTAGTGCCGGAAATGGGGGCCCAGGGGGAAGTGGAAGCCGTCATAGACACTGGCTGCACCAGATGTTTAATCAGCCTCCCCATAGTCGAACAGCTAGGCATAAGCACGAGACCCCTAGCGCGCCCCATCAGCTTTGAGCAGGTCGATGGGACACTCATAGGCAGAGCCCCAGCCACGCTAGTGACAGAACTTGTCAGGCTAAAAATGGGTCGGCACCGAGAGCTCATCCGATTCGTCATCGCCCCCAAAATGACAGAATCAATCATATTAGGCCTCGCATGGCTGGACAAATGGGGACCAACCATCACGTGGGAAGACGGCTACAGAAAGCTAAAAATAGGCATCGGGCCACTACCACCCGTTAAGCCAGACCGTTGTCAAAAAGCCACGAACCCCGGCAGCACCAGCGAGCCCAAAAACACAGCCCTTACTGCAGACGGACTACCCGCCAGCCCACAAGTGCCAAGGGAGTACCGAGACCTATCGGGGGTCTTTAGCGAGGAAGACTGCAACTTCCTCCCGCCTCACCACCTAACAGACTGCGCGATCGAATTCGTGCCAGGAGCCAAGCTGCCTAAGCCAAAGATGTACTCCATGACTCCCAAAGAAATGGAAGAACTAAGAAAATACTTCGATGCCAATCTGGCACGGGGATTTATCCAGCCAGCGAAGTCCAGAGTGGCAGCCCCCATTCTGTTTAAAGAGAAGAAAGATGGGGGGATGAGGCTTTGCGTTGATTTTCGTGGAATTAATGCCATGTGCGTGGAGAACACCTACCCCCTCCCACTCATGAAGGACATGCTAAGTCACTTAGCCAAGGGCAAGGTGTTCACCAAACTGGACTTGAGAGAAGCCTATTATCGCATAAAAATCAGAGAAGGGAACGAATGGAAAACTGCCTTTAACTGTCCGCTTGGCAGCTTTCAGTTCAAAGTCATGCCGTTTGGTCTGCAAGGAGCCCCAGCAGTCTTCATGCAACTAATAAATGAGGTGCTACATGAGCACCTATACAAGTATAGCTGCCTGCTTGCTTCGGCTGCCATATAAACGGGGGGAGGGGGGAAGGCTAGGTATTTGGGAGGAGGGGGGAAGTTGTGCTGGAGATGTCTCTACAGGTGTCTGATAAGGAGTTTAGGGAGGGGAGTTCTCATCACGTACAGCCGGGCTGGATGGACATGTTTACAGCCTGCTCAAGGTCAACGGCCATCTGCGGAGGCTCCGTTCGAAGATGTGCCCACATGACACCTGGGGGGCACCGGGATTGGATGAATTGCCCGGGGGGTTATGAGGGGAGGGATTTGGGATTATTTCTATATGCTTTTACGCACGTTTTGCCTCAGATCTTGCTTTCACGCGCGTTTTGCCTCAGATCTTGCTTTCTTTGTGTCGTTATCAGTTCTCATCTGGTAAAAGTACTCTTCTCTATCATTATGGGGTTGGGGTCTTTCTTTCCTGGATCTTGAACGGAAGCACACCTGACATTAAGCAAGATCTGCTTTATTAGCCAACCCGGAGAAGATTTTCTACCGAGGTGGTTAAGCAAAATATGTCTAGCCAAGGCAGCGACCAGGAGGACCAGGGAGCGGCCGGGTCCACCCCCCCAGTCCCGTCGTGGCTGGGAGAAGTCGGAGTGGCTGTGTGAGCCACAGGTCGAAGTGAAGCCAGTGAGAGCTAAATGGTCGCTGGGCGTGGGGCGTCTAGACGCCTTGGAGGAACTTCCCTCTGGAGTAAATGCAGCTAGGCGCCAAAGAGGTGAGGCGGCCTGGCAGAAGGAGGACAAAGAAGACCTCCTGCTGACTCAAGCTTTGCATCTGCTGAAAGAAGCACTGGAGAGTTGGAGGGGTCGCGAAAGGTATGCATTGCCTGCGGGGAGGGAAGCCGAAGGATTGGGGGAAGAGGAGGGGACCTCAGCCATCCCTGAAGTACTCCCAGGAGCCCAGCCAGACCCGTCAGGGGCAGCAGGAACGCAAGCGGCAGCAGCAGCCCAAACCCCCCTGGCAAGGGGGTTGATCCCCCGCAGGCGTCGGATTCCAACGATTCCTCCACTGGGAGTAAAATACAGTGGGGACCCCAAGGCTTTGGGTTTCTTCCTGACCCAGGTGTGGAATCATATGGAGGAGTATGGAGAAGATTTCCCCACAGAAACAGCTAAAGTTAGGTGTGTCACCATGGCCCTAGAAGGGACCGCGGCTGAGTGGATGGTGGCCCTCCATAATGAGGATTCCCCAGTGATGAGGAATTATGATGCATTTATGGCCGCCCTTCGGGTGCGTTTTGATGACCCCCTGGCTGAACGTAAAGCTAGAACCAGAATGAAAACCCTGACCCAGGGGAGGAAATCGGTGGCTGAATACACCCAGGAGTTTCGCCAGTTGGTGGTCTATATGCGGGGGTGGTCCGCTGAGGCCCTGATGGAGTGCTACAAGGACGGCCTCAATGAGGACGTTTACCAAGGCTGTTGTTCTCGAGGGGCTCCCAAAGACCTGCAACGTTGGTATGTGATGGCAGCTGAGGTGGAGATTGACCTGGCCAGAGATCGGTACAGAGGAGGTCGCAGCTGGAGCAAGCCTTTCCCCTCCACCCCGCAAGA
>QLTV01000620.1:69259-93616 GCA_003457575.1 Thermophis baileyi | reverse complement strand
CGGCTGGGGGGGGGGGCGAGAGAAGGGGGGGGGGGGGGGAGGGCTGGGTATTGGGGAGGGGGGGGGAAGTTGTGCTGGAGATGTCTCTACATGTGTCTGATAAGGAGTTTAGGGAGGGGAGTTCTCATCACGAACGGCCGAGCTGGATGGATATGTTTACAGCCTGCTCAAGGTTAACGGCCATCTGCGGAGGCTCCATTCGAAGACGTGCCCACATGACACCTGGGGGGCACCGGGATTGGATGAATACCCCGGAGGGTTATGAGGGGAGGGATTTGGGATTATTTCTATATGCTTTTTTGCGCGTTTTGCCTCAGATCTTGCTTTCTTTGTGTCGCTATCAGTTCTCATCTAGTAAAAGTACTCTTCTCTATCATTATGGAGTTGGGGTCTTTCTTTCCTGGATCTTGAACGGAAGCACACCTGACAGGGATCCTAGTTTACCTAGATGACATTCTCATATTCAGCGAAACTCTCGAAGAGCATGTAAGGCTAGTGCGGCAAGTGCTGAAAAAACTCCTAGCCACCAAGCTCTATGCGAAGCTGTGTAAATGTGAATTCCACAAAACCTCCCTAGATTACCTAGGCTACCGAATATCCAGCGGGGGTGGTGGAAATGGACCCAGGGAAAGTGAAAGCGGTGCTGGACTGGCAACCCCCACGCACCCGCAAACAGCTCCAAAGTTTCCTGGGGTTTGCAAACTTTTACAGGGAATTCATTCCAGCTTTTGCAGAAGTCGCTCTGCCCTTGACAGAACTGCTGAAAACTGGACCTCCTCCCACAAAACCACGGCCAAGTCAACCACTTGCCTGGTCAATGGGCTGCCAAAGAGCTTTTGAAAAATTAAAGTGACTCTTTGCAGAGGAGCCGATCCTCCAACACCCAGACCCAAAAAGACAGTTCATCATCCAAGCTGACGCTAGTGATGTAGCCGTGGTGGCCGTGCTCCTACAAAAAACCCCACAAGGGCAGCTCCTGCCTTGTGCCTATGTGTCCAAGAAGCTCACCAACACAGAGAGGAGGTAGGCTATTTGGGAAAAGGAAGCCTACGCAGTCCGCTGGGCCCTCCTCTCCTGGAGACATTTTCTTGAAGGGGGGAAAGTGCCTTTCGAGGTCTGGACTGATCACAAAAACCTCGAAGCCTTAAAAACCCCTAGAAAGCTATCTCCCAAACAGATCCGTTGGGCACAATACTTCAGACGATTCAACTTCGAACTGAAGTACATCCCAGCGGGAAAGAACCTACTTGCCGATGCCCTATCAAGAAAACCTCAATTTGATAGCCGCAGGGAAGAAGTCGTCCACGCCATCATTCCCTCTGCACAACAGGCAGCACAAGTCACCACCAGGGGCCAAGCCAGACGGCCACCCGATTCGGGATGGGACAAACTGACGGCAGCACTGAAAACTGCACTTCCAGCTGACCCCTGGCTCACAGATAATAAAGATGTCTTGACCATGAGGGATGGACTAGCATGGAAGGGATCCAAGCTATATATCCCCGCCAGCTTGAGACTGGAAGTGCTACAGCACAGCCATGACTCAAAGCTGGCCGGCCATTTCGGGTTCCTGAAAACCCTGCACCTAGCTAGGAGACAGTTCTGGTGGCCAAAGATGAAAGCGGATGTGGAGGACTAGGTAAAAAGCTGTGCCACTTGTGCTGCCATGAAGATGAGACCAGGAAAGCCCCCTGGACTCCTTCAACAAGTAGCAAGCCCCAGCAGACCTTGGGAGGAAATCGCAATGGACTTTATAGTCGAGCTCCCAGAGAGTGGGGGAAATACAGTGATTTGGACAGTAATCGACTTATTTTCCAAGCAAGCCCACTTTACTGCCTGCTCAGGATTGCCCTCTGCGAAGAAGCTGGCAAAGATGTTCATCAAAAAGATTTACCAATTGCACGGGATACCCCGCCGAGTAATTTCCAACCAAGGAGTCCAATTCACTGCAAAGTTTTGGAGGGAGTTCCTGAAATCGGCAGGATCCACACAAGGACTTAGCTTGGCTTTCCATCCGAGTACGAACGGAGCGGTGGAACAAGTGAACGCAATGGTGGAGCAATATATAAGATGCTATGTGGATTACCAACAAGAGACCTGTTGCCATTTGCAGAAGTGGCTTACAACAACGCCGTGCATAGCAGTACCGGATTAACCCCTTTCCAGGTCACCAGCGGCATAGATTTTGTCCCCATGCCCGAACTGCCCAGAGAACCCCCCTCCTCCATGACTTTGACCGAGTGGATGGAGTCGCTGAGGAAGGGGTGGGAGAATACGAAAAAAGTGCTGGCAGAAGCCGCTGAGGTGTATAAGAAGCAAGCGGACAAACACCGATCTCTTCAACCCCCCTTCCGTGTGGAAGATCGGGTTTATCTATCAACTAAATACATAAGGCTGAAGCTGCCCAGTAAAAAGCTGGGACCTAAGTTTTTAGGTCCTTTCCTCATAGTGAAAGTAATTAACCCAGTGACAGTTCAGCTTAGCCTCCCACGCATACTAGGGAAAGTACATCCTGTCTTTCATTCTCTCCATTGATCATCTAGTGATTTCTATTACATTCCTGGCTTGGAATGAGTCTCATGTGCAAAGATCAGTTGCACTGACACATACACATACACTACTATTTTTTTATATTAAGTCCAAAGGAAGTTATGCTCTTGCTTTTCTGTGGTACTCTGCATCTCATCCATATGGGATGGATACATTTTGTACAGTTGTTGCAACCAGTTTTTGAGGACCAAGATAAGCATACACATTGAAGCAGGGGTGAAACGCTCCCGGTTCGCTCGTGCCTGTCGGTCAGCATAGAGCCGATCGCCAAGGTAGCACGAGGCTCCGCCCACCCGCTCAGACGCCGCCATTTGGGTTCTTTTACCCTCTGCGCATGCACAAAGCATTCTGCGCATGCGCAGAGGGTAGAAGAACTCAAATGGCGGCGTCTGGGCTACCAGCTGTCCGGCGACCCGCAGGCGCGGCCGAACCGGGACCTTTTCACCCCTGCAGTGACGGTGGCACCAAGATGGCGGGCTAACGCGCGCGGCGACCCCTGTGAAATGGTCGTTCGACCCCCAAAGGGGTCGCGACCCACAGGTTGAGAACCGCTGTTCTAGATTGTTTAGGGGACAATTACAGTACTTAGTTCATTGGAAAGGGTACCCTGTGTCTGAAGCTATGTGGGTTAAAAGGTGGGACTTAAAGGCAGACAGATTAGTGAAGCAATTCCATGATAAATATCCTGATAAGCCAAAGGGTCCTCCTGGGGGAGGGGAGAGGTGGTTAGGTGATATTGCTTAACCCCCTATGTTGCGCTCATTGCAGGATTCGATCCTCGGATGAGGGGGGGGGGCGGCCTGTCAGGCCTGGAAGCCATCTTGGGCATTGGAGCTTCAGGCCTGGCACATTTAGTGCTGTGGGAAACTGGGAGGGGGGATTGTATGGAGCTGGGGAGATATATAGTCATAATAACATTCCTTTCTCCGAGAGTCAAGGACATTCTGCCCTGCACCTGGAGGGGTGTGACTGGGAGGCATCTCCAGTTGGGACGGTGCCTTGATTGGACCATGTGATGGACATGTGGGTGCTGGGGCAGGGTCTTGGACTTTCTTTTGGGTGGGGAAAACCTGGAAGGTTTCAGATTCGGGTTTTCCCAGATGTGCCAATATGACATCTCTAATAAAATGGAACTTTGAGGAACTTCAAGCCTCGGAGTCTTCTTTCGTTGGGGGTGTTACTTGGAACCCTGACAGTCATGTTGGATGGGAAAGAAAAATCTCTTGCATCTTAACCTACACTAAGACTATAACCAAATAATCCATCCAATCCACCAAAGTCAATACCTTGTATCTTTTTTTATAGCTTTTAATGCCTTAGCAGAAGTGGAGAAAACAAAAAAATGTGGTTTTATGACACATATGTATATGCATGTGCACATATACAGTATGCTCAAACTAAAGCTGAAGCAGTAAAGTCTCAAAGATAAATATCTTATCCAGTTCAGTGAATTTCTTTACTCCCACAATATTTTTTTAATTATCTTGATTCCTTATTGAGTTCTAAATTGCCAAAAGCAGCACTTGAAGAATGAAAATTATCATATTGATCATAAGAAAATGAAACAAGAACTCAAATATATAAATTTAAGAACAATTTAAATGTGCCTTCTAAGTATTAACATAAAAGCCAACAAACATCAATAAAAGCATTCCAATGAACACTGAAATTTTAAGAAGCCACTGCAATGCCAAATAAGACTTTGATATGCCTCCAGTGGATAAAGGTATTCTAGGATGTGAGCACTACCAGACAGAATGTACCTTGTGCTTATCATAATTGATAGTCACATTCTCCAGAGGAGATCAAAGGGATCCAGGAGGAAGGAGAATGGAAGGTCTTCCTAAAAGTACACAGGCTCCAAAATTCAGCCTAGAAACAGATCAATACCCAATACTGTTGGCCAGAATATGAGTTTGCTGTAGATTGACCATGCCAGGAGGCACGAATCAACACTCAAGGTTAAAAGCAACAGCTCTCAAGCCTTTTTCCAAGGTGTTCCCCACATACTATAGCAATCAAAATACACAGTAAGCAAAAGACTGAGGAAATATTTCTATCAGATTTATATGATCTGGTGAGAAACCAAATTTAGGAGAGCCTTATTTTTAGCTTGATTTAATGTTCTCCCCACAGCTGTCCTGGAAGGGAAACCCCCATATGAAACCTGATACTGTCCCTGTGATATGGGCACCATAGAAACCACAGTTCATGTTCTTCTGTATTACCACTTCTACAGGGACGTTCACCACCAGTTGATTACCCCTCCTTAATTTTTGGGGAACTTTGATAACTTTTATTTGTACTATCTGTTAAACAATCAAGGTAAATTTATCTTTCTAAAAGTAGCAAAATTTTGCTACATTATGTGTAAGCTTCGCCCACAAATGGTTGCTAATAGTTCTTGTTGTTAAGGGATAGTTTTGTGCTGTTTGTTTTATTGAATGTACTTTTATTGGTCAATGATCAAAATAAAGTTTCTTTCTGTCTGTCTGTCAGAAAGAAGTGAGTACTTCCAGTTCATTATAGCTATTATTCAGCAGCAAAGTGGATCCAAGAAAAAAAGATTGCAAATCTTTGAAGGGGGATATCCTAATTAGGAAAAAATGGACCAACAACCCTCCAACTTAAGCTGGCCTGCCCTCATAACATCTGCCTTGGCTGTTATGCTCCACTCAGAAATTTTCATTCCTCATCATCTTCTTTCCCTCTATTAATGCTTCCTAAGACCTATTTCAGACAGCCATCTTATACAGACTACCTGTTTACTAACCTAACAAGAACATTCTTAGACCATTTTCAGCTGTTTATTGATGTGTAAGAAAGGGAGTTGGTCTTACCTGAGACGCCTTTCTCTGGGTGGTGGAGATAGCATCCAGGAATGGGTTAACTCCATCTGTCATCTTATTGGACCGAATCTGCAACTTTAACGACACGCCTCCTCCAGTCGTCCTTCCAGCTTGTGACGAAGAGATCGCTGCAGACTGACGTGAAACATTGAAGCCGTGGTTCCTAAGGGCCCCAGGGCTGGACTGAGATCCGGGTGGGGCTGGATGCTATCTCCACCACCCAGAGAAAAGGCGTCTCAGGTAAGACCAACGCCCTTTCTCCATGGTGGGTGGAGATAGCATCCAGGAATGGGACATACCAAAGCTTGGCAGTCCTCACAGGTGGGCAGTCATCCGGTCCGGGGACCCCTCATCCGTATGTACTCTCTGTAGGATACGTCTTCCAAAGGCTGCCTCGGCTGAGGCGAAGGTGTCCAGTTTGTAGTGACGGATGAATGGAGTCAAAGAAGACCAGGTAGCAGCTCTGCAGACCTCCTCAATTGAGGCCTGGGTTGCCCACGCCGCAGATGTAGCCGCACTCCTGGTGGAGTGAGCTGTAATCCTTCTAGGAGCAGGCAAGGACTGAACCTCATATGCTTTGGCTATACATGCCTTGATCCATCTGCCTATGGTAGATGGGGACACCCTGTTGCCCAGTGTGCCTGGTTGAAATGACACAAACAGGGACTCAGTACGTCTAAGGTGGGAAGTCCTTCTTATATATATATGAAGTGCCCGTCTAACATCTAATGTATGCCACTTCCGCTCCAGTCGATGAACAGGCTGGGGACAGAAGTTTGGTAGCACAAGTTCCTGGGCCCTATGGAACCAGGTATATATTTTTGGGACAAAGGAAGGATCAAGCCTCAGACCACTCTGTCGCGGTGGAAGACACAGAGATCCTGGCGAACTGACAACGCCGCCAATTCTGATACCCTCCTGGCTGATGTGACTGCCACTAAAAAGGCTACTTTAAACGAAAGGTATCTGAGGCAGGCTGTCTGTAAAGGTTCAAAGGGAACTCCAGTAAAACCGTTTAGTACCTTTGACATGTCCCAGGTCGGGTACCTGTGAACTACTGGAGGCGTGATGTTAATCGCCCCCTTTATGAACCGTCTGACCACAGGATGTTGAGCCAGGGAGTCAAAAGTCCCAATGGTCAAGACCGAAGAGAGGGCCACCACATGTCTCTTGATGGTGTTAGGGGCTAGGCCACTATCTAATCCCTCTTGCAGAAAGTCTACAACCTGCGGAAGGGAAACCTCTGTAGGCGTAAGCCTTCTCTTGGAACACCAAGAGCAAAAGGTCCTCCATGTGGAGTCATATATTCGCGTGGTAGAGGGGCGTCTAGATGCCTGAATGGTCCGGATGACCCTGGAGGAGAAATTGTCCCCGCTCAGGATCCTCCGCTCAATCTCCAGGCGGTCAGCTGAAACCACCGAGGGTCCGGGTGTTCCAGCGCCCCCTGAGAGAGGGAGATCCTGTCCTGTGGAATCCTCCAGGGTCGAGCAACTGACCGGCTCATCAGGTCCGCAAACCAAGGCCTCCTGGGCCAATGGGGAGCCAACAGTAGGACTTCCGCCTTCTCCTCCAACCTCTTTTGGATGACTCTCGGGATTAACGGGAGGGGAGGGAAGGTGTATAGCAGTCCCGTCGGCCACGGGCTGTGGAGGGCATCCACGCCCTCTGTCCCTGGCATCGCGAACCTGGTGAAATAACGAGGGAGGTGAGTGTTGTCTGGGGTGGCAAACAAGTTGACTGTTGGGTACCCGAATCGTTCTGTTAACTCCCGAAATAGGGAGGGGTGCAGGCGCCACTCCGAGTGGTCGATGGTAGCTCAGCTCAGTGGTCCGCCTGCACATTTGCCACCCCAGATATGTGTTCTGTTCGAATGGAGAGCACGTCAGACTCTGCCCAGAGGCCCACGCGTCCCGCCTCCTGCATCAGGGGTTGGGACCAGGTTCCCCCCTGACGATTTATGTGGGCTTTGGCCACCACGTTGTCTGTGAGGACGAGAACGTGTTTGTTGATCACCGTCCTCTCGAAGCTCAGGAGCGCTAGATGGATTGCTCTGAGCTCGAGCCAATTTATACTGTGGCTCAAGTCCCTCTGAGTCCACTCTCCCTGTGCCATAAGGTTCTGCAGGTGCGCCCCCCAGCCGAAGAGGCTGGCGTCGGCTGTCAAGGTTAGTCAATGGGGTTCCCTGAAGTGGGAGCCCCGTGTGATGGCCGGGGACAGCCACCAGTTCAATGACCGAGTCACAAGTGGTGGCAGTGGTACCTTTTTTGACGAGGTGCTGGTACCGGCCTTCTGATGCGGTAGAAGAAACCACTGCAGCTCCCACGGCACAATGAAAAAGGTGGAGACCATCTTCCCCAGAAGCTGGGATAATTGCAGCAGTGGTGCAGTGCGTTCTCTCCGAATGCGCTCCGCCAGTTGAGTCAAGTTGTTTTGTCGCTCTCGGGACAGGAAGACCATGCCCTCTACAGAGTCTATGATGGCCCCTCAGTGGAGCAAGAGTGTCGTTGGGACCAGGTGGCTTTTTACCAGGTTGATAGAGAAACCGTGGTCCTGGAGGACTCGAATGGTGAGAGCCAAGTCTTTCTCCGCCTGAGACACCGAACTGGACTGGATGAGAACGTCGTCCAGGTAGCATTGGATTCTGATGGGTATGGACCGAAGATGGGCTGCTATCACCGCCAGTAACTTTGTGAATACCCGGGGAGCGGAGGAGAGACCAAATGGGAGCGCCCAGTATTGATAATGCTTCCCTGCGTAAGAGAAGTGGAGGAACTGTCTGTGGTTGGGGTGGATTGGCACATGTAGGTATGCCTCTGTGAAATCCACCGATGTGAGGAAATCACCCTTCCGTATGCTCCCTAGGGTGGTCTGGAGCGAATGCATTTTGAACCGTCTGTAGACAATATGACAGTTCAATCGTTTGAGGTCGAGAATTGCCCTCCATCCCCCCGAGGCCTTTGGTACTATGAACAGGAGGGAATAAAACCCCCGTCCGCGTTGCTCCACTGGAACCGGCTGGATCGCCTGGATGTCCAGGACATGATTTATGGCCGATTCCATGAGGAGCCGCTTTGCCGTGTCTCTCGACAGAGGGCACCTGATGAAGGACCTCGGGGGAGTGGAGAGGAATTCTAGGGACAGTCCGAATTTCACCGTCTCCCTGACCCATACGTCTGTGGTGACTGCCTCCCATTGGCTGGCAAAGAAGGCCAGTCGACCTCCAATGGGGCATGCTGTTATAAGTAGTCACCTCTGACGGCGGAAGGTCCAATTTCCTCCACCCCGGAAGGATCTTTTCAGGGGAAACGCTGTCCTCCCTTCCCTGTCCTGTCCTGTGGAGGGCCCCGCCTTGGGGGAAATTGTCTAGGGGTTCTAGGGAATCCCGAACCCCCTTCCTGCCCTCGAAAGGACGAGTGACAAAATAAGGGGGGAGCGAAGTCAGCCCGTCTGGATAGTGACGGTAAAATTTTTCGTTTGTCCCTTGTCTCTACTAAAATAGGGTCGAGGGAAGCCCCGAACAGTCTACCCCCCGAGTACGGGGTAGAAGCCAACTTCCATTTATGTCTGGCATCCGCCTTGCCATTGGCGTAGCCAGAGAAGTCGGCGGGAGGCAACCGCTGAAGAAAAGGATGTGGAAGCTAAGCGTGCTGCGTTTAACGTAGCGTCCGCCGAGAATTCCAAGGCTGCCATGATTTTATTCACGTCCTGATGAGCCCTGCAGTCCTCAGAAGGAATTCTCCCCTGCAGTTGTTTTAGCCATACAAGGGATGCTTGATTAAAGAATGAGGCCGCCGTGGAGGCCTTCACTGCCCAGGTGGCTGCCTGGTGAGCCCTGACTAGGGATTGCTTGAATCTCTTGTCCTCCAGCCGGAGGGCGTCTAAAGGGGCGTCTGCCATAACAGATGAGGAAGAAAGGCCGCTACAGGAGCATCAATAGAGGGAACCTCCAAAAGTTTGGAAAGATCCAGCCCCATATGATAATAACGCCTATCCAGGCTATTGGGATTAGGCCCCGCCCCTGGGGAAGACCACTGTCTCTGAACAACATCCAGGAAAAACCTGGGGGAGGGGATTACCTCCTTTTCTAATGTAGGTTCAGAAATTAGAGGGTCAGTGGGGTCCTGAAGACCCGGAACCTGGTCCTGTGGAGCCTGGTTGGGTCCCATTTTGGCGGCATTTCTGGCCTTGAACAATAATGATCGAAAAACAGATGGGTGAAACAAGACCACAAAGGCAGGCTGGCCAGGCACCAAGCCTTCGTCATCAGACAATTCTTGCTCTCTAGGGATGTCCTCCGCAGAAATGGAGGAATGGCTAGGAGAGGCGGGAGGATAGATTCCCTGAGGGTAATTTCCCCCATGTCCTGGGTTCCCTGTTGATAAACACAGGGTCTGATGTTCTCAGAAACATCTGGATGGTCTCTGCGTTGTAAAACAGCCTCCATGCCCTGTCTGACGGCTTCAGATATAAGGGCTCCCAGGTTGGCCAGTATAGTGGGTTCTGACTGGTCAGTAGACCGAAGGCCCGCAGCCATTGGTGTGAAAGTAGCTTCAGCTCGTCCTGAGCTGGGCCTAGGGGCTGCTCAAAGGGAGGCTCAGAGGCCCCATGTCCTGGCAGGCTGTGAAAAAAAATTGGAGACGCCCTGCATAATGGACTCTGAGGTGGATGGAAGATCCCCAACCTCATCTGGTGACCATGCCTAGGCATAGCGGTCGACTGATGTTTCAGCCAGTAAGGGGTTCTCCTGAGCTACGGGCTGTGAGGAGGCTTGAGTAGCCCAAGGAAGAGAGCTTGGTTGATCTCTGGGAACCTGCACCGTTCCCTCCTTTCCTCCTCCCTCTGGGCTTTAGCAATTGCCCTGTCCAGGGCTCGTTGCCGCCTTTTCTCATCTTTTTTTGGAGGCTTTAGAAGCCTTCTTCGGTTTATCACTGCCACGAGGCTCTGAAGAATGCCTCTTCTGTGCAGTCCTCGATCCCGAGGAACCTGCTGCCTCAGCCTGGGAGGAATGGGTGGTCTGAGATTTTCCTGCCCTTGGGGGAGCTGGGTCCAAAATGGCGTCTGCCATATTTTTAAGGCCGTTGGGAGACACACCCGGCCAAGGCCTGCTGCTCTGTACTCTCTAGAAGAGAGGAGATATAAATGAGCCCAGCAAGGCACTATATGCCCCCAGCGAATTAAAAAGGAGCTCCGGCTGAGCAAGGGTCTTTGGAGGGTTGCACTCACCACCCGATTCTGCAGCTGCAGCCGATGGTGCAAAATTGCGCAAGCTCTGGAGCCAGTCGCCACGGAGCGAATCTCGTGAGCGGGCCCGCTAGTTTCCCACTGCTCCTGATCCCAGGAGACTCAGGTCTGCTTCGCTGGGTAATCAAAGGGTCAGCGTTCCAGAGCGAACTTGTGGTCGCTGCACTGATCCGCTGCCCCCAACAGTCGGATCGCCGCCACGCGGCCTTCAGCGGGCTCGGGCAAGCCCTTCATGCTGGAAGAAAAGGTTCTTTGTTTGCCAAATTGGAATTCAGTGAAGAGAAGATAGAATCTAGGAATGGGAACCACGAAACACGTCTAGTCCTTAAGATCGACTGAGTCTAAAAGCTGGAAGGATGACCGGAGGAGGCGTGTCGTTAAAGTTGCAGACTCAGTCCAATAAGATGACAGACGGAGTTAACCCATTCCTGGATGCTATCTCCACCCACCATGGAGAATCAGCTAATCAAAGTTAACAGAATGTTACTTCTTCCTCTTGCTGAAATATCAATTAGATGTTATGCCAGACTTTCACTTAAAACAAGTACGCCTACTGGAGACTTTAAAGTAAGTGAAGCTACAAGTTCCAATACACAAAAGACATTCAGGCAGCAGCTCCTAAAATAATGGAAACATACTAAATCAAACTACAGAATAGCACTAGCAATAGCACTTAGATTTATATACCGCTTCATAGTGCTTTACAGCCCTCTCTAAGCGGTTTACAGAGTTAGCATATTGCCCCCAACAATCTGGGCCCTCATTTTACCCACCTCGGAAGGATGGAAGGCTGAGTCAACCTTGAGCCTGGTGAGATTCGATCTGCCAAACTGCTGGCAGCCGGTGATCAGCAGAAGTAGCCTGCAATACTGCACTCTAACCACTGCGCCACCGCGGCTCATCAGAAAACAGTACTAAGGTCTGTTGGCTGCAAAAAAAAAAAAAGAATAGGCAGGTGTAGCAGATTTGAGATACTGCTTTTTTGCATGTTGGATTTATGGAAGCATTACAAAGCCTTGTGTTTGTTATTGTTTTGCTTGTGGTGTTTCTTTATAAAGAATCCATATGAGAATGGATTGGAGGAGGAAGAAAAACAATCCTTTTTCAAACTGCAAGGTTTCTTGACTTTTATTCTCTAGAAAAAAAAATCTTCCTTTAAATTATACAAGTGGTGAGGCAATGCCAGATGTGTCTTTTGCTTGGGGTGGGCTGTTACATAATTTGGAAATCAGTCATGGCAAATTCAATAAAGTGTAGACCAGACAGGCAGTTAGAAAGGAGGGGAGGGGGAATGGTGCATCCATCATCACATAGAGGTTGTGGGGGAAGAAAAAGCAGCTGGCATGATGAAAAGTGAAGAACATCACAAGAAATGAGTAAAGAACGTTGGACTTACCTGAACGTTCGTTCTATGTGCGCTGCAGGAGAGTCCACGCATGGGTAAATTCTGTCTTATTGGCCAGAGACTGAGTTGCAAATTCTTTGGCCACACCTCTTCCGCCCGACTGAGCTCCAGTTTTTCAACGAAGACTTGGATCTTAAGGGGACGTAGCCAGTACGATGAAATCGACCACTCCTGGACACTGGACCAGGGAGGAACCAGGGTGGGATTGGACTCTCCTGCAGCGCACATAGAACGAACGTTCAGGTAAGTCCAACGTTCTTTCACCTGTGCGCTGCTTGGAGAGTCCAACCATGGGATATACCCAAGCTAAATCTCCACAGGGCGGGAAACAGGCTGGTCCAGGGTCCCCTCGACAGGAAGAACCCTCTGTAGCACTCTCCTCCCAAACGCCGCCTCAGCCGAGGCAAACATGTCCAATTTGTAATTCCTGATAAATGGTGAAGGAGAGGCCCGAGTCGTCGCCTTGCAAATTTCCTGAATCGATGCTTGCGTAGCCCAAGCGGCCGTGGTGGCTGCGCTTCTGGTCGAATGGGCCATGATGCGGCCTGGCGCAGGCCTGGCCTGAGGTTCGTAGGCCAACGCAATGCACGCCTTTAACCAGCGCCCTATGGTGGATGGAGTCACCTTCTTGCCTATGGACGTTGGTTGAAACGATACGAACAAGGATTCTGTCCTCCTGAAAGGGGCAGTTCTCCTGATATACTTGCGAAGGGCTCTGCGGACATCCAAGGTATGCCACCGCCATTCTCGAGGATGGCTGGGATTTGGGCAAAAATCCGGCAAGATAGCACTTAGACTTATATACCGCTTTACAGTGCTTTACAGCCCTCTCTAAGCAGTTCACAGAGTCAGCATATTGCCCCCAACAATCTGGGTCCTCATTTTACCCACCTCGGAAGGATGGAAGGCTGAGTCAACCTTGAGCCGGTGAGATTTGAACCGCTGAACTGCAGCTAGCAGTCAGCTGAAGTAGCCTGCAGTACTGCACTCTAACCACTGCGCCACCTCGGCTCTTGGAATGACCTATGATTCTTGACGAACTTATCTTTTCTTTTATGTACACTGAGAGCATATGCACCAAGACAAATTCCTTGTGTGTCCAATCACACAAAAAATTCTATGCTATGCTATGCTATGCTATGCTATGCTATGCTATGCTATGCTATGCTATGCTATGCTATGCTATGCTATGCTATGCTATGCTATGCTATTCTATTCTATTCTATTCTATTCTCCTGGGCCCTGTGAAACCAGGAGTTAATTTTGGGAACAAATGTTGGATCCAATCGTAGAATAACCCTATTTGGGTGGAAAACGCACAAGTCTCTACGCACAGAAAGGGCCGCCAGCTCGGAAATTCGTCTAGCAGATGTGATAGCGACGAGAAAGGCAACCTTAAAGGTCAGCAGTTTGAGGCTGGCGGACCGTAATGGCTCGAAAGGAGAAGACATGAGGGCCTGTAGTACTAATGACAGGTCCCAAGTGGGATATCTATGTACCGTTGGGGGTTTTAGGTTGGACACCCCTTTCAAAAAAACTACGCACCCTCGGGTGTTGAGAGAGGGAGTGCGTTCCATCGCATTTCAGAATTGTGGCTAAGGCGGCCACTTGCCGGCGGAGGGTGTTAGCAGACAATCCCTTGTCAAGTCCCTCCTGAAGGAAGTCCAGAACACTCAGAACTGACCCCAGTGTGGGAACTAACTTCTCCTTAGCGCACCATCAGCAAAAGGCAGTCCAGGTGGCTTCGTATATCCTGTTTGTTGAAGGTTGTCGAGAAGCCTGAATAGTAGAAATTACTCTCACAGAGAAATGGTCTCTCTTCAGGATCTCCCTTTCAAGTGCCAGATGGCCAACTGGAGCCACTGAGGCTCCGGGTGGGTCACGGCCCCCTGGCTGAGGGAGATCCTGTCCGGAGGTATCCTCCAAGGACAAGAGATGGATAGGCTCACCAGGTCCGCAAACAACAGGCACCTGGGCCAGTGGGGTGCCACGAGAAGAACCTCCGCCTCCTCCGCCAAGATCTTTCTGATGACCCTCGGGATGAGGGGGGTCAGAGGAAAGGCATATAAAAGGCTGGGAAGCCATGGGCAGCGGAGGGCGTTGGTCCCCTCGGCCCCGTGGGTCTGGAACCTGGAAAAGAACCTTGGAAGTTGAGTGTTCATTGGACTGGCAAATAAGTCCACACTTGGATGGCCAAATTTCTCTGATAGTTGTTGAAACAGCTCTGGGTGCAGGCGCCATTCGGACTGGTCGATGGTTGTCCTGCTCAGCCAGTACGCCTGTGTGTTGGAGACTCCGGAGATGTGCTCTGCTCGTAAGGAGAGTAAATGTCTCTCGGCCCAAAGGCCCAAGGACCCCGCTTCACGCATCAGGGCCTTGGAACGTGTGCCTCCCTGTCGGTTCACATGTGCTTTGGTTGCTACATTGTCTGTCAACAATAAAACGTGATGACCCGACAACGTCCCTTGAAAATGACGCAGCACCAGATGCGCCGCTCTCAGCTCCAACCAATTCATGTTGTTTTGAAGCTCTTCCAGGGACCACCGACCTTGGGTCACCCGGGATTGCAGGTGGCCGCCCCAGCCGAAAAGGCTGGCATCCGAGGTAATGATCAAATGGGTGGGCTCCTTGAATAGGCAGCCTTTTTCCATGGCTGCTGATGTCCACCAGTCTAGGGATCGGAGTACCCTCCGAGGGACCCGGATTCGTGTGTTGGAATTGCTGTTTCCTGATCTTTGATTTGGCAGCAGGAGCCATTGCAGGGCCCAGGCATGCAACCACGCCCAAGGAACGATCGCCAGACAGGAGATCATCTTCTCTAACAACTGGGAAAGAAGTATCAATGGCACTAGTCGCAGTGATCTGACTTGATCCACCATGGCCCTTATGCTGGATTGGCGCTCTTGGGAGAGGTAAACTTGGCAGGTCTAGGTATTTATCACTGCTCCCAAATGGAGTAAACTGGTAGAGGGCATCATGTGACTCTTCTCCAGGTTCACGGAAAATCCGTGGTCCTGGAGGGTCTGGACAGTGATCTGAATGTCCTGTCTTGCCTGAAGCAGAGATGACGACTGGATTAAAATGTCATCTAGATAACATTGAAGTCTTACAGGTCTCGCTCGAAGACGAGCTGCCACCACATCTAGCAGTTTGGTGAAGGTTCTGGGGGCTGATGAGAGGCCGAAAGGCAAGGCCCTGTATTGGAAGTGGAGCCCTGCATAGGAGAACCTGAGGAACCTTCTGTGGGACGGTCGGATGGGTACATGGAGGTAAGCCTCCTTGAGATCTATTGATGTTAAAAGATCTCCCTGTCTTATGCAACCAAGAATGGAATGTAGGGATTGCATTTTGAAGCGTTTGTACTTTAAATGTACATTGAGCTTCTTCAAATCTAGAATGGCTCTCCACCCCCCCACCCCCCGAGCTCTTTGGGACCAGAAAGAGGATCGACTAAAAACCCAGACCCCGCTGCCCCACTGGCACCGGCTCGATGGCCTGGATGTCCAGCAGGTGCTGGATCTCGGCCTCCATCAGAGACCTCTTTGTGGCTTCCTTGGGAACCAAGCATCGTATGAATCATCTTGGGGGGGGTGCAGCAGAACTCTAGAGTGAGACCGAGCCTCAGTTTGCAAGGCCCAGGCATCGGTAGTGGTCTCTTGCCATTGGCTGGCAAACATCCTTAAATGGCCACCAATGGGGGCCTCGGACTGAAAGTCACTTTTTCCAACGGAAAGGCCGGTTGCTGGCTCCCCGAAAGGGCCGCCTGGTCTGCGGCTGTCTGGCCCTATCGCGGAAGGATGATCTGTCCTGCGAGCGGTTCATACTCTGCAGATATGGTCTCTGATAGGCCGAGGCATTAAACCCTGCATCAGGGGCCCAAAAGGACTGCCTGCAATAGTAAGGGGTGGTCCTTCGCTCCGTCCTCCTGTAGATGTGAGGAAGAGACTTCCTCTTATCCTTACCTTCTAGGATAGGGTCTAGCACCTCCCCAAAAAGATTGCCTCCCTTGAAGGGGGCTGACGCTAGCCTCCACTTAGATTTCATATCGGCCTGCCAATGGCGCAGCCATAAAAGGCGCCTGGAGATGACATTAGACGCCATTGCCCTTGAGGCGAACTTGGCCGCGTTGAGGGTTGTGTCTGCCGAATATTCGCCGGCTGCTATCAATTTACTAATATCTTGATGCAGCCTGGTGTCCTCAGGGGATGCTCGGGCCTGCATCTGTCGCAGCCATAGTAGGGATGTTCTAGTGAAGAAGGATGCAGCCGTGGCTGATCGAATCGCCCAAGCGGCCGCCTGGTGCGTCTTACGAGCAGACAACTCTGCTTTCCTGTCCTCGGCTCTTAGGCCGTCTGCCATGTCAGAAGGGAGGATGGCCGCTGATGCCAGAGTGGCCAGGGGAGCATCCACGGTCGGTAACTTCAGGAGCTCCTCTAGGTCCTGATTTACGGTGTACATCTTCCTGTCCATCCCACTGGGGGCAGAGATGGAGCCAGGCTGGTTCCACTGCCGTTGGATGACATCTACAAAAAGCTTTGGAGAAGGTATCACCTCCTGTGCAGTGACTGGCTCCGTGAAGAGGAGAGCACTGGGATCCTGAGGGGCTGTGGATGCGTCCGTCATACTACTAGCTACCCCCATATTGGCCGTTGTCTTGGCCTTGAATAACAAGGTCTTAAACAAGGTGGGGTGAAAGAGCCCGGTGAATACAGGCTTGTCTGGAATGAGACCCTCATCCTCAGAGAATTCATAGTCACCCACCTCTTCATCTCCCACAAGCGAAACTTCGCTATGAAGGGAAGGGAGTGGGGAATGAGGTTCCTGAATATAATCCCTATCGGGTTGTAATTGAGGTTAGAAACCCGCTAGACGGGAGGGGCCCGATGGTAATGGGCACGTGAACCCCCTCTGGTGTAGTGCTGCATCTATGCCTTGCGAAATGGTCTCTGCAATGATGCTGCACAGCTCTTGAGAGAGGCCAGGGCCCGGATCTTCCTCAGAGCGGAGCCCCGCTGCTGTGGGGGTAAAGGTAGCAGATGGGACAGAAGGCCTGGTAGCCGAGGTAGACTCCAATCCTGCTGATGCCAGGCATGAGAGGGGAACAAAATCCTCCTCGTAAGAGGTTGTCTAAAAGGGCTGCAGCCCGGTGGTAACATTAGGCGACCAGTTTAGCTGGCCCTACTCCAGGATCTGAGAGGGTAATTCCGTTTCCAAGGAACTGGAAACCTCAGGTCTTCCCACTGGAATTCTTGGAGCTCTGGCTGTCTCTGCCTGTTTCTGGGCCTTTGAGAAATGTTTTTCCAAGGCTTTTTGCCTTCTCTTGGCATCCTTCTCAGAGGCTGATGAGGTTTCCCTCAAATTTTTAGCCTTGGCCCTGGTAGAAGGCCCTTTTGAAGCTGACCTGGCCCTTCTGGAGTCAGAAGCCTCTGATCTCTGCTGTCTGGGGGAAGGGTCAGCAGAGCTACTGCTGTGAGGAATGGATCGGTCCGCTATTTTGGAAGGACCCGAACCGCTACTGCTATCTGGCTGCTGCTAGCTTTAATTCAAATCTGGGACAAATCCCAAGCCTGGGAAGGCTCCCCCTTACACTAGTAAGGCTGGCTGATGCCCCTGAAGAAGATCTGGCAAGCTGAACTGAGGGAATCCGCGATACTCACTGCGAATGCCAGGCAGGGAAATTGGCGCCAAACCAACAACACGGTTTGTAAGCGCAGCCAGTCAGTAGAAAAAGGCGCGAAACCGACAACACAGTTGCAAGCGCCTCAATTCAATAATTGGCGCGAAACCGGCAACACGGTTTCCGACGCGCAAAAACAAGGCAGCCGCTGCTTGCTGCAGAACCGAAGCCTCGGTCTGCCTTAGCACAATTCAAAGGAATCGGAGGCGTCGTTCAGACGGCAGGTTGCTAAAAGAATAAGTGGCCCGGCTGTACTCGGCCGCTGGTGCTGCTGTTGCTCCCCTGTGACGTGGGAGGTAGCCTCGACGCTCCTAGGTAGCCGCCGGCACAGAAATCCAACCCGCACCCGCCACGGCGTTTAAATGAGAAGCGTTGTGCTCCAGCGGAAAATGGATTGCCCTGCTGGAAAATCCACACCTCTAGCTGATTAGGAGAATCCAAACATGGATAAAGAAATTTTGTGTCTCTCTAGGCCGACTGAGTTGAAAAACTGGAGCTCAGCCGGGCGGAAGAGGCATGGCCAAAGAATTTGCAACTCAGTCTCTGGCCAATCAGACAGAATTTACCCATGCTTGGACTCTCCAAGCAGCGCACAGGAGAAGAGAGGGATTCAAAAACCGTTGTGGTGCATGTGTGTGTGCACATCTTAAAAGCAGTCTCGGTTAAAGTGGTCCACCTTCTCCATTCCTGGCCTCTCTCTACCACACTGTATTTTAGTCTACCAGAAAGTTCTTCCTTCTCCCCACAATGCCTAACAGGAAAGGTGGAGTTCTCTATCTAAGATGGGGGTTTCTATTTTCCCACAAGGACCTCAGAAAGTCCTTGGTTATAATGGAGCCCTTAGTTTCCCTGTTGCCACATGCTCCATCAGCAAGTAGTATGCTGTATTTGTTAAAATCTGGGTAGCAAAACCAATTTCCCATCCCCACTTTCTCTATCTTCTGTGGCAGACAGATTCTAGTTCTTGGAAATATTCAATCACACACCTGGATTCTATACTGTTAGCAAGCCAAAAAGAATATAAACGCACAAAGAATAGTCTGCCTACATTCCCCCTTCCATCATCCTCTTCTCACTTTTGGATGAACAGGGAAAAAAAGACCGCAGGATCTGGGATGCCCCAAATTAACCACTGATTCTCCACACATTTAGACATTTCATTCCAAGGATTTATCAATCCAACCCTTTAAGTTGCAAAATGGGTTTCCATCTCCCACCCCATTACAGTCGGGAGCCATGACAACTAGGTACTGCAGACGCCAGGAGGGCCTGTCTGTGTCATTTATCTTTGACACCATCAATCATGTTTGCCAGAGAAACACCCACAAAATTAGAACAAAGTAAGGTAAGTCCCATGCACCAGGTCTTTGAGGGAAAACCAGAAAAAATCCCAGGTTTCTTTTTCTTTTAGATAGGAAAGGAATTTTATTTGACAGTATATATTAATACCCCTATCTGAAGGGTAGCTCAGTTAAGTATCAGTCAGAGGGAAAGAGTCATCAATTTCCTCCACCTAACATACAATCTTGTTTAAAAAAATTAGAATCTGCAAATCAGTCTTTTTCCTAGCTGGTGCTCTTCGGTTTTATTGGGACCATTCCCTTAATCTGGAGTTGCTACTTGGAAATTATGGGAATTGGGGTCTAATTCCTACGGATATTATCAGATGGAAGTAATTTTTGCTGCAAGACTGCAAACTGAATACATGTTATCTCCATAATAATACCGTGTTTCCCCGAAAATAAGACCCACCCCAAAAACAAGCCCTAGCCAGATTTTTTGGGGTGGGCCTATTATAAGCCCTACCCCCAAAATAAGCCCGGGGGATGGGCGTGGCCCGCCGACCCCTTGGCGCAGCACAGATACTTGTAAGTCTGAGCACGGGGGGGGGGGGAGACAGACAATCCGGACATGCTGCGTGGCTGCCTGGTTCACTGGAGGCTTGTGTGGTGGCACCGTCAGCAGGCGGAGGCAGAGACATGGGGGAGGGGGGAGGCAGGTGATCCTGACGCCCTGGGCAGGCGCCTGCCCGGCACGGCAGCAAACAAGCCGAGACAGTGGGACGGAGTGGGTGGTGTGTTGGGATCACCTCCCCCCCCATGTCTCTGCCTTCACCTGGCTCCACTGCGCACTTTTCACCCAGAGGGAGACGAAGCTTTGTCTGCTTGCAAATATGATGCTCCGTTTCAAAGCGTGCCATTTGCAAGCAGATAAAGCTTCGAGTCTCCCTCATTTCTCCATCCGGGCGAAAAGTATTTGGGAACGGAGTGTTTTGCCTGGCTGCGTCGCTTGGCCTCCTGCTCTGGTGCCGTGCCGGTGCCAGAAGAAGTGAGCTGGCGGCCACGTGGGCTCCTGCTGCACATGGCTGCTGGTGGTGGTGCTGCTGCCACCAGGCAGTTGTCGGGGTGTGGAGCCACGGGGGCCTTGAGGTAAGCCGGTGTGCGCATCGGGCAGCTCCACCCCCCCACGTCGCAGCGGTGGCACTCAAAAAAATTAAGACACCCCTGAAAATAAGCCCCAGTGTTTATTTCGGGGCCCAAAAGAAAATAAGACCGGGTCTTATTTTCGGGGAAACACGGTAAGTAATCTGTTTTTTTTCATACAATTAGATGACCTGTCACTCTCATCTGACTTTTTGATCTCTCTATACACTAGAATCAGCAATTCGCTCATCTTTGTTACTTTTCTAACCCACTTTAGCTTCTCCCTCTCTGTCTGTCAATTCTTCACCCTCTTCCCTTCTAGGACCATTGTCATTCTCACCTTCAGAATTTTGTACAGCTAGGGATTTTATACAGCACGTTGATTTGAACTCTGATTTGAAAATGCCTTAAGATATTTATATCACACAAAGTTTATGATTTAAGAAAAGGCTGGCTTCTAATCTTCCATGGACAACCAAGATTTAAGTTTGGGTCTCCCAAACAGCTTCTTGTGAGTTTTGAATATGGATGGACATTTGAGATTTGCTATAGTAACAAGATATTGAGGCCAGCAACTTGGCCACCCCATTGTCCTTCGTCTTTCTTCTCTTCACCACTCACTCACATTCTTTGGACATGCCAACTTCAAAGCACTTCTGTAGACGGCAGTACTGACAGCGGTTGCGGGTCACTTTGTTTATTATACAGTTTCTGTCCCGGTGACAAGTATACAGCATGTTCTTCTGGATATTACGACGGAAAAAGCCCTGTAGGGTTCAATGAAGAAAAATATAGCATGAGCAAATCAATGCTTTTTCTCCTGTGGTATGAAAGCATATGTCTTGGCTTTTTCCCTCACAGCCATCAGAGAAAACATCAACTTTGCTGTGATAACCTTGCTCTTTGAGAACAGATGTAGCATTAAAAAAAAAATTACAATGTCGCGGATTCAGAATTTATCCATAACCTCGGTTCTAGGCTTTAGACGATCAACATCATCATGACACTTGCTACTACCATTTCTGGGCAGATTTATCTAATGGGATTGGAAATGCCAAACTTCAACCATTTCTTAGGTATTAAAATAGGATTAAAATCAATAATGATACTTACGTGAACCTCTCTAGGTAAGTTATGTCTCATTGCATATCTAGTGTGTACTCTGAATATCTCATCAATCTCATTTAATATCTTTTCCTTAGTATCCTCCATTGCTTCTGCCAACAACTCTGCCATTACCTCCGCTAAATTTTCACCTTTCACTTCTTCCATATTTTGAAATCTTAAATAATAATCTGCTCTATCCATCTCTAAGGAAATAATTGTTTTCTCCTGATTTTTATCTGTTGATGTAAGCCTATAATCCAGCTCTCCCACTCTTTTTTCTGTTGCTTCTGCTTTTTCTTCCACTTTTAATATTCTTTGTTCATTTTTTCCATCATCCCCTCAACATCTTTTAACTCCCCTTCTACTTTTCCCATTCTTTCATCTAATCTGCCAATTCTTTCTTTGAAGTCTTCATGTAGTGCCTGTATCATATTTTTCAGTTCCAGTTGCATAGTATTGATTTTCTCTTGATATGCCATAGTATCCAATGTTCTCTGAATTGCAGGGCTCGACGTCGCTGAAGAAGCCATTGAAGGCAAATGTGTTGTTGTTTTCTTCATCTTGTAACTTCTTAAGGCTCTCTTGATATTTATAATCCACCAAATTTATAATCCAAATGCAATTTGTAATCCAAATATTAGATCCACCCCGTTGGGAGGACCATAAAGTAAAGCCAATAAAAAGAGAAAAAGAACCAACCAACCTAAGCAAAAAAAAAAAAAATAAACAAAAAGGAAGAAAAAAGAGACTGTACCACAAATTATAATCCCAATCCGAATCTCACAATAGCTTCTTGTTCTTCAGGTTCTTCTTTACCTTAATCCAAATCACGTCTAACAAGCAAAAAATTTAAAAAAAGAAAAAATAAGCAAAGGAGAAAAATAATACTAAAAATAAAAAGAAAAAGAAAAACAACAGAACTCTGTATATCCAAAAAAAAGGAGAAAAAGAAGAAAAGGAAAAAAAATCCAATAATAAAATCCACCACTGCACCGACCAACTTCACAAACTCTTAATTCCAAGTCACTAAATTATAAAAAAGACAACAAGAAAAAAGAAAAAAATATCCCAACAAGGGAGATGGAAGATTTCTATAATCTTCCCTATTTCTTTCTTCTTTTGCAAACTTCAAGAGGTACACTGCTCCAGCTAGTATAACAACAAAGCTCTCAGTGTTCCACTTTCTGTTAAACAAAGCACTTTCTTATCAGCTCAGCAGACATTCTCAAGGCCATTCTTTTTCTTGTTATTTAGATCATTGTCTCTTCCCCTGGTGCCTCTAGATGGCACTATAGTTCATTTTCAAACGGTAACAATAAAAACTTATTTCCAAAATAGTTCATTCAATCACTTTAAACTTAATTTTGCTTCAATTATCACCAATAAAAGTTTGAAAATAATCAGGCTTTCTGCAATTCTCAATTCAATTCCAGCTCATTTCAAATCTTTCCTTCTTCATTTAAGGCCCACTGTTTTCTTCGCCGCTGTAATACCGGAGGTGGGGCAGTTAACATCCACCCACTCCCTCCTCTTCTCTTTATGCCGTTTCTCTTTCAATAACTTTCCCCAGAAGGTTGTGAAAGGAAAAAAAGACGTATATTTAAACAAAAATCATTTATCTCACCCAGACGATCCACACTGCCTTTTACTTTCGCTTTTCTCTTGTGACCGCCCCAGCTTCGTAACGGCTCACTATGGCCGTTTTCCCAGCCGTCAGTTTGAGAGGCTTCTTCTGACTAGCCAGAAGCAATAAGAACAGAGATTTTACATACAGCAAGGAATAATCCAATAAAATATAAAGGCAAAGAGATAGTGGTGCTGAAACAAATACCAAGAAGAGTTAGAGATTTGAGAAAAGAATATCAGTTTCTGACAAACTGACAAAATGTTTAATCAAAAAGAAATACGTATATTTTAACAAAAATCATTTATCTCACCCAGACGATCCACACTGCCTTTTACTTTCGCTTTTCTCTTGTGACCGCCCCAGCTTCGTAACGGCTCACTATGGCCGTTTTCCCAGCCGTCAGTTTGAGAGGCTTCTTCTGACTAGCCAGAAGCAATAAGAACAGAGATTTTACATACAGCAAGGAATAATCCAATAAAATATAAAGGCAAAGAGATAGTGGTGCTGAAACAAATACCAAGAAGAGTTAGAGATTTGAGAAAAGAATATCAGTTTCTGACAAACTGACAAAATGTTTAATCAAAAAGAGGGTGAGTTTCAGGTGGCTTATACCGGAAGGAATTCTGGTGAATTGGCAGGAACAAAGACACAGATTAGATTTGATTCGTTAGAGAAAGCTGAAGTATTTTATGAACAATACTTGGGACCACAAGAGGAAGAAAGACTGAGGGAGGAAAGAGAGAGATGCCAGGAAGAACTTACAGTGGAAAAAGATAAACAAACAAGAGAGATGGAAAGGGAACGAGAGGAAAAAGAAATGATAGAAGGAGCAAGGGCAAAGGAGGCAAAAGACCAAAGAGAGACAAGAATGACTAGATCAGCAAAAACAACTAACAAGTAAATGATGGAAGAAGAAATAAAAGTAATATCGATAAATATAAATGGACTAAATTCGACAATAAAAAGGAAAAGAACATTTAACAAATTGGACAAATTAAAAATGGATATAATATGTTTACAAAAAGTTCATATCAGAAAACAACACAAAAAACTTTTGGAATATTCAAAATTGGGAGAAGTATATACCGCGTTGACACAACAAAGTAAGAGAGGAGTGGCATTGTATATTAAAAAGACAATAGAATCTAAGCAAGTATTTGCCAACGAAGAAGGGAGAATCTTAATGGTGGAAGCAATAATCAACTATAAACAAACACTTTTAGTGGCAATATATGCCCCAAATGATAACCAAGAAGACTTTTATGGAAAACTGCACAGGAAAATAATAGAACTGGAATATGAAAATATATGTATGATAGGTGATTTTAACACAATAATAGAAGCAGATTTGGACTATAAATCTGCAAAGACAAATAAGAAGCCCAGGAAAATCCTCCCAAAAACTTTCTTTACAATGGTGGAGGAATTAAGTATTCAAGATGCTTGGAGGGAAAGCTACCTGAAGGGAAAACAATATA
>QLTV01000620.1:41928-57750 GCA_003457575.1 Thermophis baileyi | reverse complement strand
GAGGGGGGTCGTGCGCGCATGCACAAATTGGGGCGTGCATTGCATTATGGGTGCCGGCACGCGCGAGCACAACAGCGCTCTCTCGCTTGGACTTTCGGCACGCAACGCCAAAAAGGTTCGCCATCACTGTCCTAGGGTGTACTTTAGTTCCCCATCTGCCTAACTACAATATATAAAATCAAACTAGCTGCAAAATGACATGTAAAGTGAACAAACAGTTCTCACATTTAAATAATATATTGGGGTTGCATGTATTTGTCCTACCCCTCCCCTGATGTTTTGGAGTCCAAATCTCCCAAATCAAGTGCAATCTCCAGAAAGACTGTGTAGTTCTGTCAGTACAACAATTTCAGGGTTTGGACTCCCAAACTGGGAATTATACTATCAGGCAGCAGCTTTATCATGGATGAAAGAATGGATTGTATTAAGAAATACAAGGCTATTAACACTGGAGGGACATGACTTATAATTGGGTTGGCATGCATTTTTATGGTACGGGAAGAATAAAATACACAGTTACTTTCAAAGACACTATATAAGAAATGCACTATTATTAGTATCGGAAAAAGTGAGAAACACTACTTGAAAATACCAATATGGCTTTCAACAATGGAAGCATTAATACATCCAAACAGGATTAGCACAGGAAACATTATTAGATATAAAGACATATGATCAGAGAAGGGGGAATTGAAAGGGAAACAAGAATTAGAAGAACAAGGGATTGATATGGCTTGGTATACACAATTGCAAATACAAGCGAGATATGAAAAAGATGCTAAATTATATGGTTTTTATTTGGAGATGACAGAATTGGATGAAATACTCACAGGAACAGAGGATCGAGAAAGAAACAATGATAGCATGGGCAAAAAACTTTGGATATACGATAGACTGGCAGCAATTATGGGAAAGAAACTATAAAGTAACAATGGCAACAGCATATAAAGAGAATTTGTATAAAATGTTTTATAGATGGCATATGTCACCGGAAAGATTGGCAAAAATGTTTAAAAATAAATCAATTAAATGTTGGAAATGCCACCAGACACCGGGATCATATTATCATATGTGGTGGACATGTGCGGAAGCGAGAAAGTATTGGGCACAAATTTGAATGTGGTTAGAAAAGATGACACAGCAACATATTGATTTGAAGCCAGAGCTGTTTTTGTTGGGTATTTTGTCAGAGAAATATAGTAAAGAAAATGTATATTTAATTATTCATGTAATAACTGCAGCTAGAATTGTATTTGCGCAAAATTGGAAAGCGGGAAAAATCCCTACAAAGGGAGAGATAATTAAGAAAATATTAGAATGTGCAGAAATGAATAGATTAACTATGGCAATTAAAGGAAAAGAAGAGTCAGAGTATTATAATATTTGGGAGTGTTTTTATTATTGGATAGAGAATGAATATAGATTAAAAAGAGATATGAAATTAAATAAAGCAAGAAGAAAAATGTTTTGATAGAAGATAAGTTAAATTGAACTGTAAAAATAGAGATATATAAATATTAAGAAAATGGTGATAAATGTAAAAATGTTGACACAAAAATTTTGTACCCAGATGACACACTGATGGATTGATGATGTAATGTTTGTTGGAAAAAATAAATAAAAACTTTTGAAAAAAAAGAATCTTTTAAATCTTTCTGCTATTATTGATGCAAATATTTTGTAGTCTGCGTTTATCAATTTCTTCTCTTTCTCCTTTTTCAGCTTATATGCTAACCATCTTCCTGGTTTATTGGCATTTTCAAAAAAGTTTTGTTTTGCTCTTTTGATTTGTTGTGCCAATTCTTCTTTTTCCATTAGATTCAGCTTATGTTTTATTATTTCCATTTAGTTTTTTAAATTTCCCTTTTGCGGCTCTTTTTGTAGTTCTATTTCAAGTTTTTTATGTTCTTCTAGTATCTTTTGTTGTCTTTTTTTCCTATTTTTTCTTGCTATGTAAATTATAGCTAATCCCCTAATGCAGTGATTCTCAACCTGTGGGTCGCAACCCCTTTGGGGGTCGAACGACCCTTTCACAGGCGTCTCCTAAGACCATCGGAAAACACATATTTCTGATGGTCTTAGGAACCGAGACACCGCTAGGCCCTAAATTGTAAGCCGCAATCTGCCCAGCCTCGCAGATTAGTTCCTCTACTAGGAAGGGGAGGGGCTTCCCTGAAGCACAAAGCATCAGTTCAGCTCCTCTGCCGTCGCTGGGAGGGCGGGAGGGGGTGAGCCAGGGGCTCCCTTCCCCCCCCTTCGGAGGAAGGATGGCTGCTTTGGAGGAAGGCAGGAAGCGGCGGGGCCCAGGTGGGCTCAGGGCTCTTGGGGGCCAGCCCCACCCAGGCAGGTGCTGGCGTAGGTCCCACGGCTGCTGAGCCAGCGAGGGCTCCAGGCTCCCCGCATGGAAAGGCGCGGCGGCAGCACGGGTGGTTGGGAGACTTGAGGCAGTGGGAGGCAGGCAGGCAGGGAGCCACGCGAAGTGGGCAGAGAAGCGGCTGGGCATGTTTCCGCTGCGGCGACCCCCGAAGGGGCAGTGAGTGACGGAAGTGCTGGAGCGGGGCCGGGGGAGCCCATCGGTGGGCACCTGGTGGAGAGACCCGGTTGGCAGTCCGGTGGTTTGGCCTCTCTGGGGGCTCCTGGCTTCCCGACTTCCCCCTATTCTGCCCAGAAAGCTCCACCACAGCCCCCATCCTCTCACTTCTGAAGAAAGTGGTTTGAGAATCCAGAGGAATGTGCTTAGCATTTTAAGTCCTTTCTCCCCCAAGCATAAACTTTTGGAGCCCATCTTTGCCTCTTGAAGCCTCCAGTGCTTCTGCTGTTGGGTGCAGAGGGCCCCTGCTGGATACATATGTGTGTGTGAGAGAGGGAGAGGGAGAGAGGAGAGAGGAGAGAGGGAGGTGTGGAAGCTTTCTGCCTGCCCCCTCCCCTCCAGAGAATTTTCTTTTGGGTTTTGGCTAGGATAGGCAGGGAAGCCAACTGCCAAATACACACCAGGAGACCTCTCTTGGGTGGAGGGTCTTCTGGGAGGACCGTTAGGGGCCAGATCTGGCACTTGAGAGTCACCCTCTTCCTTCAAGGAGGCCCTGGCTTGGATGCTTCTAAGGGAGGTTTCCTCTTGCTTTCTATTGAGGGAATGTTAGCAGAGCGAAGGATCCACTCAGTTTCTCCCTTTTTCCTTCCCTCAACTCTGTTTTTACTCTTTCCCTCTCACTCTATACTTGGGGACCCAGCTCTGCGTTTGTACTCTTTCCCTCTCACTCTACTTGGGGACCCAGCTCTGCGATTGGCTGGAGAGGCACGGAGGCGGGAGTTTTTACAAAGTGGCGAATTTTGATGGAGTTCGGTTTGGATTTGCGCGGTTGGGGGTCACCACAACATGAGGAACTGTATTAAAGGGTCGCGGCATTAGGAAGGTTGAGAACCACTGCTCTAGACTCTACTTGGGGACCCAGCTCTGCGATTGGCTGGAGAGGCGCGGAGGCGGGAGTTTTTACAAAGCGGCAAATTTTGATGGAGTTCGGTTTGGATTTGCGCGGTTGGGGGTCACCACAACATGAGGAACTGTATTAAAGGGTCGCGGCATTAGGAAGGTTGAGAACCACTGCCCTAATGTATGCTTTGGCAGTGTCAAATTTTTGCAGTGAAGTCTCTTCTTTTTTTATTCTCCTTGAAGAAGAATTCCATTTCTTTTACTGTTGTTTGTATGAATTCTTTATCTTTTAGTATAGATTGATTCAATGCCCACCTTGACCTTTTCTTTTGCCCCTTCCAACTGACTTTTATTGGGTTATGGTCGGCCCATATATTAGTTTCGATCTCTATCTCTTGCACATTTGTTCTCAATTCCGGCGACATCCAAATCATATGGATTCTAGACCATGATTTGTGCCTATTTGAGTAGAATGTATACTGGGTTTTCCCTGGATTTGTTTCTCTCCATGTATCCTGTATACATGTTTCCTCTACCATTTTAAAGAAAGCCCTCGAAAGGGTCTTCCTTACTTTTTTCCCTGATTTGCTACTTCTATAGTCCAGTTTCGTATCTACAATTGCATTAAAATCTCCTACCACACAGATATTTTCATATTCCATTTCAATTATCTTCTTATGGAGTTTTTAATAGATTTTTTCTTGGTTATTATTTGGCGCATATATTGCTATCAAAAGTATCTATCAGAGTGTGCACAGCTTTACTACGTGAGACAACCCAGGAGCAATAACAGTAAACAGAGGTTTGTAATAGTGGTTTTATCTACAAAAGAATATATACTATACATACACGTACTATAGGCAGAAGTCAAACAATCAGTAAATTACAGCAGGGAAGAACACACGGCGAGAGAGAGATGACCTAACAGGGCCTCTTCTTATTATACAGGCTCTTAAAGGGATAACAGCTAAAAACCTTGCTGACTCATTCTCATCATTACATCAGTGCATCATTGCATCATCGTAGCAGCTGGTCAGCTCTTAAATCACTACCCTGACAGTATCTGTTTTTGGTTTATCACTACCTCCACCATCAAGGTTCTTCCGAGAGAATAAATCTCTTTGATGTGTCCAGGTGCTGAAGCAAAAAGTTGCTTTAACTCTTCAAATGCTGATTGGTGTGTAAGAGTCCAAGCAAATTTAACTCCTTTCTTAGTCAGTTGGGTCAGTGGTTTGGCTTTATGAGCAAAGCCTGGTATAAATTTCCTGTAGAAGTTAGCAAAGCCCAGGAAGCATTGGATGTCCAGCTGTGTGAGGGGCTTGCCAGTCACAGCTTGGACCTTCTGGGGGTCCATCTGGATGCCTCTTGTGGAAATACGGTAGCCCAAGAAGTCTAGCTGTTGCAAATCAAAGGCACATTTTTCTGGCTTGGCAAAGAGGTGGCTATCTCTTAGTCTACTGCGGACTGTGTGCATGTGGTCTGTGTGCTGAGCCTCATTCTCAAGAGTAGATTAAAATATCATCAAATATAAGACCACAAATTTATCTCTTAAAACTTGAAAAATTTGGTTCATGAATCTGGAAAATACAGCCAGGGCGTTACACAGACCAAAAGGCAGGACTGTGTATTCAAATTTGCCATATCTGGTGTCAAAGTATTCATGACCTTCTTTTGTTTGAATAAGGTTGTAAGCATTGCGGAGGTCTAGCCTTGTAAAAATGCTTGCTTTCTGTAGTCTATCTAATATGTTTGGAATTAATAGCAGTGGATAATAGTCTCTTACTGTGACTGCGTTTAAAGCCTTGTAATCTTGGACCACTCTCAGTGGGGGGTTCTCACCATTATTAAGCCCACTGGGGTCTTGCTTCTTGGGTACGAAGAAGGTGGGAGCCGAGGCAGGAGACTGGGAGGGTCTTATGAATCCCTTTTGCAAATTAGAGTCCAAATATTGTTTAAAAGTTTCTAATTCTGCAGCAGACATTTTGTTCTGCCCCAGCTATGAACCACGAAGAACGCAGCACACACAAAGTCCGTGCAAACCTTATTTTATTAAATAAAGACTACTAATAAGCTTTCTTAGTAGTTTGTTCAAACTAAAATACGGTTTCAATCAGTCTTTTATGAACAAGGGCTGTTAATTCAATTTCATTAACAGCCGACAAGAGTCCAAGGTAAAATAACTCAATTCTTGATGCAATAGTCTTTCCGATATCAGTAATCTTACTGTGGTTTGGCAAGATGCCCAGAAGCAATTAGCAGAACAGATAACACAGGAAAACCAGAGCCAAAGAGACGTTTTCTGAATCCGATACATGAGGTGATTATGAAGAGTTGTTTCCTGCAAATTACTTCAGCCGTCGTCGTCATCCCTTAAATAGGCTAGGGGTGTGGCCAATTTGCCCTAAGCCTTACTCCCGAGGAGACCTCCTCCTCAGGAACCATTCCTGCCTTTTGGCTGCTCTGCGTGCCCGTACATTGAGAATAGGCTCCTCCTCTTCTTCCTCTTCACTGATGGGAGCTTCTGGAGGTTCTGAAGGCCCTGGCTGAATCTCCGCCTCTGGCACCGAGTCCTCACCAACCTCCTCACTGTCCGACTCAGGTACCAGCTGCACAGGCCGCTGGCGCATCACCACAACAGCCTCTTCGCTGTCGGAGTCTGCAACCAGCTGCACGGGTCACTGGCGGGCCACAACACATTTGGTATTGTCTCTTGGCGGGAATTTTGGCACCAGGGACCAGTTTTATGGTGCAATCACAGTCTCTGTGTGGAGGGAGGGCCGAGGCTTCCTTCTCCCCGAACACATCAGTGAAGTCTGCGTATTTACTTGGCAGATTGGGAATCTCTGTGAACCATTAAGGGAATTCTTGACCATGTGTGTCATGGCCCCATCGGATCCTGGTTGGGAGGAGGGGTAGGAGTTTGAACTGGGACAGTCCGATGGGGATGGCACATCTCCCCTGGAATGTTTGGAGAGGTGGGAGGCTTCAGAGGGCTGATTGCAGTGAGAAAGGCATTCAGGATTTTCAAAGGCAATAGCGCGTTTTTTCCACTTCATAGTGGGGTCGTGGTGTTGTAACCAAGCAGTTCCCAGCACTAGTGGAAGATCTATGTGATCAGCTACGAAGAGGGTTAACTCTTCACAATGCTGATCTATTGTTAACTTCAAAGGCACTGTGGCATGAGTAATGGGGCCTGCTTTTAAAATTGAGTCATCAATAGTTATCACTGGGAATGGAGACTTCAGGGGAACTGTAGGTATCTTAAAAGTTTCTGAACTGTGGCTAGGCTTATGAAGTCAGAGGTTGACCTATTAAAACAGTGATGGTGGTTTCCTGACCACTGGGAAGTGTCAGGGTAGAATCAAATTTTATTAACTTACCTGAGCGTGGAGGTAATTGAGCTCCGTACAGTGCTTGGGTGGCCTCCCCTGTGAGCTCATGGAGGTAGGGCGTTTCTCATTTCCCTGGCCTTGGGGCTTGTTGTCCAGGGGGTTAGTGGAGACATTGCCAGGCTGTATGTTCTCTCTCCTAGGAGATTTAGTAGGGCAATTCTTGACCATGTGTATCATGGCCCCATCGGATCCTGGTTGGGAGGAGGGGGAGGAGTTGGAACCGGGACAGTCCGCTGGGGATGGCACATCTCCCCTGGAATGTTTGGAGAGGCCAGGGGCTGAGGATGATGCTGTCCCCTCAGGCATTGGGGGAGGTGGTCGACTGGATGGGGAGCTGCCTGCCCTCACAAACATGGGGGAGCATCAGCTGCAGACAGGCAGTGGTGTTGAGAGGCAGCAGATCCCCTCTGTTGAGGAATAGCTGCCTTCCCCACTCAATCCAAGGGCACGGAGTGTGGAGCGGAGGCAAGCTCAAAGGAAGTCTGCAAGGCTGCTCGTGAGAAGGTCACCCTGCTCCTCCTCACAAGGAACACCTGGCTTGGGTTGACTTAAGTAGAGGCCAGGGGAGGGTGTCTTTGTCAGGAACAATTGTTTTGTTTTGGCATGCACTTCCCCAGCCTTGGAAAAACTCTGCTTTCAATCATGTTTCTGCCTGTGGACTTCAACCCTTGCTTGTGGACTCTTGCCCTTGCCCTGTGGACCTTGAATCTTGTGTACGACTTATGGACCTTGCCTTGTGGATTTGCACCTTGTTTTTGGACTTCCTCTCTGCCTTTGCAATTCGGCTCTGGTGATTATTGGCTTTTGTTTGTGGGACTGTGGGTGGCTGCCTTCAGGGAAGTTTTGGGTGGAACTTTACTGGCTGTTGTAGGGCCATTTGTTGTGGACTTAACAGAGCAAATATGGACTCTATTGAAGTATGCCTCTGTCTAGGCGACCTGGGTCATAACAATGTGGCCAGGCTCTCCGCAATAGAAACAAAGGGTGAGCTCTCTGCGCCTTTGCCATTCTTCTGCTTCACCTTGGCATCTGCCGGTAGAATGGAGGTCTGGCTCGTCTGCTATTGCTGCAGCTCTGGGATCTGAGGTCATGGCTAGAATATTCTGGAGCCTGAGAAAATGTTTGGTTTAGGGAGTTGGTCAGATTAATGTCAAGCGTCAGGGAAATCAGGAGATTCAGGCAGTTCAAATGAGTATAAAGATTTATTGCAAGCTTAAGCTCTCTACAAGAATCTGACCAACTAACGGTCAAAGAAAATGAGTAGGAGATAAGAGAGGCATTGTGCTGCCCCACTCCCACACACACATGTACAGCAAGAGTCTACAGGTGTTTATTCAACCCCCCCCCACCAAACAGGTCCTCAAGAAAGCACCCTTGTTGCACAGGTCCAGATTCCAAGCTGAACACAGCAAGGGTCACTGGGTAACTGAGTCCAATGGGCACACACGAAGTCCAGAAAAGCAGTCCACAAGTCAAACAGGTACATGGCACAAGCACACAAGACACAGAACTGGACACGTTGCTCCAGCAACACTCAAGTCCTCAGGGCAGGATTAAGTAGGCAATGCCGGTGCAGCCCTTCATGAGAGTTGAGGTTGTCTCCTCATGAGTAGTCTAGCTGACTGGCATTGTGCCTGTCTCCTCTCTGCTCTATGTGTCCTTGGATCAGGAGGAGGTGTGGACTCTACCTCCTCATTGCTAACGGGTGGCAGCTGCTCCCAGTTCTCCCTTCCCCCCCAGCCTCCTGGCCAACTTGCTGCAGCTCGCCTTGCTCAGCCTTAGCCTGTCACTCTCCAATGACCCAGCTGAGGTTGCTCCATCAGGCTAGCACTCTCCAAACCCCGATCCTGACCAACACTCAGCTCTGCGCTTTCCTCTGCTGACTCAAACTCAACCTCCTCCTCTGAACTCGCATCTGGAGAGGGGTCCGGGGTCAGATCCATGACAGGCATTCAAGGTGGGCTGGACTTAGATCTCTTGTGGGTGTGCAGGTACTTGTGACTTATGACATGTTTGACCCCTCCCTCGGGCTCAGCCTGGTCATCTCCTACACTTATAGACATACAGTATAACTCTAATAGATGCTCCCTTGCCATAGTAGTTCATTAAATTAAGGTTTACTGTATACATATTTTTTCTTCTGTGTACTATTCTTGGAGACTGTCTGGATACTTGGCAAAGATTTTCCAAAGTGGTTTGCCATTGCCTCCTCCTAGGGCTGAGAGAGTGATTGGTCATGCCTTAAGTGGGACTACTGTAGAACTCATGGTCTCCCAGTTATAGCCTGATGCCTTAACCACTACAGCAAACAGGCTCTTTAACTGTATAAAATTACACCACAAAAACTGGGCTTCATATACAGTATTTGGGCTGTATGCATACCTGCAAAAACAAAAACAACCCACCCCAAACTCAGGAAGCACAAATTTCATTCTCAGAACAATGCAATAAATTAAACCTTTTTAGCAAGGAAATGATAATAGAGAAAGGAAGAGGAGAAATGGAAAAATTATTTTAATACTAAAAGTACATTGCAAGAGCTTCTGCCTTCTGTTTGATACCAAAAGCCCATATACGTACAAATCATCTAAGGCCCACTTCAAAAAAGAAGCTTACAATTTTAATCTGATTTTGCACAAAAAACATAGAGCAGTGGCTCTTTTATTTTTTAACAAAAACGGGGCTGCTGATGCACCTGACTGGGTAAGAATGTAAGGTAGTTAAAGCAGAGGCCAATTGATGTGGGCAGGGGAGGTGGAGGAGAGGGTAACCACAGAAGCAGCCAAACTGCTCAAGAACAAAGAGGAATTATTTTGGGGAATAAGACACAATTGTTGGGAAAGTTTTCAATCAAAATCTTAAGGAGAAGTTTTATTATTAAGAATCAAAGGAGGGTATTTGATCTGGGATGATCAGAGATAATGATTGTGGTGATTTATGGTAGATAAGAAGTCATTGTAGACTTTCTATGAGTTAAATACAATAATAGATTGTTAACAGAAGGCCTTGAAGTTTAACTTTGCTGTTGGTTCACCTGTTTAACTACTTTGCCTTTATATATAGTAGATAGCTGACAGGTCAAATTGGTTGCAAACGGAGGTAGAAGTTTATAAACTTTGGGCCTGCTTCACAAGGGGGAAACTAATATGTGTTTTTGTCTTTTTTAATGCACATTTTTTTTCTAAATTTTGTCTATCTTTGTTTTTGTAAAATTTCTTTTTCCTTTTTTGGGAGTTTGTATTTTGCCTTAATTTTCTGAATAAAATAAAAATTTATTCAAAAAAACTACAGGAATGAATACTGTCATGCCCCAGCATATAACTGCTATATACTGTTGTTGCTCTCTAGCCCCATCTAGTGGCCGGAGGGACAAATATGCCCCAACATACTATCTTTATATACTGTTGTTACTCTCTAGCCCCATCTAGTGGCCGGAGAGACAAATACTCAGTATATTGTTTGAAGCTGACCCCACCCTTTTACCCATCAGCCTGCACTCTCAAACCAAGTACACGCTGGGAAGCCAGACTCCATTTCCTTTAGCATTTGGAGAAGGCAGAAGCACAAGAAGAATCCATCTTAATTTGTGGCACATGATCATCCAAGGACAAACCCACATCAGAGCATCACTGGTGAGATTTAAATTGCTTGTATTTATTAATTGTTATGTTCAGCAGTAACTTAATACTGTCTATCTTGTATTTGGTTCTCATTGTATGTATCCCTATTTTCACCAGTTTCACCATATCCTGTTCTTTCAATAAAGCATTCAGATCTACGCACACGGTCTGTTTTATTGGAGGATAGGTGGGTTTAGCTGCATGTTGAGCTGCACACAGACTAACGTGCAGTGAGGACAGAACAAATACTTTAATGAGATTAAGTGTCTGGGTGGAGAGGTAGAAAAGCCTTTATTTTCTGTAATCAGAGGCATAAAGAGCTCCCTGTTAATGAGCTGGAAGGAAAGATCTGCTGGTTGGGCCATGTCTTCCACCCCAGTCTGATCTCTGCCAGCTCAACTCACAAAGTCACAGTGACAGCATAGCGCAAGTGGGACCATGTTCCTGAACAGGTAATGTCACAGCAGTTCATCTTCCATAGATACAGGAGTGAGGGGTACATTTTAAAATAATGTATCATGACTGGAACAGAGAAGAAATAAATAACTGGTACCCTCTATTACAAAAAGAGCAAAAAGCAGCGGCAGAGCTGCAGGGAGGAGAGAGAGCCAGCAGCAGCATGGGGCAGCGCAGTGAGCTAGAGCCTGAGAGCACCGCAGAGAGCAACGGGGAAAGAGACGGTGGAGCTGAGTGGAGGACTGAGAGGAGCAGACCAGACAGCTCAGCTGAGCTGACCAGAAAGCTGAACGGCAGGCCGAGAGAGCTGACCAGAGCAGGGACAAGGCTGAAAAGACCCGAGCACCAAAGGACAGAAGGGAGATGGCAGAGAAAACAAGAGGCCGGAACAGCGAACGACGACGAAAGTGAAGGCAACAAATTAAGCCTGAGGTTCCAATAGGCAGGGAGGGAAGACCCTGGTAGAGAATAAAAATAAATACAGGACAGAAAATAAAAGATAAATGAATAGGCAAATAATAAGGACAAGAGTGGAAAATTAGAAATCAAGGAAGAATACAATTAATGAAGATCAATGAAATAAATAAGGCAAATCTTAAATAATAAGATAGGGGGAACTGGAGCTCAAAAACTTTTTAAAAATATAGGGAGGAAAAGGATAAATAAAACAAACATAATAGTAAGCAAGTAAAATAAATAACAAGGTATAAAAACAAGCACAAAAAGGCAGAAAAAAGGATAGGGGAAAAAAAAGATACACAACTTTTTACCCTTAAAAGAACCAGCAAAAAGCAAATAATAAGGACAAGAGTGGAAAATTAGAAATCAAGGAAGAATACAATTAATGAAGATCAATGAAATAAATAAGGCAAATCTTAAATAATAAGATAGGGGGAACTGGAGCTCAAAAACTTTTTAAAAATATAGGGAGGAAAAGGATAAATAAAACAAACATAATAGTAAGCAAGTAAAATAAATAACAAGGTATAAAAACAAGCACAAAAAGGCAGAAAAAAGGATAGGGGAAAAAAAAGATACACAACTTTTTACCCTTAAAAGAACCAGCAAAAACAAACTCATGGAACAGGTGACTGATACTATTGTGGTATGCAATATATGTTCCATGTATGTGCTTATGCCCAAAGAATACCCAAATTATACATGTGTTAAATGTGAACTATGTGAACAGGTACTAGAGAAAAAGTAAATAATCTAGAGGCAGCTCTAGCCAAACTCCAACCTACACAAGAAATCTATTCGCTCATGAATATCCCAACATAAGGTATAAAAACAAGCACAAAAAGGCAGGAAAAAGGATAGGGGAAAAAAAAGAAAGATACAAAACATTTTACCCTTAAAAGAACCAGCAAAAAGAAACAAATTCATGGAACAGGTGACTGATACTATTGTGGTATGCAATATATGTTCCATGTATGTGCTTATGCCCAAAGAATACCCAAATCACACATGTATTAAATGTAAGCTATGTGAACTACTAGAGGAAAAAGTAAGGGATCTAGAGGCAGCTCTAGACAAACTCCAACATACACAAGAAAGCTATGCCCAAATTGAACCAAATAATGAACAAATAACTCCCACAGGATTTGACCCTGCTGATAAACCCTTGGAGGAAGACAAAAGGAGGTATATCAAACATAGAAGGAAACACAATAATCAAAGAAAGAAGCAGCACACATCTATAACAAACCCCTGCTGCCCAATCTAACCCAATCAGAAGCAGCTCCATTAAAACTGAGCAACCGATTTCTCCTACTTGAAAATACTCAGACCCACAACCTCCCCCTCAAAGAAAACATGCAAACACTTAGAAAAGAGACATCATCAAATATCCCTAAAAAAGTCACATCAACAAACTCACCTGGGATAAACAGAAAAGCACCCTAGACTGCAACCCCTAAAAAAGGAAGACGAGTGTTGGTGATAGGAGATTCTATTCTCAAAGGAACAGAACCAGCCATATGCAGACTGGACATACAATCTAGGGAGGTATGTTGTCTCCCTGGAGCAAAAATCAAGGATGTGGCTGAGAACCTAACCAAAATAATTAAGCCCATAGATTACTGCCCTTTTATACTACTACATGTAGGGACGAATGACACAAAAAAGGACTTGAAAACATTATTGAGTGATTACGAGCAGCTAGGCAAGAAAGTTAAGGAGTTACTGTAGGTGTACAAGTAATTTTTTCATCTGTACTGCCAACGAAAGGTCAACATCCGGTAAGAGAACAAAGGATTCTAGAAGTGAACCACTGACTAAAGCAGCGGTTCTCAACCTGTGGGTCGCGACCCCTTTGGGGGTCGAACGACCTTTTCACAGGGGTCGCCGCACGCGCTAGCCCTCCATCTTGGAAATGCTCCCAGTTCGGCCATGCCTGCGGGTCGCCGGACAGCTGGTAGCCACAGAAGCGGGAGACTTCGCCCACCCGCCCGGACGCCGCCACAAACATATTTTTTTTGTTGGTGTTAGATTTGTTCCCCACCTTTATTATTTTTATAAATAACAGGGCAGATAACATATCTAATACTCCTTCTATTTTCCTCACAACAACCACCATATATGGTGAATTGGACTGAGAGAGTGTGACTGACCCAAAGTCACTCAGCCAGCTTTCCATAGAATGCTTTGCGCATGCTCAGAGGGTAAAAGAACTCAAATGGCGGTGTCCGGGCAGGTGGGCAAAGTCTCTCGCTTCCGTGGCTAGCGCATGTGCAGAACCCGCAGGCACGGCCGAACTGGGAACATTTCACCCCTGGTGCCACGCCCCCTTTGTCACCTCATGACGCGCGGGGCGGGGGTCACGGCAGCGGGGAGGGGGTCGCGGGGGGTCGCGGCATTAAAAAGGTTGAGAATCACTGGACTAAAGGGTTCGTGTCGCCAAAAAAAGTTGGATTCCTGGACCATGGTCTGCACTACCTCAATGATGGGTTTTTGGAAAGGGATGGGCTGCACCTCACAAAGACTGGGAAGAATGTTTTCAGAAAACGACTGGCTCAACTTATCAGGAGGGCTTTAAACTAAAATTGAGGGGGGAGGGTGACCAATCTCCAGGAGCTAATTCCAAGCAAAAACACCTAGAAAACAAGTCAAATAACGAGGTAAGGAGGGATGGCAAGGAAGACAAACTCAAATACCAAATAGAAGACATAGGAAGCATACCCAGAGTCAGAATCAAGGAGAGATTCAACCTAGAAATAAGGAGGAACTTTCTGACAGTGAGAACAATCAACCAATGGAACAGCTTGATCTTGTCTTTGCAACTCAAGCCTCTGTTTGGTTCCTGTTTGACCTCGTCAAGTTTTCCTGCACATTGTTCCTGGGCAGTTTGCCAACGAAGAGCAAGGTTCGTGTGTGTTATCTGCTGTTCCCTGAAAGACTTTTCGTCAGCCTTGTTGAATGTTGCTTGGACTCATGAGAATGAGAATAATTAGCAGACGTTACAAAGAAAAGACTTGTTTTACTTTATTTGAACTCAGAACGACTGTTAATGAAGACAATTAGCAGACGTTATCATTAAAAAAGAGGTTTGTGAGACGCTACTTGTGCTGTGTGAGTTTATCAGGAAGCCGGGTCAGAACACCCAGAGTCAGACATAAAGACCTCAAGTGCCTATATACAAATGCACAAAGTTTGGGGAACAAACAGGGTGAACTATTAATACATGAAGGTAGATATGATATAGTTGGAATGACAGAAACTTGGTGGGACAAAACCCATGACTGGGACATACTGATAGAAGGATACAAATTGTTCAAAAAAAACCAGACCCCATTAAAGAGGAGGTGGAGTTGCACTGTATGTAAGGGACCACTATATTGCTACAGAAATGCACGAAACCAAAGACAAAAACCTCCTAGAATGCATATGGGTGAATATAAAAGAAAAAAAGAATGACATGGCCATAGGTGTATACTATGGGCCACCCAATCAAGCAGAAAAAATAGATGTACTTTTTGCCAACCAACTAACAAATATATGTAGGAAACACAATACAATAGTAATGGGGGACTTCAATTACCCTGACATCAATTGAAAGACTAATTCCGCACAAACTGAAAAATCAAATAGGTTCCTAACCAACCGAGCTGACAACTTTGTTGTCCAAAAGGTAGAGGAGGGAACTAGAGGGACAGCCATACTGGACTTAATTCTTACAAACAGAGAAGAAGTGATAGAGGGAGTTGAAACTGCAGGAACCTTGGGTGAGAGTGACCATGTCATACTAGAATTCAACATAATGCAAACAGAAGCAATAGAACACAATGATACCATAGTCCTAGATTTTAAAAGAGCTGATTTTAACAAACTCAGAGAGAACTTGGGAAAGATTCCTTGGATGAAAATCCTTAAGGGGAAAACAACTCAAGAAGCTTCGGAAACTCTGAAAAATATGATCATAAAAGCCCAGTCCAGCACAATACCACTGAAAAAGAAAAACAAGAAATCCAAGAAGAAACCAGCATGGCTGCACAAAGATCTCTCTGACAAACTGAAAGACAAAAAGAAGAAGTACAAAAAATGGAAAGAAGGACACATAACTAAGGCAGAATATCAGCAGATAGCCAGAATCTGCAAAGACGAAGTCAGGAAAGCAAAGGCTCAGAATGAACAAAGACTTGCAACAAAAGTCAAAGTTAATAAAAGAAGTTTCTTCCAACATATAAATAACAAGAAAAAAATCAAGGAAACAGTCGGTCCGCTAAAGAGAGAAGACGGCAAAGAAGTAACAGGCAGCAGAGAGAAAACAGAGCTGCTTAACTCATTCTTGCCATGGTCTTCATGCAAAAAGAAACTATAACCCAACCTACCAAAAATATAACTGCAAAAAACAGACTGGAAACTAAAGTTAAAATAAGCAAAAAAACAGTAAGAGAACACCTGTCTGAACTTGATAAAGACAAAT
>QLTV01000620.1:8121-20595 GCA_003457575.1 Thermophis baileyi | reverse complement strand
GTATACATGACATTTTTTTTTTAAAGGAGCAAGAAGCAAGGAGATGTACCGACTGAAAATATAATTATTAGAAAAATTTTAGAATGTGCAGAATTAGATAAGTTGAAGATGGAGTTAAATCAGAAAGAGGATTCGGAGTTTTTTGAAATTTGGAATTTATTTTATAATTGGCTGGAAAGGAGGAAAGGAAAAAAAAATATTGATTGATTGATGTTTAATCTAGGAATTTAAATAAGATTATGTAAGTTTAGCTAGTATAAATGTATATATAGTATTTACTAAGAATATAAAAAGTTATGCATAGTTATACAGTTATATATCAGCAAAAATGTACCGTTAAGACATGCACCGTAAAATTACCCAAGAGGGTTATATGTATATTTGTAAATGTATTGTTTTGTTTTGTTTGATGTTTGTTCGTCATTTTTTTAATGTTTATATCCAAATAAAAATTATTTTTTTAAAAAAACAGTAAACAACAGTCTAATCAAGGAAACTCCAAGAACACTCCCCACAACACTGACAGGGCAAGCCACTAGGTACATAAAATAAGAGCAAACTCTAGTCCTTTGTATAACTGATGATGTTACCTGGTTTGGTAATGAAACATCTGCAAGAAAACCACCAAGCTCAGAGATCACCGAGGACCCTGCATTTCAACCCGGAGCTACAAATATTCTCTTCTATCAGTATACAGTATAAAATAGGAAATATCTATCCATCAAAGGGAAAAGAAGGGGGAAGAAATTAAAGTTGTGCCATAAAAAAAGACATTTAACATTAGTTAGACATAGGAGCAATTAATGGCAAGCGGGCTTAAAAAGTTTTGTTTTAATGCCCCTATTAATAATATCTAGAGAAAAATGGATAAATAGCATAAGATGCGAAAAAAAGTGACAATGGTTTCATTAAACCAGGATACGGTGAAGAGTGAGAAGGTGGTTATTATCTCAGCTCCTAAAATGAAAGTGTTGTCTTATTGAGTAAGAGCAAATGGAGAATGGAAAGCCAGGATTCTGAGAGGCTAGTTGTGATGGTCCAGTCGGTTGCTGCCTCCGATGACGAGGATGAGCTGGAACTGTGGCCATCAGACAGAGGTAAGTTAGTTGCTTTTCTATTAATACATAATCCTTAAAAGGGCTCTCCTGTAGGGACCCTGCCATGGTCTAATTCAGACTGGAAATATAGCAAAGGAAAATATTTTTCCCCACTTGCTTTGTCCTGTTTTCCCAACTGGAAATAGCTGTTTGCAACACACAAGGAGGGGATACTTTCCTAAGAGCTCACAATTCAAGAATACCAATGTGCCCATGAGGTATCTCAGGGTGGGGAAGGCCATGGGGGGCCTAGTGATAGAACAGGCCCTCAAGGCCTCCTCAACCGACTAAGATACCTCATGCTTCTCCCTCCCTTCCTGCCACAAGGACTCACTTACCTTGCAAACATCTGTCTCCTCTCTGCTGCTGTTTCTTTGCCTTTGAGGAAGGGAGAGGAGAGTTGGCTTGGAAATGCTTTTTGTGCCGAGAATGGATGCTCCTGGGTGCTATAATATTGCGCAGGTTCAGGCAGGTTTAGTTGGTTTGTGTGCTATGCTGATTCCATGTGGTTGTAATAATCTGTTGGGGGTTTCTGACATGTTTTTGATGTATGGCAGTGTTATTCTTTTCGCAGCTTGTGTTGGTTGTGTTATGGTAGGTTCAGCTTTCAACTGAGCGAGGAAGCCCTGCGGGGCCAGGCCCTTCACAGTAGCGTCCAGCCCACCGGAGTTCACCGCACCGGGGCAGGAATGAGACCCTGTCCTGCGGAGTCCGCTGCTGCTTTAGCGGGGATGAGGAGAACCACGAGGCTTTGCGCCAGCCGGCTGCCCAGGCAGGGAGCAGGTCAGGCGGGGCTGGCTGGTTGGGGATGGGGGAATCATGGTGGCTCCTGCCACCCCCGCCGCTGCCAGCAGCTTGGGTGCCTCGGCTGAAGCACGGATCGCTCGCTCACTCTCATACACACACACACACACAAACAGAGGTTGGAGAGCTCTCTTGCTCTCTCTCTCTGTCTCACTGCAGCGGCAGTGGCCAGCTTGAGTGCCCCGACTGCATCCGAGCTGAAAAAAGCGGAGGCGCAGGAGCGGGCTTGCCTTCAAAGATTGCTCCAAGTGCCCCATGTGCACGTAGACGCCCCATTTGCATGCAAGCATGCTTACCTGAGGGCCCTTCAGCCAGGCCAGCCAGGCCAAACCCTCACCCCCCCCCCCCCCCACCCAGGGCAGCCACATCCCTTCACTAACCTGCTTTCCAGCTCCGTTCTCATTCCCCACAGCGTGCAACTAAAGTAGTCTGTGGGACTACGGTAAAAAAAATAGTTCAGACCTTCCAACTTCTCACGAAAAAAAAAAAGATCTCACGAGGTTGGAAGGTCTGAACTATTTTTTTTTACCGTAGTCTCACAGACTACTTTAGTTGCCCTGCACGTGTTGACGGAGAACTGGGCCTGTGCGTGCGCACGCACACCAGGATGGCGTGGGCCGGGCCGAAGTGACGTGGGCCGGACCCTTACAGTTTCCAGGATGGCCACACCGGCCGGATCTGGCCTCATCGCAGGCTGGATGCGGGCCACAGGCCTTGAGTTTGACACCCCTGGCCTAGTGGAACTTGCTTACAAGGTGTGTGTCTTTGGGAACTCGCAGAACACCCTATTGACTATGCTCTGTTGGTTGTTTAAGCTTTACGTCTGTTGCTTTGGGATTTACTTAACTGAACTTCTTGCATTTGGAACTGTCTACTAACTTTGGGGTTTTGTGACTTGGGGGTTTTGGGAAAATTGCTTTACCAAGGTAGAGTTGTATAATAAACATACTGTACTCACACCTATTGCCGTCTGTATGACTTGGGTCAGAACACTAGTCTTCAAAATAGGCAAGGAAAGAATTCTATTCATCAAAATCCCATGGACATAAAAGCATGCAAGCTTCCAGGTTATACAGAACTCATCTATGGGCAAAATGAAAAAGGCACTTAAAGAAGTGGAGAAGGGGGAGATTGGAACAATCCAGATGAAAGGGTGGCATTGCTTAGCAGGGAAATTGAACTGGGTACTTCTGTTTTGGGTGGGGTTGCAGGTCCTTCTGAAGTATTTCAATTTGATGATTCTCCTGAACTCATCCTTGGCAACAGTGGCCATGATACTTTTCTTCTGTTTTGGCTGGTAACTTTGTTCAAGTGTTTTTCTCATTAAAAAGGATTAGAAATAGCATCACACTATTATAACAAAACATTTGGTTTAAAAAAATAGTATTGTACCATTTTTATTTATTTTCATGTCTGTGCTACTTTGCAGAGCCTTAATCTAATATATAATGTAACATAAAGACAATAATGTAATTGCATGTGGCTATATACTGTATCTCACCTAGCATCACAGATCAAAGCCACACAGATACACAGGCTGCCCGGAGCCCTGGGCAGTGGAGGGCAAGCACCCAGCCCAGCCCTTGAGCTCCCAGGGCACCGGGACCCCACAGCCCAGCCCAACCCCGCTTCTCCAAGGGAACGCCCGGCTGCGCTTACCTCCTCCTCAAGGCTGCTGCTGCTGTGCTCGCTCTCCTTGCGGGAGGGAAAAGTGTGTGGGTCAGAGGGAGGCCCACTCCCTCTCCTTGCGAGGAGACCTGGCTTTGTAACCAAAGCATCCTCAGCTATAGGATGGGAGACCACCAGGAGAGGAGGGGGCAAGGGGATGGCGAAAGGGCAGCAGTGCTGCTGGTTGCCAAGTGCTAAGGCAGGACTTGCCTCAGACCCTCCTTCCCTTTCATAATCTCCTTCCTTCCTTCCTTCCTTCCTTCCTTCCTTCCTTCTTCCTTCCTTTTCTTTTTCCTTCCCTCTTCATTCGCCTTTCTTCTTCCTTCCCCTCTTTCCTTCTTTTTCCTTCCTTGCTCTCTTCCCCTTTTTCTCTTTGTCTTTCCTGTCCCTTCTTGGATGCTCAAATGCAAAAGGGGAAACATTTCTTGATGCCTCCTTGCCTTGTGATCAAATGCCACTTTTGCTAGTAGTTTGTGCCCACTTAAAAGACTGAGAACAAACCAGGCTCAGTTTATCCCGTGCTTGCATTTAGTGGGGGCGTCCACAGACAACAATACAGCAAAACTGTCAAAATGGTGGCTGTGATAGTTGATCAGGGCTCCTCTGGTTTTTTATGTGCAACAGCTTTAGCTGTAGGGATCTGTATCTCCTGTAGGGACCCTGCATGGTCTAATTCAGACTGGAAATATAACAAAGGAAAATATTTTTCCCCACTCTCCTTTGCCCTGTTTTCCCCACTGGAAATGGCTGTTTGCAACACACAAAGAGGGGATACTTTCCTAAGAGCTCACAATTCAAGAATACCAATGTTAACTTGGATTGCCAACAAAAGTCCTGTCTGTGACAAAAGAGAACACAAAATTGTTTTCTCCTTTGAGCCCAAGTCTCAATGGATCCAGAACTGATGCAGAACTGCATGAACTGGGGCATCTCCAACCAAGTTGCCTCCACAGTGCTTCATAGCCTTCTCTAAGCGGTTTACAGAGTCAGCCTATTGCCCCTTCCTTCCTTCCTTCCTTCCTTCCTTCCTTCCTTCCTTCCTTCCTTCCTTCCTTCCTTCCTTCCTTCCCTCCCTCCCTCCCTGCCTCCCTCCCTCCTTCTCATTCCCAACTTCCTTCCTTCCCTCCCTCCCTTCCCTGCTTTCTCATTCCCATCTCCTTCCTTCCTCCGCACTCAGGAACGGATGAGGGGAGGGGGAGAGACTGACAGCGCTGGCGGTGGCCGTGCTGCTGGTGGCCGTGGCTTTCCCACACGGGGGCAGGGGCGGTCCCAGTGAAAGGGAAGCCTCGCGGGCTGCCAGGCCAGGCCGGCAAGCGGGGCATGGAGGCGCTGGTTTGGGCACGGGGCTGATCTATTCTACAAGTTGGCAGCGGCCCTGGAGCCAGGAGGCGGCGAGCGCTGGCGTCCTGGGTGAAAGGGAAGCGCTCAGAACGCGGTCAGCCTGCAGGGCAAGACAGTCCCCAGGGACGCCAGGCTCTGCGCGCTCACTGCCTCCTGTGCGCACACCCAGGGGGCAGGGCGGGGGCAGCCCCTCGCTGGCTCCAGGGCGGCCCTGCAAATCTAAGGCTGACCGCGTTCAGGCCTGGGTGGCTGCCACCAAGTTGTAGATCAGCGCCCGGTCAGCCTGGGCTGGGCCGAGGTGCTGCGGGCTGGTCCTTCACTATTTCCAGGGCGGTCCCACGGGCCAGATCTAACCACATCACGGGCCGGATTTGGCCCGCAGGCCTTGTGTTTGACATGTCTGTTTTAGAGCATTTCTGTCACTACGTTCATTTTAATTTGTCAGCAGGACTCTTATTTTGAAATGACATTGTACACTGATATGAAGTCCTCATGTGATACCTGTACTGCGCATGTGTTAATCTTTTTCTTTGTTCTCTTTGTTCTTCACCATGTAGACACAGACTTAGGTGTTCTTATTTTCGTTATGCAAATATATTACTTTTATTCTTTCCTGGACTCCGGTCTTATTATTGAGAATTGAGAGCAGGGAAACAAGATTCATTTCACCTCTAATTATTTTTCTCAGCAACAATTCCAAAATGTGATTACCTTCCTCAGCCAATATGGCATAATCCAGGAAATGTTTCATTACATCATTCTGCTGAGTAAATTTATTAAAGCTCGGAGTTTCTTAAATTGGAAAAGAACTAGTTGAAGTTTGGATAGAGAAAATTAGGGCTCTTATGTTAAGGGAGCAATGTGGCCTTCTGGGATGAAAATACATGGATATTTGGGAAGCTGAGTCTTTGGTTTTGATTTTTGTCAGAGTTTTGCAGCGTGACTAGTATTGTGAGATAAACCCAGGAGCAAAACACAGCACACAGCACACAGAGTCTTTAGATAATTAAGAGCCGAGGTGGCGCAGTGGTTAGAGTGCAGTACTGCAGGCTACTTCAGCTGACTGCTAGCTGCAGTTCGGCGGTTCAAATCTCACCGGCTCAAGGTTGACTCAGCCTTCCATCCTTCCGAGGTGGGTAAAATGAGGACCCAGATTGTTGGGGGCAATATGCTGACTCTGTGAACCGCTTAGAGAGGGCTGTAAAGCACTGTAAAGCGGTATATAAGTCTAAGTGCTATTGCTATTGCTATAATTAACAGTGGTTTATATACAACTAAATATATACATACATATACGTGGTAGATACCTTATCATAAAGCTACGGACACAGGGAGAGCAATGAGATACACGACGAGAGAGAGAGATACGCCCTCTAATGGCCACCTATATATAGACACCTCTTAACACAGTAACAGTCTTGTGTGGACCCCATCAGAGTCTTAAACCGGCGATGTCAATGCTGAATCATTCCTATTGCATCAGCTTATAACCTTACATCAGCTTACAGCTATTAAATCCACAATTACCTGACAAAAAATAATGGAGGTATATAAAAGAAAATAACTGAAATGTATTTTTATGCAACCTTTCAACAATAACAAAAACTCACAAACATGGCCAGCTGAGATGTAAAGCACTGTGAGAGTTAGGTAGCCAAACAGAAGCTTTTCTCAAAAAACGAGAAGATAATTTTGGAAAGTAGATAGAAAGCCATATTGCAAGCAGTATTTACCTCTGTAAATGTCTGCTCATCCACTTGGCCTACCGGCACTTTGAGCACAACCTGTGTTAAATCTAAAAATAGGTTTTCCCAGTATTTCTTGCATCTTAAAAGTTTTTACTTCATTCTTGATCATTTTTATTTTGTTCATTCATGCAAAGCTATTCCAAGTCATCCAACTCAAATTGCATGTTAGTTAAAACTAATATTTCCCTTAAGAAATTTCCCTTAAAAAGGGATGGCTATATGACTTTGTGAATTAGGCTACACAAATTCCTCCCCACATTTTTCCTAATTGAGGAAAAAGAACATGAAACTCTAAATATGACAAAGACATTTCATGGTTTCTCCTTATCTTTTATTGCATAAATTATGAAGGAGATGTGGCTGATCATGTAAGACCTCTCCTATAATGCTCTATTGTGTTTTCAGAAAATAAAGACCTCTGGTAGAAAAAAAACCTCAGGTACTAAATAAATTGCCATGTACTTTTGTATCATCACAATCATTATTAGCAGCAGCAGCAGCATAGTAATAGCTTTCAATGAGAAAGAAGATTTCTTGCCAAATTCACTGTTATGTAGAATGCCTCATTCCTTTTACAGCAGCTTTCTGTCCATCAGCCAAACTAACCCACGTTTGTATTGCTGGTTTCAAACCAGAAAACACATGTGGGTTGTTCACAATATGCTGGCTTGCCCCACTGTCCAACAACCACGTATTCCTGGTGTGTTCAGTTGTTGACACTGCCAGGGAAAACGACACTGGAGAACCACTCCACATTCGCTGCTGAGTTCTGCTCCCTTGTCTCGCTGCTCCTCTGTTCCTCCTCTCAGGACATCGTCTCTGGAGATGTTCAGTAGAACCACACGTGTAGCATCTCTTCACAAAGTTAACTCTTTCAGCTGCTCTGCCGGCATCCTGAACTGTTGCAGATGCTGGTCTGTGCTGAACGTTCTCTCCTCCCTTTCCTGGTCTTCTCTCCAGCCGTTTCTGCTCCTCCTTCCAACAACCGACCAGTTAAATATGCCATAGTTAAATCCTGCTCTTGCATGGACTCTAGACTAGTCACAAGAGCATCCCATGAACTGTACAAGGAACTAAGCACAACATACACCTTGTGTGCTTCAGTAAATGTCACTCCTCTGTCCTCCAACTCGTCGAATGTCCTCCTCATATTCTGCAGATGTGTGGACATACACTCTCCCAGCTCCAGCTGCGCCTTATACAATCTCCTAGTCAGCAACACTTTGCTGCCTGCAGTGTCTCTCACATACATGCTGCACAACGCCTCCCAGCACTCATTCGCAGACTGGAGACCCCTCACGTGTATTAGCTGACTGTCCTCCAAGGCAAGAATTATGCTGGCTAATGCCTTTTCATTTCTCCTCTGGTCCCCATCATCCAGGACTGCTGGTGAATCAGAAACAATCGTCCACAACTCCTCCCTTCGCAGGTACATCTCCATCTTCACACTCCAGGAGAGGTAGTTTGTCTCATTCAGCCGAGACACCAAGAAACCTCCTCCCATTACACCGACGGAGGCCATGCTGCCTGCTAACCACGATTTAAACCACTTACTCTGCCCATTACACCGACGGAGGCCATGCTGCCTGCTAACCATGATTTAAACCACTTATTCTGGTGCAAGCTCACACTGGGATTCTCCTCTCTCTAGGCTCACTAGTCACTAGTCACTCTGGCCTTCTCTCTGGACTGGGCCCATAACCTGTCAGAGTTTTGCAGCGTGACTAGTATTGTGAGATAAACCCAGGAGCACAGGGAGAGCAATGAGATACACAACGAGAGAGAGAGAGAGAGATACGCCCTCTAATGGCCACCTATATATAGACACCTCTTAAAACGGTAACAGTCTTGTGTGGACCACATCAGAGTCTTAAACCGGCGATGTCAATGCTGAATCATTCCTATTGCATCAGCTTACAACCCTACATCAGCTTTACATCTGGTCAGCTCTTAAATCACAATACCGTAACAATTTTGAAAATAATTCAATCTAGAAAATAACCATGGAAGAAAAAGGCAAAAGTCCAACAAGGAAACTTCCAGAGTGCTATCTTTATCCTTATCCATATCTCTCAATCCAGCTAACTCCTTTTCGCTTTTTGAAGAACAGCCCAAATATCTTGAAGTACAAAAGAAGAAAATTTTCTGATTCGGGGACAGACAGAAGAACCAATTTTCTATCAAGAGTTGCCAGCCAGCAGGGAGTTAACCGTGGGCAGAATCTCAGCTAAGAGTAGCTGAGACCATCTAGATTTTCTGTTTTTGCAATCCTCTTTCCTCCCTTTTCCCCCCAATTCATTGTCATTTCTGTAAAATAAATTTAGCCAAGCGTCACTATTCTGAAGTTTGACAAATATAGGAGAACATAATCAATGCCTTCTGAGGTATTTATGGTCAAGACATTGTGTATATCAGGGCTGTCAAACTCGCGGCCCGCGGGCCAGATGCTTCATGCGCTGGCCACGCCCATGCCCGGTTTAGTGAAGGGGGGGAAGTACCGATACGTCACGTGACGCCACCGTGACGATGCGAGTTTGACACCCCTGGTGTATATAATTCAACATATTTTAAGTAGAAAAATGTGGAATAGACAACATCACCACCAGATGGATTTGTACCTGGCTGACAAACCGTACTCAACAAGTAGTCCTTAATGTTACTACATCCACACAAGAGAAGTAAGTAGTGGGATACCACAAGGCTCTATCTTAGGCCCAGTACTCTTCAATACCTTCATAAATGACTTAGATGAGGGAATAGAAGGGGAACTCCTCAAATTTGCAGATGACACTAAACTGGCAGGAATAGCCAACACCCCAGAAGACAAGCTCAAGATCCAAAAAGATCTTGACAAACTTGGAACAATGGGCCCTATCCAACAAAATGAATTACAATGTGGAGAAAAGCAAAGTTTTACATTTAGGTAAGAAAAATCAAAGGTATAAGTACAGATTAGGCGAGACCTGGCTCAAAAACATTAACTGTGAGAGGGACCTTGGAGTCTTAGTGGATGATCACTTGAATATGAGCCAGCAGTGTGCAGCAGCAGCCAAAAAAGCTAATACAATCCTGGGTTGTATAAACAGAGGCATAGAATCAAGATCACGTGAAATATTAGTACCGCTTTGTAAAACCCTAGTAAGACCACACCTGAAATACTACAACCAATTTTGGTCACCATACTCCAAAAAAGTTGAGACTTTTGAAAAAGTTCAGAGAAGAGCAACTAAGATGATCAAAGGCCTGGAGACTAAAACATATGAAGAACGGCTGCAGGATTTGGGTTTGGCTAGTCTAAAGAAAAGAAGAATTAGGGGTGACATGATAGCAGTATTCCAGTACTTGAGGGGCTGCCACAAAGAAGAGGGGGTCAAATTATTCCTATTCTATTCTATTCTATTCACAAATGTCTCCCAGTTCACTATGCCTGGAGAAAAAAAAAAACAAGCTTAGGGATTTATACCTTCCTCTACTCTGGATTGCCCTGGTTCTCTTTTTTCTCTCTTAAATGTTCTAGATCTCGAGATATTCTCTTGAATGCACACACAAAACACATGCCATACCTCGTTTCCTTTCTAATCGCTGCCATATCTCATTTCTTTCTAATGTCTGCAATTTGCCATACACTTCAAACTGTTATCAACTTTGATGTCACCAAATTAAAAATTAAACAGTAGATAGTGCATATTTATTTCTGAACTAGGAGCTTCTCCAGCTGATTTAGAGGACATGAACTTGGAGGCAGCCAGAACAGACTATGCTTTCAATAAACATAACTATGTTCTAAAGCAGTGTTTCTTAAATTTTCTTCTCTCAGGACCCCTTCCCACTTTTAAAGATGATGGAGGACCCAAAAAGAGCTTTTGTTTATATGAGTTATATGTATTGATATTTCATCATGATTCTAGCCATTGTCTATCCACTGCAGGATAGACGATGATATTATTGATATTTACCATAATAAAAATTAAAAATGATGCATTTGCTGACGCTACCACTTCTCACAATTGTTTGATGAGATTTTAATATTGTATTATTTTTCAACATAAGCTGGCAAATAATTTTGGGGACCCCTGAGAGGGTCTCGGGGATCCCCAGGGGTCCTAAGACCACACTTTAAAAAATACTGTTCTAAAGGATAACTCTAGCTCCACCAACCCATTTGGAAGAAAATGCAGTTTCTACATCTACATGTTGTATAATGCATTTATTCTTAGCCGCCCACACTAATGCTGCTCTCAACGTATTCGCTTTCAAACTAGGAGCAAATACCTCATCATAGTCTTTATCAGACTGAGCAAATCCTTGAGCAACCAATCTTGCTTTATGGGTAACAGTCCCATCTATACCAGTCTTTATTTTATACACCCATTTACAACCTATTGCATGCTCACCTGGTGGTAAATTAACATCTTCATATACATTTAAATTCTTCAATGAATTTAACTCTCTATCCATAGCTTCCTGCCATGCTACTTGATCCTTTGCAGGATAAAGCTTTATCTCATTAAAACTAGACGGTTCAGCATTAATCTGACATACAACGCTAGCTTGATATCTATCCGGAGGATGTCTCTCCCTAGTAGAACTCCTAGGCAATTCAACATCAGTTGTTGATATATCCTTTACCTTTACTTCTTCTTTTTCCTCCCCTATCGAATCTTCCTCGACTAAGGAGTCATCCCTTAATGAGTCATCTACTAAACTATCATTAACATTACTTTCTTCATGGCTATCATCAAACTTTGGAGTTTTAACAATAACACTATCCTTTCCATTATTGTGTTCTTGTTCAAGCTTACTCCATCCAACATTCTCCATAAATTTAGCATTAGCACTACAATATACATTCTTAGTACCTGGCTCCCAAAATCTAAATGCTCTATGATTCGATTCATAGCCAACAAAATGTAATTTCCTTGCTCTATGTTGTCCTTTTCTTCTAACTTGTGAGGAAATATGAACCCATGCTGGGGCTCCAAACGTATGCAAATAACTAAGGTCTGGTTTTCTCCCATTCCAACGGGTAGATGGTAATTCATCAGTTGTTGAATTAACCACGTTGTTAAGAATATGGTTAGTGCACATTATTGCTTCACCCCACAGTTTATCTGGTAAACCAGAATCAGCAATATTGTCCTAACCATAGCCTGTAATGTTTGCCCTCTACGCTCAATATACGCATTATGCTGAGGTCTGTAAGGCGCTGAACGTTTATGTTCAATTCCAGCCTTCAATAACATGGCCTCAAAGTTCTTATTTGTAAACTCAGTACCATTATCAGTAATTATACAACGAACTTTCTGGTTTTTCTTCCTTTCCACAAACCTGAGCCAGGTTAAGAAATATTGATACGTTTCTGTTTTAGTCTTCATCAAATAACAAAAACCATATCTTGTATAATGGTCAATTATACTCAATATATAACATGCCCCACCTAAACTAGGTTTCTTAGGACCAATTAAATCTACAAATACAACCTCCAAAGGTTCAGTTGTTTTAAATCCATTAAACCTATTAGCTGGTGTTACTTTGCTTTTCTCCTGGTTGCAAGCATTACAATTTAAATATTTCTTACAATATTTTAATCTTATACCATTAGATAATTCTACCATTTTTCTAAGCATTTTAAAATTTATATGACCCATACGTCTATGTAGCAAATGAATGCATTCATCATGAGGTTTTATGTTGTCAAACACCGAATTAGCCTTAATTGATGGTTTATCATGGATAAGAAATAAACCATTTTCTAACTTTGCAGTAACAATTTCCCCCTTTTTCTCAATTACACATTTTTCTTTCTGAAAATTTAC
>QLTV01000619.1:1820425-1832095 GCA_003457575.1 Thermophis baileyi | reverse complement strand
TCTATTCTATTCTATTCTATTCTATTCTGTTCTATTCCTCCCTCCCTCCCTTCCCCTTTCTGTTTAATATTGTTCTTTCTCTCTGGAAATCTGGACTGAAACCAGACAGATAGTCCTTGTTCTAACACTGTCATAAATGTGCAATGGTTATCAAACGAACAAATCACGATCACGTGACTGTGGAGATGCTGCGACAACATGAGTCAAAAGTGCAAGGACCAGTCATAAGTCACCTCTTTTCAGTGCTGTTGTAACTTTGAACAGTCACTAAATGAAATGGTTGTTGAGCGAGAACAAATAAGAATGAGGTGGATCATTAGTGGCTAACCGTGAAAGAAGACAAATAAATCTCTCTGCAATCAAATACAGAAGAAGAATCTTTGATTTCTTTCAGTACCTAAAAATTATGATCTGCCTTGACCAAAAAGGCAGAGCATTCACCATTCTCTGTGAAGTTGACTACCACGTTGTTCATCATTAACTCATCCAAGTTGAAATCCATAGGTTAACATAGGCGACAGGATGCTGTTAACAGGACCCACTAAACGAATGCTGCATTCAGTTGTCTTTAATCTGCGTATCCCAACTCTAGAAAGGTATAGAAGTATCCTCCCCAAATCTGAGAGAATTAAGAAGTCCCCCTCTACCGAGAAAGAATAATAACTACATTAGTTACTGGAAAGCCCTTGTGGAAATTATGTTGTAACCTTAGAAAGAGAGGGTAAAATATAAATGTATTTGTAACTACTGTTAAGAAAACCAGAAGCCTCTCCTCTCCCCTCCCCTCCCCTCCTCCTCTCCCTCTCCTTCTCCCTTCTCCCCTCCTCTTCTCCCCTCCTCCTTTCCCTCTCCCCCTTCTCCTCCCCCTTCCCCTCCCTCTCCCTCTCCCTTCCCCTCTCCTCCCTCTCCCCTCCCCTCTCCCCCTCTCCTCTCCCTCCTTTCTCTTGCTTTTTCTCTTTCTTTTTGCATTTTTTCACTTAATTATTACTTCTCTTTACTTCCTTACTATTGCACTGTTTTTATTCTTTTAAAAATCTGTTTATGCATACACACAAAGAGAGACACATATATGAAAACAGAAGTCCCACTCCATCAAAAAAAAAATTTAATACCTATAAATACCTATAAAAATGAAACTAGGCCTCATGGGAATCTGCTAGCCATCCTTTTATAAAGCTGGTTGGTCTTGTAGCCTAGCCCTTAACTTACAAATGACCAGAAAAGAAAAGAAAACCAATAAAAAAATAATTGGAGAAAGTGAAATTTCCTAGGGAACTAGTGATGGTGTTGAGCCATTGATGACAGCCATTTTGTAAAAAATGGCCACCATATTCTTTCCAAATTCAAAATGGTGGTCTTTGGCCCCCAAAGCTATCTCTCACTGCCATCTCTCCCTCAGCAAGAGAGAAAACACCCCTCCAATGGAAACAGAAGGCTTCCTGCATCATTTCGACACACACATTGGCTTAACCGTTCTATCCAAGCCACCTGGGGCTCTACCCAGCTTTTAAGCACTCATGTAACCATCATGAGACCACTCCAATCCGAGCAGAGATGATGGTCCAAACTTTTTTTTTTTTTAACTTTCAACTTCTTTCTCTTTAGGGAGGAAAATAGAATAACTTAAATATTCTACTTGTGACCTTTGGTGGAAGGGGGATTTAATTACCTGCACAGTTTACATAAATTATGTGGCCTGTTTAGATTAATCCTTTGCAGAAATCAATAGAAACGGGGAACGTCCAGAGGAAATGGCCGCTCACAAATGCCACCAAAGGTCACACGAATCTTTCAGTACAAAGGGCAGTGGAGCAAGAAAGACAATTGGTGACACATTCTTGTCATCTGCAGCATGGTTTGCCTTACTCCTCCCTGTCTACTTTCTCAGGCCACAGAATGATTTATCAGCTGCCGGAGGACACAGGATGCAGACTTAAGAAGAATCCATGTGAAGAACATTATCAGGATACAGAAAACAGAGTCGATCTTTTGTACGTTGGGAGGACAGGACTGAGTTTGTAGGCATCCATAATGAGCAACGGTTACATCATTAGATTAACAGAGTTGGAAGGGACCTTGTAGGTCATCTAGTCCAACCCCCCGCCCAAGCAGAAGACCCTACACCATTTCCGACAAATGGCAGTCCAATCTCTTCTTGAAAGCCTCCAGTGATGAAGCTCCCACAACTTCCGAAGGCAACTTCTATTCCATCGGTTGATTCTTCTCACTGTCAGAAAGTTCCTCCTTATTTCTATTTAATCTTTCCTTGATCAGTTTCCATCCATTATTCCTTGTCTGGCCTTCAGGTGCCTTGGAGAATAGCCTGACCCCCTCCTCCCTGTGGCAGCCCCTCAAATCTAGGACGACTGCTATCATGTCTCCCCTGGTCCTTCTCTTACCTAGACTAGCCATGCCCAGTTCCTGTAACCATTCATCGTATGTTTTAGTCTCCAGTCTCCTAATCATCCTGGTTGCTCTTCTGCACTTTTTCTAGAGTCTCAACATCTTTTTTATAGTGTGGTGACCAAAACTGGATGCAGTACTCTAGGTGTGGTCTTACTAAGGCTTTATAGAGTGGTATTAGTACCTCACTTGATCTTGATTGTATCCCTCTGTTAATGCAACTTAGGATTGTGTTGGCTTTTTTCGCTGCTGCTGCACACTGCTGGCTCATACTGTATTTAATTGGTTGTCCATTAAGACTCCAAGATCCCTCTCACAATCACTGCTATTAAGCTTGGTTTCACCCAGTCCATATGTGTACTTTTGGTTTTTCTTGCCTAAGTGTAAGACTTTACTTTTCTCTACATTGAATTTCATTTTGTTACATCATAATGAGAACTTGTGCATCATTAAGCGATCATGACATTGTTGTAGGTCCATCACTTGCCGCATTCATATGATGAGGTCATGACACACGTGTTTTCACGGTCTCCCTTGTGTCCCTTGGAGTCAGAACGGCATCTTTGCATGAACATTTCCAATGAGGTGTATGTGCGTACATGTACACCAAACCTCACGAAAACCTTGCAAGGTGATAAGATTAAGGCCATCAAAGCTGACAATTGCAAAGCCAGATTGCAGCCCAATTTGTATGATATAAAAATCGCAAAGGGTGCTTCATTTTTAAGACCCGCTTGGTGTGTTTGCAAAAGTGCATGGATATTGCAAAAAGCCCAATAATGGCCAATGGAAGCAGTGTCATTTGTGATGCCAAGCGGAGTTTCGTTCACTTAATAACAACTCCTCTCTCCTCTCTATTGCCACAATAACTCAGCCGTCTGCCTTCACAACACTCTCAGACCTTCATTGCAATCTCATTTTCTTCCAGGCCAGCTACTTCTTTTCTGACTCATTGATTATTGCCACTGGTTCTTCTGCTTTAATTACTGTTGCAGCTGTGTCTACCTTTGTGTAGTCTTACCTGGCTCTGGTAGATGAATGTACCAGCATGTGGGCACACCTTTGGCTTCAAAGGACATTAGATACGTCTTCTGTGACTGCTGAAGAAGCAATTCCTTTGAACTCTTACGCAGAACCTCTAATGGTGCCCATTGGCACCTTTAGAGAACCACGATAAAGGTGGAGCTCTCCCTTTCATTGTTTTTCTGCCTCAACAGGTAGCAGCACCTGGCCACATTCAACAGTTTTGATTCAAAGCATCAAAGTGAATTGGCTTGATTTTCCACATTGATTGGATAATCCAATATGCACCTGCCTAATTGCTTTCCAAATCATTGGAATAAATAGTTCCACTCTGTTCTCCGTTGACCAGTTCTTGCTGTAGCCAATTCCAAGCATCACATTAATAAAGACAGATTCAAACAATCAGAATGTTTTGAAAAAAGATCAGGAAGTACGATAGAAACATCATACAGGTAGTCCTCTACTTACGACCGTTTCATTTAACGAGGGTTCAAAGTTACAATGGTCTCAGAAAAAGTGCTTTATGACCTGTCCTCACGCTTACGATTGTTTCACCACCCCATGGTCATGTGCTCACAAGCGCTTGGCAACCGGCTCACATTTATGACCAGTTGCAACATCCTGTGGTCACATGATTGAAATTTGTGACCTTTTTTTGCTGGCAAGCTGGATGGAATATAGAATACAGAGTTGGAAGCATCCTTGGAGGTCTTCTAATCCAACCTCCTGTTCAGACAGGAACCCTGTATCATTTCAGACAAATGGTTGTCCAATCTCTTCTTAAAAACTTCCAGTCTTGGAACATTCACAACTTCTGGAGGCAAGTCGTTCCACTGATTCATTGTTCTCACTGTCAGGAAATGTCTCCTTAGTTCTAGGTTGCTTCTCTCCTTGATTAGTTTCCATCCATTGCTTCTTGTCCTGCCTTCAGGTGCTTTGGAGAATAGGTTGACCCCCTCTTCCTTGTGACAACCCCTTAGATACTGGAATATATTTAAGTAGAAGAATATATTTAGAAGAGCCGAGGTGGCGCAGTGGTTAGAGTGCAGTACTGCAGGCTACTTCAGCTGACTGTTCAGCAGTTCAGCGGTTCAAATCTCACCGGCTCAAGGTTGACTCAGCCTTCCATCCTTCCGAGGTGGGTAAAATGAGGACCCAGATTGTTGGGGGCAATATGCTGACTCTGTGAACCGCTTAGAGAGTGCTGTAAAGCACTGTAAAGCGGTATATAAGTGCTATTGCTATTGCTAAGTAATTGTCCACTAGGATTCCAAGATCCCTCTATTGAGCCAGGTATCACCTATACTATACCTGTGCATTTGTTTTTTCTTGCCTAAATGTAGAACTTTATATGGATGGATCATCCAATTTTTCCAGAGACTAATAAAATGTTAGTATTGCAGAGTTGGAAGGATCACAAAGATCATTTACTGCAATGTGGTTGTCTATATTCTTCTTTAAAAAATGTGAAGAATTTATATTTAGGATCAAACTCCTGGTGTGAGCAGTGTGTTAGCCTGCAGTACTTCATTCTAACTACTGTGCCACCACGGCTCTCTTAAGACCCTGTATCATATTAGCTGCCTTCCTCTGGATCCTCTTTAATGACTGATGGTGTCATCAAGGTCAACTTTTAGCAACCACATTGAGTGAACTTCTCCAGGATAAACTGTCCCAACCTGGTCCTTCAGGTCTTCTAGTGCTGAAGCTCTTATCAAGCTCAACCACTTTGCTGCTGGTCATCCTCTTCTTCTCGTTTCTTCCATCTTTCTCAACTATCTTTCAGAAGTGTAATGAGAAAACCTGAAGATCATCACCATACTTTCCACCATCAACAAAACAAACTCCATTGAGCATTACATTGGACCTAACAAAGTATTAGGGAATTTAGACAAAGAATTAGGGAACAAAGTATTAGGGAATGCATCCAGTTTTGGTCACCACATTACAAAAGAGATGTTGAGACTTTGGAAAAAGTGCAAAGAATAGCAACTAAGATGATTAAAGGCTTGGAGACTAAAACATATGAAGAACGGCTGCAGGATTTGGGTTTGGCTAGTCTAGAGAAAAGAAGAATTGGGGTGACATGATAGCAGTATTCCAGTATTTGAGAGGCTGCCACAAAGAGGAGGGAGTCAACCTATTCTCCAAAGCACCTGAAGGCAGGACAAGAAACAATGGATGGAAACTAATCAAGGAGAGAAGTAACCTGGAATTAAGGAGAAACTTCCTAACAGTGAGGACAATTAACCAGTGGAACCGCTTGCCTTCAGAAGTTGTGGGTGCTTCATCACTGGAGATTTTTAAGAAGAGACTGGATAGTCATCTTTCTGAAATGGCATAGGGTCTCCTGCTAGAGCAGTGGGCTGGACTAGAAGACCTCCAAGGTCCCTTCCAGCTCTATTCTGATTCTGAATTTAATGCCTTGCTTATTTGTTGATTTTGAAATTGCTTACCTCACAGAGCATAAAGAATGATTCTTCCTTTGTTTCAGCCTAAATGCCTTTCAAAGCTGTGAGATGTCTGAGCTGCCCATATCCAGTGGCATGGCAAATCTGAAAGAAAAAGAATTATTGTCCAAATTACCATAAACCACTGCCGGGCAAGTTACTAAATTAATCTGATAGGTTGGGTGACCTCATTACGCCGCCTTTAGAAATGACCCCTGTGAAATCATGAACTTTATGGTGCTGCTTCAAACCATTATTTTATATGGATCCTTGAGCAAATAAGATTGTATGGAAATATTCAGCTTTGTCTATTCCCCCATTCTGCCTTAAAAAGCTGGTTGATAAGGGATCTGATCTCCCCATTAAGGGGCTCTACAGATTGCACACTTTAGCTAAATTCTGTTTAAAACGTGGATCTTTTCAGAAAAAAAAAGCCGGCCTTACGTTCCACCCTTGTCCTTGTATCCTTGTGACAGATGGTGTCTATATAGTGTCCAGGAGGCCTTTAGTGACATCTGTAAAGCACTTATAGTCCGTATGTATTAGTTGAGAACAAAAATGATTGAATTTGAGATGACATTGGATGGAGGCAATAGAGACAAACAAAGCAACAGTGCCATTTTTGTTGTTTGTTTCTGAGCACTGCAGTCACAAACCCTTCTCACTCTGGCTTCTAACTGTGCTTTCTATTGTAGGAAGTTAGCACCCACCCCTCTCCTAGAAAAATGAAATATTTAAGGAAATATTAAAAGGGCAGAATATTTCCCCTAAAAGGGAGGCAGAAACTCAGCTCCACCTTTGTCAATGGGCCATTAAAGCCTGAGCCAGTCTATTCTACATAACAAAGATCTACCCCCTTCAGCTCCAGGGTGATGGGATTCAAACCTTCACCCTTAGGACATGATAGTATTAGCCCTCTACCTATCTCACCACATGGCACCTGGGAAGATTGCATCAGCCAGCAAGGCTCAGCCAAGCCTGGGAGACAGACAGCCTACAAAGTTAGCTAAGACCCCCGCCCCCTGGGAGTCTGACCACCAATCAGAGTGCATTTCTTACACAGGAACAGGAAGCTCTAGGGTGGGGCCCAGAGAGGGCATAAAACCAGGGCACTCTCAGCATCTCGGCCCTTTTTTCTTCACCAAACATCTTCAAGGCATGTAATCCTGTCCACCATTAAAACCATCTTTCCAAGCAGCCACCATGTTTCCAGTGTCTTTCTTCCCCACTTGGAACTGAACCAGAAGGATATTTCTTCCAACACTATTTCTTACCTATTTTGCTGTTTCAGAATTCTTTGACAGATTATTATGTGTGGAACGTTAAAGCTATCCTTCTTCTAGCTTTATTGATCAGGATAGGAGACGCAGTTGCAATGTTTTTTAAGTTTGTTTGTATTAGCAATAGCAGCAGCACTTAGACTTATATACTACTTCATAGTGGTTTACAACACTCCCTAAGCAGTTTACAGAATCAGCACATCGCCCCCAACAATCTGGGTCCTCATTTTACCGACTTTGGAAGGATGGAAGGCTGAGTCAACCTTGAGCCAGTCGGGGTCGAACTGCTGGCAGTGGGCAGAATTAGCCTGCAATACTTCATTCTAACCACTGCACCACCAGGGCTCTTCAAGTGACTGGCTGGGAGGTACGCCCCAAAATGGACTGGAGGAGGCAGGAATAAACATTAAATTTGGCTTTGTTTACATGCATGTTTAACTGTAATTAAATACAAGAAATAGGATCACTCTTCAATTGTGTATTTAATCATCCCCCTCCTTATCTAATTCAATTCGATAATTTTGGGAGATCTCTAGGAACAGAATCTAAGGTTCAGGTACACTCCAACATATGCAAGAAATATACAGGTAGTCCTTGACTTAACAACCACAATTGGGACAGAATTTCATTTTGTAACCAAGGTGGTTGCTAAGTGAATTGTGTTTGATTTTATCACTTTTTTTTTTTGCCATCGGTGTTAAGCGAATCAGTGCAGCTATTAACTAAATCACATGGTTGTTAAGTGAATCTGGCTTCACCCATTGACTTTGCTTGTTGGAAGCCAGTTGGGAAGGTCACAAATTGTGATCACATGACCCCAGGATGCTGCAACGGTCATAAATACATGCCGGTGGCCAAATGCTCAAATTTGGACCACCTGACCATGGGAATACTTCAACGGGTGTGAGTGTGAGCGCCAGTTGTAAGTTACTTTTTTAACTACATAATTTTGAATGGTCGCTGTATATGAATAGTTGTAAGTTGAGGTGTACCATTCACAACATATTCAAGGCATTGTCAGCACAGAAGAAACTGTGTTTTTGAACGAAACTATAGTATACGCTTAAAGATAAGAGATTAAAATGCAGGTAGTGCATGGCCATATGCAAAAAAAAAATAAAAAAAATGGGTGTTTGCATTTGCACACATGTACCTATATCAAGTTGAACCGAAAGCACCCGATTTGGTTCAACAAATAGAATTTGGCAGTTATTTGATTTGAAAGGGTATTGAAAACAAAGTATAGTTGATTCTTTGTAGAGTCCTGTTGCTTACCATTGATCTGTGGTCTGTAAAATTGGCAATTTTAAGACTTGTGGACTTAAACTCCCAGAATTCCATAGCCAGTCAAGTTTGGAGACCCCTGCTATAGATTGCAACTCTAATCCCCCTTCTGTAGGGGAGAGAACAATTTGCCAAGACATGAGAAGACTTATGCAATGATCTGAACCACCCAGTAAAGGAAATGTCAGGCCGAAGCCATTTTCTTTGGATCTTTGGCCTGCCACACTTTGTATTAGTTTAAAATATATTCTTTGCTGTGGGAATTTGGGAGGGGCAGTTGCATGAGGGATGTCTGCATGTAGCCACAACAAATACCTTCTAGATTGTCAAGGTCATCCTTTGTCCTGCACCTGCACGGAAGAAGGTGGAGTTCCAACCAAGCTACCAGAGGATGAAGCAATGAAGATTGGTTCATGTGATGAACTTGGGGGTGTGGGGACAAAGGCTTGAACTTTCAACTGGGTGGAGAAACCCCGAAGGCTTCAGATTCGGGATTTCTCCCAGCCGTGCTGACATGGCTCTGTTAATAAATTGGAACTTAGAGGAATGCTTTGCCTCGGACTCTGATTTAATTCCAGATGCTATTCGGAACCCTGACAGGAAATGCATGAGCAAATAATTTAACTTCTAGATACTCCACTATGTAGAAGAAATGATCTCATGAACTTACTCATAGAAAAAGAATGGAATTAAATAATAATCAAGGGCACATTCAAGCCTTTGTGGTGATTATTTGGGGAGGGGGGTGGATGGTGGTGGAACAAGTTAAAAACAATTGTCCTGGAAAAGAAGAAAAGTTAAAAAAATGACAATAAAGTTTATCTTCTTTCATCTAAGAGAAGAAAAGGCTATGGAACACCAATGGGATTCAAAAAAGACCTACCCTATTCTTGCTCATTGGAGCCCAGGGGAGATTATTTCTCAAAGGAAATGACTATTCAATTTTTTTTACTAAGTTCTGATGAGGCACTGTGGTCCAGCCATGTAGTCAGGAACACTTCCCAGAGAGAATGGTTAAAAATATGAATATAAATGTTATATTGCGTTATACTGCACTGATGAGATCATACTTGGAATGCTGCATCCAGTTTTGGTCATCACGATAGAAAAAAAATATGCTAAGACTCTAGAAAGAGTGCATAGAAGAGAAACAAATATGATTAAGGAACTAAAGGCTAAAACCTATGATGAACAGTTGCAGGAATTGGGTATGTCTAGTCTAACGAAGAGAAAGACTAGGAGTGATATAAGAGCCGTCTTCCAGTATTTGAGGGCTGTCACAGAGAAGAGGGGGTCAACCTGTTCACCAAAGCACCTGAGGGCAATACAAGAAGTAACAGATGGAAGCATATCAAAGAGAGAGCCAAGGTAAAATGAAGGAGAAATTTCCTGTCAGAAAGAACAATTAATCAGTGGAACAGTTGTGAGTGCTCCATCAGTGGAGATTTTTAAGAAGAGACGGGATGACCATTTGTCTGGAATGGTATAATGTTTCCTGCTTGAGCAGTGGGTTGGATAAGAAGACCTCCAAGGTTCCTTCCAACTTTTGTTATTCTGTATTCTGAAATATACCAGAGAAGTACCATATGTTTGAAAGCTAGATATGAAACAGTTCATTGAATTAATTGATCAGTTAATATCCTTGGTTGATTAAAATAATTGCTGTTAGTGACTCAGCTACTAGTGACTCCTCCAGGCATAGCTACTTGAGAAAGCAGAGAGAGTCTAGAACAGGGGTGTCAAACTCGATTTCATTGAGGGCCACATCAGGGTTGTGTCTGACCTCGGGGGGGGGGCATGGTGGGCGTGGCCAGGGTGGGCATGGCCAGCTCGATGTCACTCCTGTCAGGGGCGCCTGTGGTGGCCTGAGCGCCCTGCCAGCGAAAACAGGCTCCCGAGCTCCATTTTCGGCTGCCATGGCCTCCTGTAACCCTCTGCCAGTGAAAACGGAGCTCTGTTTTCACTGGCAGAGGGTTGCAGGAGGCTGTGGCAGCCGAAAATGGAGCTCGGGAGCCCGTTTTTGCTGGCAGAAGCACCGCGGGCCGGTCCTTCGCTGTTTCCAGGGTGGCCCCACGGGCCTCATCTAAGTACCCCGTGGGCCGGATCCAGCCCCCGGGCCTTGAGTTTGACACCCCTGGTTTAGAAGATGAAAAGAAGTGTGATCTTGATTTGTCTTTGGTTTGGGAGGGGTTCTGGAAGATTTCGAGGAGAGGCAGGCAGTGTAAGACATGCTGACCTCCTTCCTTTCTATCCTTGTTCTCCACACTGCTGAAGATGAAAAAACAAACAGCCATATCTCCAGTTACAGTAAGATAGAACAAAAACACAACTACTTTTCATTTAAAAATGAGGCAGGTGAATCGTCATTAAAGGGAATATTAACATTGATTTCAACTTAGTCACTAACCACCTTACAGACCAAAGTTGTTTGTAAATACAAATGTATTTGGGTACTAGAAGAAGGTCATCATTCATATGCAGTCATGTGTGCAGATTCTTATTCTTGAAGAGATCAAAGAACATGACTTTGACTGTCGCCGTGAAATGTGATCTCCTTCATTGCCAAAGTTTGTTGTGTATCCTTTTCTGAACCCTCAAATTATATCCTTGCTGAAATGTTGATGAACTGTTGGGCCAGTTGACCGTAGTCTTTTTTGTTATCCCGATGGCTGGCATTTTCAGAGGCAGAGGAGGGTGGTTGGTGGTATAATTTCTCAGCAGCTCATAGGCTGCTGACTGAGGGATAGCCTGGGCTCTTGTTTTTGAACTTGGCAAGCTGATTGGACCACGTCAAGGGATTTCTTCAAAATGGAACAGTTGGACGGGGAACCACTTAGGAACTGACTTTTTTTGGACTCTTGTGACATGACCAATTAGAGATCAGTTTGCCAGGTTAAAATACAAGAGCCCGGGAGGTCCATGTTGAACTGCTGAGAAGAACACCACAAAGAAATTCTCTCTGCCTCTGAAGATGCCAGCCACCGTTGCTGGTGAAACATCAAGACAACAGAAAACTTGACCACAACTATCTGACCCTAAAGTTCATCAGTGCTTCACTGATGCCAGACATAAAAGCCTACACACTATATTATATTCCTGTTGTTAGTGAACTTTCCTTTCCTTTCCTTTCCTTTCCTTTCCTTTCCTTTCCTTTCCTTTCCTTTCCTTTCCTTTCCTTTCCTTTCCTTTCCTTTCCTTTCCTTTCCTTTCCTTTCCTTTCCTTTCCTTTC
>QLTV01000619.1:1809192-1820316 GCA_003457575.1 Thermophis baileyi | reverse complement strand
TTCTTTCTTTCTTTCTTTCTTTCTTTCTTTCTTTCTTTCTTTCTTTCTCTTTCTTTTTTTTCTCTTTTCTCTTTCTCTCTCCCTTTCTTTCTTTTTCATACATACATGTGCATGTGCGTGTACACACACACACACACACACACACACACACACACACACACACTGTCAATATAAGCTGTAGTCCTCAGAAGAAAGGGAAAAAAAACTAAAAATAGGGGGGTGGGGAATGGCCTTCTTACTTTCTGTGATTAAATCAGTTTTTCACAGCTTGACGCTGTCCACATTATTGCACTCTGGCTTTCTTTATTCCCATGGGAGCAGGCTTGTGTATGTGTGTTTGTGTGTTTATGAATGTCAAAAGAGTCAAGATGGCAGCTATGACTTAAAACCTTGCTCCTTTTTTATGTGCACTGCCAAGCTCCACATTGGAGAAACCTGGCCTAAATATGAAGCAGCAGAAAGTCTGTAGAGATTCTCAGTCATCCAGGTCAGGGTTGTCCCAAAGGTGCTTTTTCAGGAGGCAACTGGACTTTCTTGTTTTTTCTTTTGAAGATGTTTCCCTTCTCATCCAAAAAGCTTCTTTAGCTCTGATTCCCCACCATCCTGTCAGAGCTGAAGAAGCTTCTGTGATGAGAAGCGAAACGTCTTCAAAAGAAAAAACAAGAAAGTTCAGTTGCCTCCTGAAAAAGCACCTTTGGGACGATGAAGCAGCGGACTTTTTTGGGAATCATTTCTAAAGTGATTTGTAACAGATTACTAAATCTGACTAAGATCCTACTTCTTTCCAGGATATAGAGCATGTCATTCTGCTGATGGCTAACAGTCTTGTTACAGGAGGATGCTGTCTCCTCTGGTGTCAAGGAAGCTCAACAAGGATCTTCCCTGTCCTCTCTTCCCATTCAAGCATTTATTCCAGAAATCCAGAGGTGGGCTTCACATAATTTAACAACCGGTTCGCCCGAACCGGTCCAAACCGGCTGAATTCCACCTCTGCAGAAATCCTATGAATAGACAGATATGCTGGAAAAACTGATAGGCAGCTTTCTCAGCTCCATTATAATATTCCACAAAATCCCCGGGGAAAGCAAAAATGCTACAATGCCTTTTGGGAAATAGACTTCGAAAATTCCTGCCAAAAACTCATCAATAGCCTGAGGTCTCTCAAGTTTATATTCTGCCAAAAGTCACTTAAAAAAAAAAAACACCTCCTTGTGTTCTACGTATATGACATTTCCTGGTAAGAAAAGATATTTTCTCTGTAGGTTATAGCTCAAAATAATAGACAGGTAATGACTTTCTGTATTAGGCAGGAAGTTGGATTAGATGATCTCCGAGATCGATTCTTTGACTCTGATAATCTTTACAGCAGTCCTGAGTAGATGTTTTAGAGTGCACTGCTCAAAATCCTTGATCATGACAGCGTAGGTTAGAAAAAAATGGTCTGTTTAAGAAATGAAGTTATACAGCCCTAAAATAATCACGGATTACAAGCTATCTTATTGCAAACTATACCATCCACATTTTCTGAATTTCCTCCAAAGGCAATTTCAGGTAAATTGTCCACTGTTGTAATCTAATCTGGAGATTGCGAGGTTTTTGAAGTTCATAATATTTTGCAAAGCCATTAGGGTAACCAATGAAAAGCTCCAGGTGTTGAATAATCCTGCAGAACAGAACACAATAATAGAGTTGGAAGGCGCCTTGGAGGTCTTATAGTCCAATCCCCTGCTCAAACAGGAAACCATATATCAGTTTTGGCGAACCTTTTCAGCACCAAGTGCCAAAATGGGAGCGCGCGCACACACACACACATGCCGGAAACCGGAAGAGCATCCGCCCAGTGCGCATGCACGTGCCGGGAAGATGATCTTCCAGTTTCCGGTGTGTGCATGCGCACCGGCCACCTGGTCTTCTGGTTTCTGGCATGCATGCACGTGTGAAGACCAGCTGGCCGGCGCGCCGGAACCCAGAAGAGCAACGGGCGATGGCTCTGCGTGCCACTTCCGGCACGCATGCCATAGGTTCGCCATGACGGCCCTATATCATACAAGACAAATGGTTGTATAATCTCTTCTTAAAAATGTCCAGTGATGGAGCACCCACAACTTCTGAATGCAAGTTATTCCACTGATTGATTGTTCTGTCGGGAAATTTCTCCTTATTTCCAGATTGGATCTCTCCTTGATTAGTCTCCATCCATTGCTTCTTGTCCTGCTTTCAGGTATCCACAACATACTGAATCACAAATTGCCCAACCTTAGTTTAGCATGTTATGTGAAGTTATGTGAGTGGTCCAACGCTGGAAGCCTTTCAGAAGAAAGTGGACAGCCATTTGTCTGAAATGGTATAGGATCTCCTGCTTGAGCAAGGGGCTGGACTAGAAGACCTCCAAGGTCCCTTCCTAAGAGGGAACCCAAAGGAATTTCCATGGGTTTCAGGAAGCACTCAGGCTTTTGAAAAAGGAGTGAATGAACTGGAACATGTCCAAAGCCTTTTTCCCCCAATGAAGAACTTCATTAATGAATAGCTGATGCCGGTATCTTAAATCCTGTTCCTAATAGCTGATCCCTACCTGTTTTGGGAAGAGATATATAAGGATACTTATAAGCAAGTGTCTCATTTCCATTTCCGAAAGGTCACATTTCTATTGAGTAAATGCAATTGTGTACATTGATGCCACTTTCCCCTGCCATCCTGCTGTTTACTCCGTGATCAATATCGCAGTCTAGACTCGAATGTCTCTGGAATCTTACCGCAGCTTAATTTCCCACAAGATCAACTGGACTTGGCTGAAAATGCTGCGATCGGCAGCCCTGGAAAAAAACAACAACAACAACAATGACAAAAGGAACCCGAATGGCAAATGCCTTTGCAGCACAATTAACACAGCCCCAGCGCAGGTTGGTGTTTTCATCACTTTTCAGGAAAAATTAACCTGTCACGTTTCTCTATTATCAGCCGAGTTTGGGAACACAACAGAATCATTTACAACTTTTTCAGACTATGTTCCAGGTCGTGTAAAGATGCCCTGTGTAGATTCAGTTGCTGGGGTACATTTGGGATTCTGTCTGGCTGCCTCCTGCTCCAATCACCTCTTTGCAAATATTAATTACTTGATGGCTACTTCCTTTCAGACTACAGTGACCAGATTGATTGTAATGCTTTCAGCTGAAACGTTACATTAGGGGCTGAAATAGCGAACAGATAATAAAAATAATAAAGGGGAATTAAAAAAAAATATAGTAAGAAATAAGATGTTAAATATTTCACTTTGGAAACATGTGCAAGCAGAAGCTCTTACTGGTAGCACCAGCACAGAATAGCCAGGTTATAAGAATAATAATTTGCACACAGCAGAGAAGATGGGTACCAAGAAAAAGATTCAGAGATGCATTCATTCTGATGGATGGTTTCTATCTTCCATCTCTGCAGAATATAATATCAGTCCATGACTTTATATTAAGTCCAGTCTCTTGCTTGTTTCCAACACTTTCATCATGCCCGTTAAGCCTCCCCCGCTCTCTCTGGAGTACAACGAAGACGGACAAGAATTTATTTATTGATTTAGTTTGTGCGTTTATTTATTCATTTAAAACATTGATATAGCCGCCCATCTTTCAACCAATTCTGGGCAGCCATATACTGTAAATGTTTCAAATAAATAAATAAATGCATATGTAAAATCTTAAGTTGCTAGGCCTTCTCTGTGGTGGCCTCATGCTTTCGAATTCCTTATCACCACAGGTTTGTAAAGTTTCCTTACTGCAGCATACGATACCGTATGGAAGAAGGGTCTGCTTTACAAACTGAGTCACATCATCCCCTGTAAAATCCTCTATCGCCTAATAAACAACATGCTCAGTGATAGATCCTTTCAGACAGTGGTGAAATTCAATTTTTTTTACTACTGGTTCTGTGGGCGTGGCTTGGTGGGCATGGTGTGGCTTGGTGGGCGTGGCTTGGTGGGCATGGCAGAGGAAGGATACTGCAAAATCCCCATTCCCACCCCACTCCAGGGGAAAGGATATTGCAAAATCCCCATTCCCTCCCCACTCCTGGGGGAAGGATATTGCAAAATCTCCATTCCCACCCCACTCCAGGGGAAGGATACTGCAAAATCCCCATTCCCTCCCCACTCCTGGGGGAAGGATATTGCAAAATCTCCATTCCCACCCCACTCTGGGGCCAGCCAGAGGTGGTATTTGCTGGTTCTCTGAACTGCTCAAAATTTCCACTACTGGTTCTCCAGAACCTGTTAGAGCCTGCTGGATTTCACCCCTGCTTTCAGATCATTATGGGGGACAATGTTACCAAGTTAAGAAGACTCAACAACAGCCTTCCACAAGGTTCTGTACTGGCACCCACTCTGTTCAATCTTTATATCTCAGATATGGCAGCTACTAGGCATCATAATAGCAATAGCACTTAGACTTATATACCACTTCATAGTGCTTTTACAGCCCTCTCTAAGCAGTTTATGGAGCCAGCATATTGCCCCCAACAATCTGGGTCCTCATTTTACCAACTTCGGAAGGATGGAAGCAGTGGTGGGATTCAATTTTTTTTACTACCGGTTCTGTGGGGCGTGGCTTGGTGGGCGTGGCGTGGCTTGGTGAGTGTGGCTTGGTGAGTGTGGCTTGGTGGGTGTGGCAGGGGAAGGATACTGTAAAATCTCCATTCCTACCCCACTCCAGGGGAAGGTTACTGCAAAATCCCCATTTCCTCCTGATCAGCTGGGACTCGGGAGGCAGAGAATAGATGGGGGTGGGGCCAGTCAGAGGTGGTATTTACCAGTTCTCCGAACTACTCAAAATTTCCACTACCGGTCCTCCAGAACTGGTCAGAACCTGCTGAATCCCACCTCTGGATGGAAGGCTGAGTCAATCTTGAGCCGGTGAGATTTGAACTGCCGAACTGCAGCTAGCAGTCAGCTGAAGTAGCCTGCAGTGCTGCACTCTAACCACTGCGCCACCTCGGCTCAATAATTGCAGTGTGTTGACATCAACACACTGTGGAAAGCCAAATGGGCTGCTGAACACCCAGATACAGGCAGTTACATAGATGACCCTACACAAAAGGTGCCAGGTTTTGACCTTCCTCGCCAGCACTGGTCAACTCTGAACAGGATTCCGTACCCAACATGGTGTCTGCCAGGACTCATTGTTCAAGTGGGGTCTTGTCTCTACCCCTCAGTGTGACTGTGGTGCTCCTCAACAAAATATCCATCACATGTCCGAATGTCCATCAAGAGCTTACACCAGCCCAAGGTCTGATTTTTCAACATAGACCACCCTGTCCTTGAATGGCTGGGTGGACTGGACATTAACATTTGAACTACTATAAGTCCATGTATTTGCCTTATGCTAAATAAATAAATAAATGTAAACTTTCCTCCTTTTAGAAGATGGCTTTATTTATCAGGCTTTCAACCAGGGGCGGTATTCACTTACCTTCCTCACCGGTTCGCAAATGTGAGTGTGAGCGCACTGCCTTCCATGCATGTGCAGAGCCTAGAAAACGTGGATAAATGGGACGTCATTACGTCCGGGCGGGTGGACGGGGCCACTGGCAGTTGCCACTACTGGTTCGCCCAAACCGGATAGAACCGGCTGAATACCACCTCTGCTTTCAACCCTCCACTAAGTTTGATTGGTGTCAGTCTGTTGGGAGAGAGGTGATTTATTTATTCTTGATTTACTGTTCCTGTTATCATTTCATGATGTGAAATTAATTTATTTATTAAAAAGGACGTGGGGGCTCAGTGGTTAAGATACTGAGTCTTGGATTGTGAAAGGTCAACAGCCCAGCAGTTTGAAACCCCCCACCCCCAAGTGCCATGAGACAGAATCAGCTCCCATCACTAGTCCTGCCAACCTAGAAGTTCAAAAGCATTCAAATGAAAAGGTGCTTTTTCAAGAGGCAACTGGACTTTCTTTGGTTTTCCTTGAAGATGTTTCGCTTCTCATCCAAGAAGCTTCTTCATTTCAGAACTGAAATCACCTAGTTAGCTTTAAAGCAGGAATTTCAACTCTGATCTCTTTTAAACTCTTTAATCTCCTATTCACTGCCTTGGGGTGGGGAATCTTTTAGTGCCAAAAGAAAGGAGCATTCTTAATAATTTTGGAAGGCTACAGTGGGAATCCTGCTATGGGTGAGGCTATACCAAATACCATGTTTTAGAAATGATAGAAAATTACAGATAGTCCTTGACTTACGACCACAATGGAGCCCCAAATTTCCACTGCTAAGCAAGGCAGCTGTTAAGTGAGCTTTGCCCCATTTTATGACCTTTTCTTGCCACAGTTGTTCAGTGAATCACTGCAGATGTTAAGTTAGTGACACGGTTGTTAAGTGAATCTGGCTTCCCCACAATCACTTCGCTTGTGAGAAGGTCACAGAAGGGGATCCCTGTTCTGACCTAGGCTTCCTGATAAATCATAAAACACAAACGTTGTTTGTGTAATTAGTCTGACAGAAGTCTGTCACAGTCTTTCAGAAGAAGACTGATAAGCACCAACCTTTATCTCCCTTGACACGCTGCCAAAGACCTAATTGGCAAGTAGCTTTGCAAGGCCAAACAGAGCACGGAGTCAGAACTGAGCTGCTGAGTTACACCGACCAGAATTGAACCAAGTTGCTTCCTGCAACGAGCACATCCGTTTGCTTCACTTTTATATCCTATGGGTGTGGTCAATCATCTCCAAGCCTTACTCCCAAGTAGCCCTTTTCCTCCATAACTGTTCTTGCCTTCTGGCAGCTCTGCGCATGCGCGCATTGTGAACAGGCTCCCCCTGTTCCTCTGCCTCACTCAAGTCAGCCTCTGGAGGCTCTGGAGTCAGCACAGACCTCCCAGATGGCCCAGGCTGGATCTCTGCCTCTGACACTGAGCCTTCTCCAGACTCCAGGACTGGCCCATGTTCCTCCCCAGCCTCCTCACTGTCCGACTCTGCTGCCAGCTCTGCAGGCCGCTGGTGGACCACAACAATCCCATGATCCTTAGGACATTGCAACTGACAAAAATACATGAGAGTTGCCAGGTGTCCAAATTTTGATCACGTGACCACAGGGATGCTGGAATGTTCATAAGTGTGAAAAACACGAATCACTTTTCTGGTGTCATTGTGACTTTGAATGGTCACTAAACAAATGCTTGTAAGTTGAGGACTACTTCTACACCAACAAATTTTGGCTAACCATGAAAATGAAAGTTTGGACTGTGCCTACTGTATGGTAATAGGCTAAATTCTTTGCCCAACTGTTATTTTAAGAAAGGAGTAGGTATCTAATTCCCATCCCACCCACCCACCACCAAAAAACATGTGCCAGTCAAGTGACAGCAAAGGACTGGTGCCTTTTGAACGAGCATATTAAAAATTACAATGAATCCCAAATATTTGTCTATAGATATGCATCAGAACTTTGGAAACAAGCCTGAAATATACAAAAGATCCCTTGTGAATAGGAAATAATGTTATCTTATTGGGCAACAGTTTCATAACTATCATATCCTGACACATTTAGCATCCTCTTGTGTGTGTGTGTGTGTGTGTGTGTGTGTGTATTTTAATGAACATTTCAGCTCTTTCCAATGCCACAGTGATAGGTCAAGAAGAGTCATTGTGGTGTGCTGGAACAATTGCTGTGACATCCAGAATTGGATCTTGGGACCCACAGATGAACGAGGTTTATAAAACAAATCCAGAATCAGGCAGTTTAGGGCAGACATTCTCAGGGGAAAAAAAACAGCCTACTCCTTTGAATGTAACATTTGTGTTTGGAACCATTAAAAAAAAAGAGTAAGAGAGAGAGAGAGACGCTCTGCAAAATTGCCCTGGTTTTTTTCATTTGGGATGATCGAAAGATAGTAGGATAGATAGATAAGTTAGAGATAGACAAATACACAGAGATAGATGATATAGATAGCAATAGCAATAGCACTTAGACTTATATACCACTTCACAGTGCTTTACAGCCCTCTCTAAGTGGTTTATAGAGTCAGCATATTGCCCCCAATAATCTGGGTCCTCATTTTACCGACCTCGGAAGGATGGAAGGCTGAGTCAACCTCGAGATGGGTTAGGATCGAACTCCTGGCTGTGGGTGGAATAAGCCTGCAATGCTGCATTCTAACCACTGCCCCACCATGGTCTAGGACAGGGGTAGGCAACCTTAAACACTAAAGAGCCATTTGGACCAGTTTCCCACAGAAAAGAAAACACCGGGAGCCACAAAACCCTTTTGACATCTAAAATGAAGATAACACTGCATATATCGTTTTTTTACCTTTACGCTATGTATAAAAAAAACCTATAGTGTGTGTTGCATTTATGAAATCAATGACCTGCTACAGAGAAAACACATTTTTATTTCCGCATGCGACAAAAACATTTTGAACTCCGAAAAGTTCAAAGGATGGGTTGAAAATCTCAATAAATCACGTGCCGGCGGGTGTCGCACATTGGCGGTTGTGACGCATATTTTGANCGCATATTTTGATATTTTGAGCGACAGGGAGCCGCAGCAGAGGGATGAAAGAGCCACATGCGGCTCCAGAGCCGCGGGTTGCAGACCCCTGGTCAAATAGATAGATAGATAGATAGATAGATAGATAGATAGATAGATAGATACTGTAGATAGATAGATGGATGGATGGATGGATGGATGGATGGATGGATGGATGGATGGATGGATGGATGGATGGACGGACAGACAGACAGACAGGACAGACATAGACAGACAGACATAGACAGCCAGCAGATGATAAATAGACGATAGACAGATAGACAGATAGACAGATAGACAGATAGGCAGGCAGGCAGGCAGGCAGGCAGGCAGGCAGGCAGGCAGGCAGACAAGATAGCATGGATAGATTAGTAGATATGAGAAACCGTAAACCAATTTCCTACAATCACTTTCTTCAGTTCTAGGCTGAGAATTCCCTTGGAAGACTCTTAAATGCCAGGATTAACTATTTTTTTTTTAGATGCCTGAGTATGCAGATCACACTGATTACATCCTATATCGATCTATATATCAGAGGTGGCTCTTTTAAATGCACTTCTCAGTCCTTTGCATCATGTTACTGCAGCAGCAGATACATCTGCAGGATCAAAGGCTGCAGTCAGAAAGACAAAAGTGGTATTGCATTGTCACAATACAGCTCCACCCCCCTGTGATGTCCATGTGACATCATGATGCGTTGACCCAAAGGTTGGAGCTTGTACGCCAAAGAAACAACACTGCTTTTCATTGTTTCTTAGGCATCCACAGATGCTTCTGTGTACAATAAAATAATTATTACCACTACAGAACCCTGTTCTCCTACGGGGGAGTTTCATTTTTTCATATGCAAGCTCTTTAACAGGGTATGAGTGTATGTACTTATTGGATGTACTTCACACCTTTCCTCCCAGGATGCTGTAAAAAGAGCCCTATCTTCCAATCTCCCTCCCATAAATCTGACCGTAACTGTCCCAAAATCCCCTACTGAACTTCCCTGGTGAAGAATGGACTTGTACATGGCAGAGGTGGGTTCCTACCGGTTCCGTCCGGCTCTATAGAACCATTAGTAATGTGGCGGCCTGGGTCGCTAGAACCGGCAGCAACCCAGGCCTGCCATGCCCCCGAGACGGTTCTCTCTGCGGCGCTGTAGGTGCCACCATCTTGTTTTTTGCTTCTGCGCATGCGCAGAAGTTTTTTTGTACTGTGTATGCACGCACGTAAAGTGCGCACCTGCAACCCGCCCACGCGGCACGCAACGTCCGTGTGCCTGCGCATCGCATCCCTGAGCGAACTGGCAGTAGGAAAATCCGGAAACCACCCCTGGTACATGGCCTTTCTTGGTTGAAGTCCAACACCTTCTTCAGTAGACATGCATGTACTTTCATAGCTTGCACATCTTAATGAAAAGAGCTGTTTCAGGTATCCATTATATCAGGAATCAGAGACCTAGAATTTCCAGATGTTGATAGATTTCACCCTTGTCACCCTGATACCTGCTTGTGGTCCTTGTGGTTGATGGGAACTAGATCTTAAGAACATCTAAAGGACACCAGATTCCCCAACTTTGCCATCTCCAAATTCAAGATATGCCTCTGAGATTGCTTCTCTAACCATTTTTCAAGGACATATCCTCGTCACATTGTCTTCATGCCAACTCCAGACTATTTGTCCATAACTGTTTCCATGAGAAGTCATGTTTTGCCTTTTGTCCTGATGTAAGCTTAGTCTTCAAATCTGATCAGTTTTGATTGCAACCTCCTTCTGTCAGCTTGGTTGTTGGTCACATCTTCCAATTATGTGTCACCTACACATTGGATGATCTCCTTTCCCAATCAGCCTACATTAAATCTTCAAGGACAGCACCAATCGTCTGCCTAATTCCAGAGACAGACTAGAGCCTGGTTTGTCAGGGCAGCACAAAATCTGCCAACATGCTTTTTTTGTTGGGTCAAAAACTGGAGGAACACACTAACATGACTATGAGAACAAGCCCTGAAGCTTAAGGCAATTTAGGTAGTATAATGCACATTAACAAGAGGTGTTACAGCTCATTGAATTAAGTGAGTTTTGTTTCTAAGCAGACATAACATAGGATTGCATTATTCATTTCCAATTCAATACACACAATTAACTTGTTTATGAATTTTAGTCAAAGGTTTTGTGAGTTTTAATACCATTGATTGCCCATTGCTGATGTGTAAGGGAGCGCAGTCTGAAAAGAAGATCAGAAATGTGTGTAGCTTCTGTTTTATTCTAGTTGTACTATATCTAACCCAATATTGCTCATTATCAACACTGACCAGTAGTAGAACAGACATTTATTTATTTATTTTATTTATTTGTTTGTTTGTCAAACATGTACAAGATAGCAGGTATAGGTATAAACATAAACATAATCACGGTGAATACAGATAGATGAGGACAATAGGACAGTAGGACAGGGACGGTAGGCACGCTGGTGCGCTTATGCATGCCCCTTACAGACCTCTTAGGAATGGGGTGAGGTCGACAGTAGACAGTCTAAGGTTAAAGTATTTTGGGTTTGGGGAAGAAACCACAGAGTCAGGGAGTGAATTCCAGGCATTGATCACTCTGTGGCTGAAGTCGTATTTTCTGCATTCG
>QLTV01000619.1:1761626-1775997 GCA_003457575.1 Thermophis baileyi | reverse complement strand
GTACTTTCCTTCCTTCTTCTTCCTCCTCCTCACCTTCCTTCCTTCCTTCCTTCCTTCCTTCCTTCCTTCCTTCCTTCCTTCCTTCTTCCCTCCCTCCCCCCTCCCCATCCCTTCTTTCTCTTTCTCTTCTCCCTCCTTCCTTCCTTCCTTCCTCCTTCCTTCCTTCCTTCCTTCCTTCCTTCCTTCCTTCCTTCCTTCCTTCCTTCCTTCCTTCCTTCCTTCCCTCTTTCTCTTCTTTCTTTCTCTTCTTTCTCCATTTCTCTTTCTCTTCTTTCTCTTTCTCTTCTCTGTCTTCTCTCTCTTTCCTTCCTTCCTTCCTTCCTTCCTTCCTTCCTTCCTTCCTTCCTTCCTTCCTTCCTTCCTTCCTTCCTTCCTTCCTTCCTTCCTCTTGTCTCACTTCAATCTTTTTTTTTTTTTAGCATTCTTGCCAAACCTTTCCAGACTACAATCTGGCATTTCACTGCATTTATGAAAAGACACCAGTTATTCCCTCTGGGGGGCCAGCTGTAGAGTCACAGCATTGATTAATCAGCAAAGGTTACTTTAAAGGGAAACTATCAACATCATCAGCATCCTCTTTGCTGCTTGTCAAATGGAAAACAGCTGATATTTACTCTGCAGAACCCTTAGGGTACCGACTCATTTTTTCTTTCTTTCTTCTGAACTTGTTAGCACTGGCCTTCTGCTGGAGATGATGGGCAGCCAAGATGGATGATACTTTCACTGCTCAGACCTATTTTATGAAGGATTTATTCCCCCCCCCCATTTCCTTTGTTTCACTAAATAACTCAAAGTGATGGCCAAGGTTCCCAACTCTTTCCCCAGCTTCAGCATTGTTGGAAGAAATATCCATCTGGTTCAGTTCCAATCCGGGAGAAAGGCACTGGAGACAAAATGGAGGCTGGAGGCTGATTGGAAAGATGGTTTAATGATGAAGCAGAGCCACATGGGTTCTGGGCAGCTGACCACATGGAGTTGAGAGTGAGGGGTTTTTATACCTTCTCTTGGGCTTTGCACTTGAGCTTCCTGTTCCTGTGCAAGAACATGTATTCTATTGGCTGTTGTCAGACTCCCATGGGGCCATGTAGGGGTTATGTAGGGGTCATAGCTGGCTTTATAGGTTGTCTGAGCTAAGTTTAGTTGACGTTTCTGAGGGTGATACAATGTCCTTAGGAGATTGTGCAATGCAGTGAGCTCTGTGTCTTAGTGGGTTAATCCTACAGTATTATGTCCTGAAGGGTCATGTCTTAATCCCTTCACCCTAGAGCTGAAGGTCTTTTGTTTTGTAGGTAGGCTGGCCCAGTCTTTCTTAATGGGCACAAAATATCTGCTGGGAGCAGGGAGCTGGGGCTCTGAGTTTCTGTCTCCCTTAAGATTTTTTAAATTTCTCTTTTAGGGGAAATATTTTATCCTGCCTTTTTTAAATATTCCTCAAAATATTTCATTCTTCTAGGAAGGGTGGTGGTGGCGGCTTCCCACAGCATCCATACAAGGAAAGTTGATTTGATTCAATGTGATGGGCTTCATGTGAACTTCATGTGGCATGGAAATTGAGAACCAAATGCACAGTAACAATATAACAGAGTTGGAAGGGACCTTGGAGGTCTTCTAATCCAACCTCCTGCTCAAGCAGGAGCCTCTATGTATGCATTGTGTCAGAGACTAATGAGTTGCAAATCATGATCAAATTGTGTTAAGTCATCAATTAGCATTTCTGTTTTAGCTATCACATCCAGCCACATTTAATAAATCATTGTGGGATCATTTACAAAGCGACAACAACCAAGAACACAACTTGGTTATGCAGTGGCTATTCAGGGCAGCAACAGCCTTTGGATTGGAAAAGGGTCCCAGGTATTACAGCCAATCAGAAGTACTGAAGACTGCTTCTTGAATGGAATGGAGCTCTGGAGAAAATCAGCTTAAGTCTTCTCAGTTAAAAACAAAACAAAAACCAGCAGTTTTGAATGGAAACTAGAAAATATTAGGAGTGGAAGGACCACACACACACACACCCATTTGTGCACTTTCAAAGCAGAGGCGGCCATGGTGGCAATGGGTCAAGAAGGAATATGGACACCTCCTAAGAAAACATCTTAGCTCCTGGCTTTGTGGAGAACTCCATGTACGGTACCATTGTTGGCAACATGGAAGCGTTTTGCATTTCCTGGATGTTTTTTGACCTCCTACTCTACTCTAACCACCTTAATAATCATTCCATATGTACACCCACTGAGTTGTACAAGCCAGAGAGGTTACCGATGACCAGGAAATCCCATATTAAGTGCAATAGAAATGAGGGTTGTGAATGGAATGAATTGGTAGTGGTCATATTGGTCAGGAAGAGCAGAAAATAAGTGTAATTTTGTGTAATATATGAAAAAAGTTTCATTTGCATATGAAAAATAGGCTTTATTCCTTCTCTTGAGTGTACAGGGTTATTCAAAAAGAATGAACCGATTTCAGGACGCAATATTTTATTAAGGAAAAGTAATACAAAACTCCAGCCAAGTCACAAGTATTCTACTCACAATCAACTTCTATTTCCCGTCGTACAAGTGTTCCATGTGGCCTTCAACACTTAGATAACTCCTCTTTCAAATGGTCACTGACTCATTACATGACGATGCTTGAGAACTGAAGCAATGCGTCATGAAATCGGTTCATTCTTTTTGAATAACCCTGTATTTTTCAGGCCACTGCCATTTTTATTTCTTACTTTCGCCAAAGCAGTTTTGAAATCAGGCTCGAGTTGACGATCCTGAAATTCAGGAAAATATGGAAATCAATATGAACCTATCAGTTCTTCTTTGAACTAGAAGAGAAGAAAGAACAGAAAAGTAAAAAAAAAAAAAAGATTTAGTTAGTGCCTCCCCTCCAGAATGTCTCCTTCCCTGACCAATCTCACAAAAAATAATAATCCAGAACAAAATAGATTTGCAGAATATCTATCTAATCTATCTAATCTATCTAATCTATTATCTGTCTATCTATCTATCTATCTATCTATCTATCTATCTATCTATCTATCTATCTATCTATCTATCTATCTATCTATCTATCTATCTATCTATCTATCATCTCTATTTTCTATCTTCTATCAACTTGCAGTGAAGCTTGGTTTAATGAACTAATACACACAGAGAGACATTGAACATAAGAATAGTACTTAGTAAACACAGATTTATTGATTACATTATTATAAATCAATCATTATTTGTAGATGAAGAGACAGCTTCTAGTATTCACATAAAATGCTAAGCCCAAACCAAAGAATATATACTGTGACTTAAAGTGATGCGTGAACCTAATTCACCAACTGAATCGGACATGGCATGCTAAACAAACAATATTTAATTGGTTTCAGGTCCAGGAGTCGCGTAAATGTAGCCATGAGGTCTGTAAACCATGGTTTTGTAGCCCAGCACTTCGTATCAACCAGGGGTGAAATCCAGCACTTTCTGACAGGTTCTGTAGAACCGGTAGCGGATCTATCTATCTATCTATCTATCATCTATCTCATGTCACACAAATTCCTCTGTTTCAGAGGATTAGAAAATATATAATATAGCATTTTTATTTTAATATTTAAAGAGGGTTTTTTTTGTCTGAATTGGTAAAAAGTCTTGTAACAAAGAAAACCGAGTCCCAGCTGATCGGGAGGAAATGGGGATTTTGCAGTATCCTTTCCCTGCCACGCCCACCAAGCCACGCCCACCAAGCCACACCACGCCCAACAAGCCACACCCACAGAACCGGTAGTAAAAAAGTTTGGATTTCATCACTGGTATCAACCTAGCCAAACATAGTTCATTCTGTATAACGCAGTTAAGAAAACCAGCTGTAACATCCAAACTCCTTTTAAATGCGATGTGGACTTGGTTGAAACATGTGGACCTGTCCTTCAGCAAAAAACGCTGAACTATGCCAGGAGATTTATGTCTTTATTTTGAAAGGTCAGGTATCTGTTCAAAAAGCCAAAGTAGCGCTGAAAAGATGCTAGCAAGAAGACAGGGAGGAAGAAATGACAGTTTTAATGCTGTGCATTATGGAATCACTGTTCCCTGCTGGATTTCAAATTGCAGCTGAGCTGTTTGAGCCTTAATAGCGGCAATATTTTATTTGAGAGGTGCAAGTGGGGTTTTTTCCCCTGCAGAATGAAAAGCATATTCATCTGTGCTATTGCCTTTGGGAGGTTAAAAGCTTCCATGGGGTTGGAGGGGAATGCTTTGTTTGGGGATTAGGGATTGCAGTAACAAGATGGTGCTGTGCGTTTCTTCTCTCAGATACATACCAAGTTAAAATGGGGTTCTAAGACAAATAATAGCACACAGCTAGGAGGGAAATGTTATGTATGCAAGTATGTTTCTTATATAATAAAATGACAGGCTCTAATAAATAACCAATTATTGCTACCTAAAATAACCATCCATTATTGGCTCTGCAAAGTCCAAGCTACTCCTTGTAGTTAATGCTAAACTAATAATTGTCATCGGTCCCAGCAGGAATGGTCTGTAAGAAGAGATTGGGAAGGCTTCTAATTGCATAGATAGATAGGTTGTAGGTTAGAACCACAGCCACTTCACCACTCACATATAAACTCCAGATCACTGATGGCTAAGCTTAAGAAAAGTAGCTAGCCCCAAGGCTCATCCTGGAGAACCTTATTCTTTGCTTTCTGGTTTAAGAATAGACATCATTCGATCTTCAATTGAAGATAATATCTATAAAATGCAATCTGGGTCATCTTCTGAGCTTTCGGACTTGTGCTGGAGTCCATCCTCTGGGAACATCTGTAGAGATCCTCAGTCATTTAGGTCATGGTTGTCCCAAAGGTACTTTTTTTTCAGGAGGCAACTGGACATTCTGGTTTTTTCTTTGAAGATGTTTCGCTTCTCATCCAAGAAGCTTCTTCAGGATAGTGGGGAATCCTCAAGGAAATTCTCTCTACTGGAATATGGGCTATTCTATGAATTGTATTTATGTGGTGCCTTCCTATTGGTTGATTGATGTATTGATGGCTGGCAATTGTCTATCGTTTCTTTGTGCTGCCAAATCCTCAGCTCCTAAGCACCTAATAAGCTGGTGGCCAATCAGCACTCCTGTTGACTGACAAGGGGCCGTTTCCCAGACTTCAATCATTTCCCTGGCTATCTTTGAACCTGCTCGGCCAACAATCTTAGTAGCTGTGAAATTGAATGTATGTCCTTGTTCATCGCAATGTGAGGCTACCAATGAGTTCAGGTCTCCTTGTCTGACTGCTCACTTGTGTTCTTGCAATCTGGTGGTTAGGCTTCCTCCCCATCTGTCCTATATGGACAGCTACAGGGGCAATCCATGTATCTTTAGTTCAAGGTTGAACTGTGAAGTTCTCTGGGCTTGGTTATTCCATTACCCAACTAGGTAACATCATCACTAGCAGTGATGAAAACATCTGGAAGCAAGCCACCAAACTTAGAGAGCACCAAGAACTTCCTACTTTGAAGTTCAGTGGCTGCCAAAAAGGAAATCCAGGAATGAACGCACGCACACACGCACACACACACACACACACACACACACACACACACACGGCTAAAGCTGTGTCATCAGATGTGTTATATGTCCTTTGTGTTTTCCTCCATTTAGCTAAAAATGTGTCGACTACAGCACCCAAGATTCCCTGCATCAGCATTTTCTTTATTTCATAATGTTTCCAAAAGGATTTGAATTTTTTTTTAAAAAAAAAAATCTAGTGAAGGTCATTTTTGCATATATTTTCTCTAGCTGAAAATATGTGCCCTTTGGGTATGACCGAGATCTGTTCAGTTTAGAAAATCCCATCATCTATGTTCATATATCTGATTTAAGACTTTCTTAATTTTTTTAAGTTGTATGGTGTTCTTTAAAAAGTGATATATGAGAAATCTTTCTCCAGTTGGTTAGCTTAGTCCTGCAAGAAAGATTATGCAGTGTGACCTAGTGGTTACTGTGCTGGATTGGGACTAGGAAGATCTGGGATTATATTCCTAGTCAGTCATGGATTTCCCTTGCCAAAAATGTTCTCTTTGCTTAGCCAACCTCATGACATCATTGTGGAAACACATTGTGGAGAGATAGAGAAAGAAACTATGGTTTCTTGAAATAAGGATAAGTAACCTTTCCATGGCCTCAATTAAAAAAAAATGAGATCCAAGGGTGATGGCGAGCATGGCAATGAGGTAAGTGATTGGAGCTATATCTTATCTGTCTGAGACAGGAACGTCTATCTGTAGTTGATGTTTCAGAGGAATTATGGGCAGTGTCTTTACTCTTCAAGTTCACTTCAGTACAGAGGTGGGTTCCTGCCATTTCGGACCGGCTCTATAGAACCGGTAGCGGGAATTTCCCCCCGCTCGCCGAACCGGCAGCGATGGCTGGCTGGACACGCCCCTGAACCGGCTGTTTTTTACTTCTGCGCATGCACAGAAGCTGGAATTTTAGCACTGCGCATGCGCGTGCGCGCCCACGCGGTGCGTGAGGAAGCGAACCGGCAGTGAGATAAGTCAGAACCCACCCCTGCTTCAGTAGATGTTGAATTCAAATGGTGAGAAACCATGATATTAATTTACCTGGAGAATTTAAATAAGTAGCAGGAGAAGAAGAAAGATGGAAGGAGGATAGGACAAATTCTGGTTCTGAAGTACAACTTGGAGCCTTAAGTTACTCATCTCTGCCTTGTTGTGGTTATAATGAAGATTGATGAGTAGATGAATAGAGAGAGAGAGAGAGAGAGAGAGAGAGAGAGAGAGAGAGAGAGAGAAGATATGATAGATCTTTTTTCTCCGGTGTCTTCTTTGTGACCTCTCTGATCCTTAAGGGCAACAATGCTGTTACCACATCCTTTTTGAGCCACTTCCACTTAACTCTACAGTTCCTTTGTTTCTTCCTCCAAGTCCCTCTCTGAAATGTCAGGAAGTCCTCTCCCAAAGTCATCCATCTTATTACTCCCCCTGGTGCTCTGCCAGGCCCAGACAAGGAGCCATTGCTTCCGGCATCCCTGCTGTTTTAGCCCTGTATCTTTCTTTTTAAAAGAAACCAAGATGCGACTAAGGTTTCTGTCTACAACTTCTGGCAGGACTTTTTCCAAGAGGCTTTTCTTTAGAGAAGGAGAAGTAGTTTATGTGGTTTGTGTTTTTTACTTTCACTTGCACGACTGACTTCAATTTTATCCAGAATACGTCTTCATTCTTGCCTCCTCTGTGAGGCAAGGATTAGAATGTCCCAAATTTCCTGCAGCCCAATAAACTCAGATGCCATTCGAGAGAAAAGGAGAAAGAAAAAACTCAAAAAAAAAAAGATGTGAAATGGAGATTAATAGACCAAGCAAAGTAGGATGATCCTCATGTAGTTGTTTTGAGTAGTGAGATGCAGGAAATGTATTCAACAATAAATATATAAAATATAAACCAGATTGTAACCTAAATCTTGTAGAAGTCCAGAAAATCAACCCCTCTTATTATGGGTAAACTTGTTTGCCCATAATAAATGAAGCCGAGGGAGATTGGATAATATTTTCATGAAAAGCCACCAAGGGATACCAAAGTTTTAGATCAAAGTAGAATACTGAAACACTATCCCAGAAGAAGCCATTAACAAGGTACTTCCACACCACGCTAAGAAAACTTCATGGGTGTGATAACAGAATTGGAAGGGACATTGGAGGTCTTCTAGTCCAACCCCCTGCTCAAGCAGGAAACCTTATACTATTTCAGAGAAATGGTTGTCCAATCTCTTCTTAAAAACCTCCAGTGTTGGAGCACCCACAACTTCTGAAGGCAAATCATTCCACTGGTTAATTGTTCTCACCATTAGGAAATGTCACCTTAGTTGTAAGTTGGTTTTCTCCTTCATTAGTTTCCATCTATTTCTTCCTTCCTGCCTTCAGGTGCTTTGGAGTATAGCTTGACTCCCTCTTCTTTGTGGCAACCCCTGAGATATTGAAACACTGCTATCATGTCACCCCTAGTTCTACTTTTCATTAAACTAGACAAACCCAATTCCTGCAATCATTCTTCATATGTTTTAGCTAAAGCCATCCTTATAGATTTGGGAAGTGGATTGAAATGAACAGCATAAAATTTACTAATAACAAATACAAAGTTGTGTTAAGGGAAGATAGATAACCAGATTAATTGTTCTCACTGTTAGGAAATTTCCCCTTAGGTCTAGGTTGCTTCTCTTCTTGATTAGTTTCCATCCATTGTTTCTTGTCCTTCCCTCTGATGCTTTGGAGAATAGGTTGGCCCCCTCTTCATTATGGCAGCCCCTTAGGTATTGGAATAAACCAGTCAACAAGAAGATGAGCTTTTCTTGAAGAAGACATGTTAAATATGTTCAGGTTCACATTCAGCTCTTTCTTGGCTTGTAAACATTTCTGTTAGAGCTATCAGATATTTTGTGAATTTTCCACTGATTTTTTTTTAAAGAAAAAACTGCTTGATCATGTATCGTTTTTTTGCTGCATGCTTCACACAACAATATCCACAGTAAGATAAGATCTCAAGATACTGTCAATCAACCAAGTTTAAGGTAAGGGAAAAAAAAACCTGTTTTGCAGGAGGAAGTCATTTGTGATCTTCCCAGCTGGCTTCCAACAAGCAAAGTCAATGGGGGAAGCTGGATTCACTAAATGACTACATTCAATTCACAACCGTAATATTTGCTTACCAACTATAGCAAAAAGTTTGCAAATTCAGGCATAAGTCACTTAACAACTGTCTTGCTTAGCAATAGAAATTCTGGTCCCAAGTGTAGTTGTAAGTCGAGGACTACCTATATCTGTTTTTTGTTCCCCCTACAGAATCCAATTTTCCTGGGTGAAGAATGTGAACAACTGAGGCAGAATGGGACAACGCGCCATGGCCAAGTCACCATGGCCAACTCGCTGCTGCTGTGGTGGCACAGTGGTTAGAATGCAGTACTGCAGGCTACTTCTGCTGACTGCTGGCTGCCTGCAATTTGTCAGTTCAATTCTCAACAGCTCAAGGTTGACTCAGCCTTCCATCCTTCCGAGGTGGGTAAAATGAGGACACAGAGTGTTGGGGGCAATATGCTGACTCTGTAAACCACTTAGAAAGAGCTGAAAAGCACTGTGAAGTGGTATATAAGTCTAAGTGCTATTGCCAAGTCACCATGGCCATCTTACTGCAGTCAACTCACCGTGGCCAACTCGCCATGAGACAACTCGCTGTGGCCAACTCGCCGTCGTCCAGCTCATTATTTTAATTTTGGTCATTCACATTTCATTTTGTCCCTCCTTTTGCATCTTTTCCTTAATGATTCGATTCCACCATTTCTTCAATATTAGTGTAAGTCTTATCCCGCAGTGAGTCATGTCACGGCAAGTTGGCTGTGGTGAGTTGGTTGCAGCAAGTTGGCCATGGTGAGTTGGGTGCAGCGAGTTGTCCTAGACCCCAACTGAGACTCCAGTTGAATCTTTGCTTTGCTTTAAGCAGAGTTTACAAAACAATGGAAAGAAATATCAATCAACCTTGTTAGGGAAGACAATGAAGTTACTGCATGTGTATGATAGGCATAGTAACAGCTGTTTCATTCCCTTGCTTCTACCTAAGAAACAAGAGGTTTGGATAATCATATGTAATGTATGGAGATCTGCCTGCAGCACAGCAGTTTAGATCCATCTAACAAATATCTCAGGTTTCTCTTGTTTTGTGTGTTTTGTATTTCTTTGTCTCTCACAGGTAGATACAATTGTACCCCAGGAGAATTAAAAAAAAAATACAGAACTCCTGGAAAAATTCCTCCTTATCTGAAATTCAGAGGCTGATATTCCCTTATTCACTGTCTTTTCAGATTTCAGCCAGTCGTAGCTGGTGTTTCATCTAGCTTTCATTTAAAATGACTCACGTTAGGGTGTTTTAATTGTCTTCCGGAGCAAGGCATTTCTCACAGGTAACAAGCATTGGTTGTATTTTACAGACTTCACGACTTCAAGTTGCTGTATTGCTTAAATTGTTGATTGACTGAAAGAATGTCATTTGCTCAGTTCTTCTTTACTCCCCAACAGCTTTCAAAACCATCAAGCAGGCAGTTTTGGAGATCTTCTTATGAAGAGGCAGCTGCTTCTGGAAATGGGAGCTATTAGATGGTGTCCCTCAGTGATTTATTCAGTCTTTAGTGTTTGCACTATGAAACTGCTGAGGGAGACTGTGAGACTTCTAGCTGGATGCTATCAGTATGCTAGTGAGATCCAAATCTATTGGTCTGTGATATTTTATTCCTTTTTCTTTAGTTAGTTGAATACAAGCAATAAGGAGATGAGGATGTCAACACACTGATAAAAACAGTGTTGTAATGTTGCAATCCAAATCTTGCTTTCTTTTTCTACATGCCACTAAAGATCACAAACCAAAATAAGAACACAATAGAATTGCCCCAAATCATATTCCTCAACTAGTGATAAACAAAAGTGTAGCTGAGATACTTACATGGTGTGCATATTATTCTGAATCAGGGGTGTCCAACCTTGGCAACTTTAAGACCTGTGGACCTCAGCCCCTAGAATTCCCCAGCCAGCATAGCTAACTGGGGAATTCTGGGAGCTGAAATCCACAAGTCTTAAAGTTGCCAAGGTCGGACATCCCTGTTCTAAACCATAGTTTGCTTTATCATGTTTATAAATATTTTTAAAAAATTGATATTGGTATATGTTAAGCTGATGTCTTTTATACCAGGATTGGTATACTTGGATCAAGAGGCTCTCCTCACAGTCACTCATGCCCTTGTCACCTCACGGTTAGATTATTGCAACGTGCTCTACATGGGGCTACCCTTGAAGAGTGTTCGGAGACTACAGTTGGTCCAGAATGCGGCTGCGCAAGCTGTCACGGGTGCACCTAGGTACACCCATATTACACCAATTCTCTGCGAGCTGCACTGGCTCCCTATTGGTCTCCGGGCACAATTCAAGGTGTTGGTTATTACCTTTAACCCTAGCCCTCTGGAACCAGTTTCCTCCTGAGATACGGACTACCCCCACCCTGCTGGCCTTCCAGAAAGCTGTGAAGACCTGGATTTTCCGGCAGGCCTGGGGCCGTTGATCTCGCCTCTGTAATTTGGCGAGATCCGGCCATGAAACGGTGTGTATGAGTTTTTAATTGTTTTTAAATGTTTTTTTTATGTATCTTTTTAATAGTTTTTTATATTTTAACAAGTTTTTTATATTGCTGTAAGCCGCCCAGAGTCCCTTGGGAGTTGGGCGGCATAGAAATACAAATAAACTTAAACTTAAACTTAAGGATGGCAGGTTTCACACAGCATGCTTAAACCACATTTTAGCTTAGTTCAATGTATCAACATAGCCTCTATATAGTCATGACTTCTATCAAGCATTATTTCCCATGAATTTATCCAAAATGTTTTGTCGCTTCCATATCACCATTTCCATTCCCTGATCTCTTAAAATAATCTTAAACCAATCCATAATTGTTTTCATTTCCACCTGCTTTGAAACTTGGATATGGAAAGGAAGGAGCTAAGTTGCCAGGCTACCATTACTTTGTTGCATTGCACAGGAATGGTGTGTGTCAGAAGGGGACAAATAATGAAAGGTGAACCACGACATCATGATACAAACTTCACAACTTATGTCCTTGGGTCAGTTGTCAAGTTACAAGGACATGAAGCTGGGGGTTGGATCGTGATGTTACTGGAGGCATCTCATCCTTTTTCCACCATTGGGATTAACTGAAGACACTTGGAGAATTTAAGAGTTGGGTAAGGCAAGGGCACCTGTTAATGGGAGAAGATCCCAGCTGCATGCTCTTCAGAGCTCTAATGCAAATGAAACATCTGTCTCTCCTGCAATTGGGAAAAAACCCCCATCATAGCTGCACCAGAAATAAATCAGCTCAGCTGGGGAACACAGCTGCTCTCTTGAAATCCGATAGCTCCAAAGCTGATTTTGCAAGACTGCAGTGTAGATGTCTCCTCAACTGTGGCCATTACATTCTGCAGTAAATCAAATTCCCCAGTTGAAAACTGAACTATATCAGAAACATCCCCCTTTCATGTTCGGTGCAAAACAAGGAGGCCTATTTTCCTTTATTTTGCATTATTTTAAATTCCTCAGTTTTATATCTTGATATTTCACCTTTCTCCCAGACACAATTCTGGATGCTTAATTCATTCCGTATCCCATTTTGCCTTTTAAAAAATATTATTTTAATTGGGGTAGGGGGAGGGAAGGAGCCAACATTATGCAAAGCAAAATTCTGGCCTGTAACACTGAATTTGTTCCCAGCAATAAAAGTCCTGGGATGGTTCAAAGCTGATTTTCTGGTCAGGAGACATTTTGTAACTGTCCGTGTCCATCAGGGTAGCTATTTTGAGGGACTATCCATGATATATTCTCAGAATTCCAAAGCTGTTCCAGTCAAAACAAGGTTGCTTTGGGGTAGCAACTTAATGCAACTGGGTAATCGACCTTAACCCAGAGTTGTGACAGGACCATATCAGTAGTGGGTTCTAAAACCCATTGCTACTGGTTCGCGTGCACGCTCGCGCACACACACGACACTTCTGCGCATGCGCAGAAGCATCCTGGGCAGGTGGGCGGAGCCTCCCGCCACCGCCGCTACCGGTTCGCTGAACCGGGCCGAACCGGGAGCAACCTACTGCTGGACCATATTCTCCTGAAGGACATGAAGATCTGCCAAATTGAGTGAGGCCTGTGAGCCTGGGTGTGGTTAGTGCCTTGAAGGCACTTCTCCTACCTTTAACTTATTATATCTTGTTTTTTTAAAAAATTTGGCTCTCATTAGACTGAATTAGTGCATTTTTATGTGGTTTTGATGCTTTTATCTATAAACCATCCAGAGCAAATGGGACAACTTGCTGCAGCTGACTCACTGTGGCCAACTTGTTGCGGGACAATTCAACATGGGATAATTCTAGAGGGACAAGTGAGTTGCAGAGGGCCTTATCAAGGCTAGGGTGAGCCAGAGTCCTTGAGGCTAGGGTGAGCTAGGGAGTCCCAGCGGCCTGTCAGCCAATTGGCATTGAATTATCCGTGGCAAGTTGTTCCTCAGTGAGTTAGCTGCAGTGAGTTGTCCTAGACCCATCTAGAGTCATTCTGAGGGTGAGATGGGTAGAACCTAAGTTGGATAAAAAACAGAATTAGGGAATAAATGAAATCCTTTTTTTCCTCATGCCTTTGTTTTCAGACCGCATTCTGTAGGATTTATTTTATTTTATTTATTTTGTCAAACATGTATATGATTACAGGTAAAGTATAAATATTAATATGAGTATATAATAAGTACAAACATAGTTTTGAGTACATATTTTCGAGTACATATTTTTCGAGTACATATTTTTCAAATACATGGGGACTTTAGGACAGGGACGGTAGGCACGCTGGTGCACTTATGCACGCCCCTTACAGACCTCTTAGGAATGGGGTGAGGTCAATGGTAGTCAGTTTAAGGTTTAAGGATGCCACAGGTTTACTCAACAGGCTTTCAAAAACGGCACCTCCTCCTCCATATTCTTCTTCCCACGTTGGCAACAACATGGTAGACTGAATTATCTGGCTAGACATCCTGATTTCCTTTCCTTTCACAAAAGCACAGCTAAAGAGGCAATCAATGGATACCAGAAATCGTTCTGTTAGGATGCTGATGAGGGATGAGACACTCAGTAAACTAACCATTGCTTCCCCTGTCAGAATTCTTTTGTATAGTCTACAAGATGTGTTTACGCAACACAACTGAGGTGTCAAGGATTGTGACCTTCAAAATGAAAAGGCTGTTTCAGTAACTTTGAGGGGAATCTTGTCACTCCATGAGGAAAAATAAAAACAACCGTAGAGAGATCATATCTTGTAGAAAATGAATGCTCTTTCAATTCATATGACAGGAGAAACCTTTTGTTCATCTTCAGTGGCCCAAGAGAGAGAAAAATATTACGTTAAGATTTGATTAGATTAGAAGTTTATATTTAAGTTTTCTTTTAAAGACAGCAACCAGGGCAAGACCTCAAAATTAAAGTATCAAATACAAATGGAAGCAATCCTTTAAAAAAAATGAACAAAGTAAAAAATTACTAGATCAACTAGTAACAAACAACACTAGACTCAACAATTGCCTCGATCTCATCTTCTGCAACAGTCTACACTCAATTTATGGACTACAAATAAAAGAACCCTTTTCCAACAGCGACCACAGCATGATTGACTTTTGTCTTAATATACGTCCTTATAAAAATCAACATAATAATAGGATAACCAATTATAATTTTAAAAAAGCCAACTATGATAACATAGACACTGACCTCTCATCTCTTGATTGGCAAATACTATTCTCTGGCTGTAATACTATCGAAGACTACT
>QLTV01000619.1:1731750-1754959 GCA_003457575.1 Thermophis baileyi | reverse complement strand
GTATGCAATTAAATTTCATTTTAATATATGCCGATGAGTCCAATCACACTTGGCCAATAAAACTATTCTATTCTATTCTATTCTATTCTATTCTATTCTATTCTATTCTATTCTATTCTATTCTATTCTATTCTATTCTATTCTATTCTATTCTATTCTATTCTATTCTATTCTATTCTATTCTATTCTATTCTATTCTATTCTATTCTATTCTATTCTTGAAAAGGGATTGTGGGTTAGATCTTCCCAAGCAGGTGAATCCAGAGATCCAAGTCTTATTCTCAGGTTATCACCAAGATCTCCCTATCTGTTTTTGGCAGAAAACATCCTTACAGAGTTTTGTCTCTTCTGGGAAGGACTGGCTGGTAGATTTCAGAGGCTTGATACTACAACTCCCATAATGCCTCTTGTTTGCTGGCTAGGAGTGAATAGTATTGAAGTTCAGACAGGATCCATACGGTGTGGTCAATAAAGATGATGAACATGTGGGAAGAAATATCCATCTGGTTCAGTTCCAAGCCGGGAGAAAGACACTGGAAACATGGAGGCTGATTGGAAAGAAGGTTTAACCCTTAACCACAGACGTACTATTTTGGCTACGCTATTACAGACATGAGGTCATAATGACCGCTCTAGCTGCTGGCCATAGTCCAGGTAATTGCACTATGATATTGTGACTAGTGGTTCTGGATCTATTGTTTACAAAAGGTGCAGAAGAACATTTGAATTTGTTCTTGCCATATAAATTATTGCACGATGTAGATTGTACCTGGTCATCAATTTCATCGGGGGCTTCATCATCACTGATGTCAGAATCAGCGATGGCGGCGGGTTCCTTATCGTCCATTACAAAATTTTTGTCACAATCTGATTCCACTTCACTCAGATCACTCTTTGCTTCTTCATACCATGTTAGAACAGTACCTTCGAAGTTTGGATCACCAAATCGCACTCTTTTTGGCGGAAAACGTGGCCCCGACATTATTAAAAAAATATACATTAACAAAGATCTGCGGTCAAAATGACCGCAACTCAAATTCAAACGCCGCTACAGAAAACACCAAATAACTCACACAAGAGCGATGCTGCATACATTCTTATTGGCGGGAAAACAAAAGCTATTTGTAACCAGAATGGTCCATTTCTAAAAATAGAGGTGTTCCGAACATTTTGGAAAACTGTTGCAGTCACTATGACTGCGGTTCTGTGGTTATGTGTTAATGATGAAACAGAACCACATGGGTTCTGGGCACCTGACCACATAGAGTTGAGAGTGGGGGTGTTTTATACCTTCTCTGAGCTTGCACTTGAGCTTCCTGTTCCTGTGTAAGAACATGTATTCTATTGGCTGTTGTAGGGGTTATGTAGGGGTCATAGCTGGCTCTATGGGTTGTCTGAGCTCCCAGGTTTGGTTGAAGTTTGGACTGCTGAGATGATGCAATGAAGAGGCTTGTGTTCTGAAAGGCTGTTGGGCAATTCCTATTATGGCTTTATCAGAGTTTGTTGCAGAAAATTAAATCCAGAAAGCACACACAGGCAAACTGATGCAGCAGGATTCATTTAAATAAGAAACTTCTTTATATAGAAGAATATATATACAATACCAATGTAGATTCTTCTTCAAGCAGTTACAAGCAAACACACAGGCAGGAGAGAACAGTTAGTTTCATTTCAGAGTTCAGAGTGGACTGAGCCACGCCCAGCCTTCTAGCTTCAGTTTCGATTCTCTGCACAGACTCAGATGTGTTTAGGCTCCCATTGCTGACTTAGTTGCTATGTCTATTCATTGGCTGACCTTGTTACCATTGGCTCTCCCAGTTCATGAATAATCTGACAGGCTTAATGGCTTTTTCCTGTGTTGGATCTTGGGTGAGGGTATTTGCTTATGAATAGAGCTATCTCTTTATCTCTTAAGTGCTGACATCTGCTCAGGGCTATTAAGAAAGGTGGGGGCAACTGAATCTGCTTCCTTCCTCTAAAAAACATGTTTCTCCATTTCTCATTTAGGGAAATATAATATTCTGCCTTTTTAATATTTCTCAAAATATTTCATTCTTCTAGGAGAGGGGTGGGTGCTAACTTTCTACAAACATAAAGGGACTATAGAAAGTTCTGCAACATGCATAAAAATATGGGGGGGGGGAGTTTCAAAGACATCTTGATGATGTTGTCCACAGGACATCCCTGAATCCAGAACTTCTAGACCAGTTCTAAATTGCCTAACCGTGATATTTTATATATGCTTGCATCCACATTTAATTTCTGAAGCTCTTATGTTTGTTTTAAAGAAGATACGGATGATTGACTTATTTTTCCAATGGGGGTGAAGAATCTTATTCAGTCAGACCAATTACCCAGCTTAGTGTAGAAATCTAGAAATCCAATCCTGATTCTTACCATAGAAATAGAAATAACAGAGTTGGAAGGGACCTTGGAGGTCTTCTAGTCCAACCCCCTGCTTAGGCAGGAAACCTTACACCACTTCAGACAAATGGTTATCCAACATCTTCTAAAAAACGTCCAATACTGGAGCACCCACAACTTCTGGAGGCAAGTTGTTCCACTGATTAATTGTTCTAACCATCAGGAAATTTCTCCTTAGTTCTAAGTTGCTTCTCTCCTTGATTAGTTTCCACCCATTGCTTCTTGTCCTACCCTCAGGAGCTTTGGAGAATAGCTTGACTCCCTCTTCTTTGTGGCAGCCCCTGAGAGATTGGAACACGGCTGTGATGGGAAAGAGTGTACATCTCGGTAGTCGCCTGCAACTGTTCTTTATATGTTTTAGTCTCCAGTCCCCTAATCATCTTTTTTGCTCTTCTCTGCACTCTTTCCAGAGTCTCAACATCTTTTTTACATCGTGGCGACCAAAACTGAATGCAGTATTCCAAGTGTGGCCTTACCAAGGCATTATAACGTGGTATTAACACTTCACGTGATCTTCATTCTATCCCTCTGTTTATGCAGCCTAGAACTGTGTTGGCTTTTTTGGCAGCTGCTGCACACTGCTGGCTCATATTTCAATGGTTGTCCACTAGGACTGCAAGATCCCTCTCTCAGTTACTACTATTGAGCATGGTCAACAGGATAGTACTGCAAATCAGCAAGCAAGATATGGGACAATTTTCTTTTATCTTTACATCCCCCAGCAATGGATATTCAGGACAATCTATCTTTGGAACATCTAACTGTTAGATCCGTTGATAGAATAGTTTGGACGAATCAATCTATTGTTAGACCTTTTCACCAATATTGTTTTTCTTCCTAGCTTTTTTTTCCTCCTGCAAATGTAGGCTTTCCTTTTTTTCTGATCAATGAAATTAAATGCAGGTAATCCTTGATGTAGAACCTTTTGTGTAGTGACCGTTCAGAGTTATAACGGCACTGAAAAAAGTAACTTATGACCATTTTTCACACGTATGACCATTGCAGTAGCCCCATGGTCATGTGATCAAAGTTCAAATGCTTGGCAACAGATTCGTATTTATGACAGCTGTGTACCAAAGGCACATGGAACGTTGTTACCTTCCCACCTAAGTGGTACCTTTTGATCTACTCACATTTTGCATGCTTTTGAACTGCTAGGTGGGTAGGAGCTGGAGCAAGGAATGGGAGCTCACCCTGTTGCATGGCGCTTGGGTCTCGAACCTTCCAGTTGACAAGCTCTGACCCATTGTGCCCCCTTGGCCTAACTGCAAGGAAAGCTTTTTCTCATTCAATCAGGACTGGCTTTCCCATAACTTCCATTTTTCTATGTCAGTCCCTCTGGAAGGAGAGAGGCAGGGGTGGGATTCTACCGGTTCGGACCGGTTCGGGTGAAGCGTGCGATCACCGAACCGGTTGTTAAACCGGCAGGATCCCACTACTGGAGAGAGGAATTGCTTTTCTTCTACGTGACTTCCATTCAGCTTTTTGAAGAGTGCGATCATGTCCTCTCCAGTCATCTGTTCTCAAGACTAAAGATAGACAGCTTCTCCTATTTCTCTTTACAGGATTGAGATTCTAGTCCCCTGGTCATCCTCATGGTCTTCTCTGAACTTGTTCCAATTTTTTTGCATCTTTTTTAAAAGAATGATGCCGTAAAGTGAATATAATGTTCCACATGGAGTCTTTCCAAAGAAAAACTGAAGTGCAATGATCATTTCCTGTGTTAGGGAAATTACATTTCTATTCATGATGCAGTCTAAACTTCCATTTGCAGTTTTTAAGAGCCACGTCACAATGCTGGTTCCTATTCACTCTGGAATCAACGGCTATTCCACAATCTTTTCACAAGTGCAGTTACCAATCCGGTTATCTATCTTCCCTTAACACAACTTTGCATTTGTTATTACTAAATTTTATGCTGTTCATTTCAATCCACTTCCCAAATCTGTAAGGATGGCTTTAGCTAAAACATATGAAGAATGGTTGCAGGAACTGGGTATGTCTAGTTTAATGAAAAGAAGGATTAGGGGTGACATGATAGCAGTGTTTCAATATCTCAGGGGTTGCCACAAAGAAGAGGGAGTCAAGCTATACTCCAAAGCACCTGAAGGCAGGAAGGAAGAAATGGATAGAAACTAATGAAGGAGAAAACCAACTTACAACTAAGGTGACATTTCCTAATGGTGAGAACAATTAACCAGTGGAATGATTTGCCTCCAGAAGTTGTAGGTGCTCCAATACTGGAGGTTTTTAAGAAGAGATTGGACAACCATTTGTCTGAAATGGGATAGGGTTTCCTGCCTGAGCAGGTGGTTGGACTAGAAAACCTCCAATGTCCCTTCCAATTCTGTTATTATCATTATTTTATTATTTATTAAATTTGTATGCCGCCCAACTCCCAAGGGACACCTTTATGGACTACACCCATAAAGTTTTCCTAGCATGGTGTGGAAATAGCTTGTTAATGGCTTCTTCTGGGATAGTTTTTCAGTATTCTACTTTGATCTAAAACTTTGGTATTCTTAGGTTCCTGGCTTGGCTTGAGTAGGAGGCTGGACTAGAAGACCTCCAAGTCCATTCCAACTCTGTTATTCTATTATATCCCCCAAATCTGTTGAGGAAGGTAAAGCAAGAGACTAGGCTTGTTAAAATTGAAACTAGGTTAATCTGGCTGACATCTGACAACTGCAGTATAGTCTTAAAGGTGTTAATGCAATAGATGGGTCTCTCTATGATCTACTTTAGAATATTTCCAGAGAAAGATCTTCGTTCCAGAGCTCCCTACTTCTCCTTTGTGAACATAGGACAATTACTCTTTTCTAGACATCCTTGAGAACCCTCATCAGTTCTAAGAAACTCTTAAGAATAATTCATGAAGGTCCAGACAGACCATCATCTAGTTTCTTCAATATCTTAAGGAGAGGTATGGTCTCATCATGTTTGTCTAAATCTCAGTCTCAACATTCAGTCTGGCTTTTTCACAGTTTCCTGGTGGAAGACATGCTTCATAATTGGAGAAGGTTGAGTCAAAATAGGAGTTGAACAATGTAGTCTTTTCTTTGCTACCACTTACCCTATGCATTAAGAGCTAGTAAACTGATTGGTCTCTCTCTCTTTTTTTTAAACTGTATTTAAAGATACTTTTTTGTTGTTTATTCTGAGGTTTTGCTTTCCTGGCATCAGATCTGGTCTGTAGATCCATGTGACCTGACCTCTTTTCCATTTCCTATATGTGATCTTCCTTGTTGCCAGAAATGCATTGTTTTTTAGTGTAGTCACATAATACTATCTTCATTTTTTTTCTCATAAAATTATTTGCCATGCTTTTAGTGCCTTCTTTTTTAGGAAAATCTCTCTCTTTTTTTTAAGCTTCTCCTTATAATACTGCATCAGTTTTGGTCACCACGACATAAAAAAAGATGTTGAGACTCTAGAAAGAGTGCAGAGAAGAACAAAGATGATTAGGGGACTGGAGGCTAAAACATATAAAGAACGGTTATTGGAATTGGGTATGTCTAATCTAGTAAAAAGAAGGACTAGGGGTGACATGATAACAGTGTTCCAATATCTAAGGGGTTGCCACAAAGAAGATGGAATCAATCTATTCTCCAAAGCATCTGAAGGCAGGACAAGAAGCCATGGGTGGAAAATAATCAAGGAGAGAAGCAACCTAGAACTAAGGATAAATTTCCTGAGAGTTAGAACAATTAATCAATGGAACAACTTGCCTCCAGAAGTTGTCAATGCTCCAACACTGGAAGTTTTTAAGAAAACATTGGATAACCATTTGTCTGAAATGATATAGGGTTTCCTGCCTGAGCAGGGGGTTGGACTAGAAGACCTCCAAGGTCCCTTCCAACTCTGTTATTCTGTTATTCTATTCCTGTCAACCAACCTACTTATTCTAGCTTTGATTTGATTAAAAACCTTTATTTTTAATAGAAGACATGAATTAGATGATACTTAGCTTTAATTTCCCTTAAAATTGAAAATTCCAGCATTAGAGGGTCATTGCCTCTAATATTTTTGTTACTTCCTCCACCAATTTTTATATGTGGATTCCTACAAAGGAAAGGAAAGGTGACATTCTTGTATCCCCCCCCCCAATCCTGTAATGTCAACAGTTGCTACCAAGGCAACTTTGAATTTTCTGGAAGGACCAAGCTTGGTAGAGTTGCCTCCCAACAAAAATTGGGGTAATTAAAATCTCCTGTTGCTTCAGTTTCATGCTTCATCCATATCATCTCCTTGACACAAACAAGTATTGCATTAATTCGTTCCTCTGTTCTGTAGGATTGCCAACTTCATAGAAGAAATATATATCCTTAGCATACCGTGTAACCTTCCTTCCTTCCTATAGCACTGGGTCCACTTTGAACAAATAATATCTTTCAGCTACTGTATTCCAGGTCTCAGAAATTCAGGCCATCAGGACTCCGTTATACTCATTAAATTGTATTTTTTTCTATCTGTACTAAAAGCACAAGCTCATCTTTCTGAGCATTAGTCATGAATTTTATGAGCCAATATATTCAATGCATATGTAAGAAACCCTATTTCAGCAACATTTTTACTTCTTATCATGCACAAACCCACTTGAGATCCTTACTTCAGGATTTTCACTTCTATCTCTCGCAAGAATACATTTAGAAACCCCTTAATCAACCTGTCTATGGCTTGGCTAAGTATATTTGTTCCGTTCTTCTCAGATGTATCACATCTCATGCTAGTAGTTCATCATCTAAACTAGGGGTCCCCAACCCCCAAGTTATGGACTGGTCCAGTGGTGGGATTCAAGTAATTTAACAACCAGTTCACCTAGGGTCAGGTTGGCTGTCGTGGGAGGCATGGCCTTCCAGCTCCGCGGCACATGCGGGACGAGCCTCCTGCGATGGCCAACCTGACCCTAGGTAAACTGGTTGTTAAATTACTTCCAGTGCCGGACAGGGGGCAGAAGGGAAGCACCCGGCTGCCGCTGCCTTTCATTGGGGCGTGTGGAGGGAGACGGGGCTCCTCTTGCCATCTCTTCTCCCCACCCCTTGCCGGGCATGGCAGGGCTTCCTGCCCCTCACTTCAGCTGGTTTGCCGAACTCCAGAAAAATTTAGCTACCGGTTCTATCGAACTGGTGCGAACTGGCTGAATCCCACCACTGAGTCCATGGCCTGTTAGGAACCAAGCTTCACAGCTGGAGGTGAGCAAAACTGTGCATGCTCAGGATCTAAGTTGTGTGCTCCTCCTCCCTCCCTGGTCTGAGGAAAAATTGTCTTCCGTGAAACTGGTCCCTGGTGTCAAAAGGTTTGGGGACCACTGATGTAGCTAATTCAGATCATGCTTCTAGGAACCAAATCTTTCACATCAGTACATTTAGGGATCCAGTCTTCTCATCTTTGACAAAGAATTCAGCAAAGAAATTAGGTTTGATATGCTAGATTTGCTACCAGTCTGAGTTAATGGTTTATTCCCTGGTTCTAGTGTTATCAGACTGGGAAGCTCCCAAAGGAAATGGTTCACATTTCAATGGTTGGCTTTATCATCTGAAAAGTTGCTTTGAAATGGGACATATAAACCAGCAGGCCATTTTCCCTCTAAAAAACCTGTAAACAGAATGCTACATTAGTTGAAATCTGGGAGAGGAGTAAGACAAGAGTTCATTGGAAGTTCTGCAGAATTTCAGTTTGCAAAGGGAAAACAAAATTGTTTCCTGCGAGGATGAACTTTAAAAATCTCCCATGGAGTTTGCTTTCAGCAGAATACAATAAACATCACGTTATTTTAACCATCATTAAACATGTTCGGGATTCTCTTGAATTTCTTGAGCAAGAACTATGCAACAAAAAATCCAGGACAGCTTTGTGTGAAAATATAGAAACATAACTGTTGTATCTTGGAGCCACCTGGGGAGATGGACACATTTCCTCCATAGGAAAAAGATATTCACCTGTGCGCTTGACTATTGGCTCATAGGACAATCAATGCGCAAAACCAGGCCAAAGGTCACCGAGGTGGTAAGTGCCTTGTGGAAGAAGGATTATATTTCATGGTGCTCTGCTATCTGAAAAAAATCATTAGCTTTGATCAATGAAAGTTGAATAATTTGTGCTGTAGGTCAGTTCTCCTTTTCTTAGGCAGGACTGTTGTTGCAATTTTTGAGGTCAACTGGCTTTGACTTTTATTGAAGACCTAAATCTTCCCCAATCTCCAAATGTGATGCATTTCATCCTCTATCACATCCTTCTAGTATGGTCAAAGCCACAGTTCATCAGGTTGAGGATGATTGCCATTAGTGAGCTTCACTGGGCAAATATAAGGAAAGACATGACACTACCCTTCAAATCTTCAAAGACCTATCAGATAAAACAACGCTTCTCAACTTACACAACTTTAAGCTGTTTGGATGTCATCTCCCAGAATTCCCCAGCCAGCATTAAGTCAACACAGCTTAAAATGGTAGAGGTTAAGAAACACTGAGCTAGACAATGAAGGGAAGCTAGAAAGCAGGATAAAAATAATGGGTGGATTATAGAGAAATTCATGGTAGGACCTCTCCATGAACCAACCTACTAAGAGAGATGATGGGTTAATTTCCTGGAGGTATTTTGGCACAGACTACACACCCCAAAGGTGCTTTTTTTCAGGAGGCAACTGGACTTTCTTGCTTTTTCTTTTGAAGATGTTTCGCTTCTCATCCAAGAAGCTTCTTCAGCTCTGACAGGATAGTGGGGAATGGAAGGATCTATATTCCTTGCAGACAGTTGGTCATTTGCATCCTTTTAGAGGGTCCTTGAAGCACGTGGAGGTTTATCTGTGTCCTCAGGGTCACCTGAGTGGTGCTCCTGGTTCCTGTAGTCTGCAATTTTTCCGCTGGAAATCAGACTACACAGCAATCTGTCAAGGATCCTGGAATTACACTGAGCAGAAGGTTAGTTTGTCTTTGGAGTGGGTAAAATTGTTTAACTACGCTAATCAAAGGATGTGAGGGACCAGACATTGATGCAATGTTAAATGACATGATCCAAAGGTTGGATTCACACAACCCATTTAACTCAGTAACCAAGTTAGCTCATTTCCTGCATTCGCACGCTCCATTGAATCAGAATGTAACCAAATAGATCGGGGGGAGGGGGGGGGAATCAGACAAACAGGCACATAGATTGCCAAGTTTAACATTTTGGATGAAAATAGCTTCTGGGAGAGGGGGGTCCTTGGTGCTCTCTGAGCTTGGTTGTTTTCTTGCGGACATTTCATTACCCCAACTAAGTAACATCATCACTGCTCAGTAACTGCTGGGTCTTTGGGTTAGTCTGTGGTGTATATTTCAGGATACATTGTGTTGGTTTATCTTTTTACAGCTTGGGTACATTGAGATAATACACACACACACACACACACACAAACACACACACACACACACACACCCAGTACGGTAAGCCTATTCCATCTTAGTTGTGGGTTGCATCTAATTATGCAGGGAACAACACAGTCAACATTTGGCAATGCACTGTTGAAAATTTCTGGCTCAATTGGAAGGATTCCAGTGGGAGTAAAAATTTAGCCTTGTGAAGTAGTTGCATATTCCTCATGTTGGTGATCCCCAAGGCATCAGCCAATTCTCTCAGCTTTGGCCCAGAGAGGATTTCCTGGCAATCTTTTCCTGGTTAAGAAGGGAGGGCAGTTACTAGCTGAACTGTGGCTCTACTCTAATAAGCATGAAATAGCATTCTGAGTTCATCAGTAGTGCACTGATCTGTGTGCGCAGTTTAATAATATGTTATTTAGCAAGAAAATGGCATTAATTAATTCAGTTAATTAACATATGATACCATATGTCTTCATGCATTATAATATATACATATAGGAAGGAAAGCTTTTTTTTTTTTTTTAAACCCAACAGATCTTATTCCTAAATCAGTGGGTGCAGGAATAAGAGCTGTATATGAAATGCTACTTGAAGTCTTGGCGATAAACGACAGGTGATTAAAAGAAATGACGTTTGCTTTCTTTAGTTTCAAAGAAAGGAAATTGTTGTCACTCATAGATCAATGCTCAAATTACTCTCACCTACAATGTCTGCCTCAGACAAATGAATTGTGCATCTTTCACATCTAGCTTGGCCCAGATAAATAAGATAGCTCAAGCCCGCACAACAGGAAGACTTCAGTGCTCACCAACAAGGGAAGGGAAACTGTTTTAAGAACTCATTGAATAGTGAAGTATTTTAGGAACCAACAGTTTTAAGAACAAATTTGTGGGTGCACCTTCCGGTTACATTCCCGAAGGTCAACCACGTGTTTTCAGCCCACATCCTCTCTGAGGTGCAAAGAGTATCTGGATAACAAAAGACTTTTAATATTTAAATAGCTTGATTGACATTGTTCTTCTTAGGAGGACCTCAGATTAAGGAACTGGCCCCATCGTGGAGGGAAAAGATTGTATTTGTAGATAGTGTTGTTGTTGCCAGTGCAATTTTTAAAGTTGTGGCAGAGGTGGGTTCCTCCCAGTTCGGATTGGTTCTCCCGAACTGGTAGCAAGCCGTTGGCGATGTCATGATGATGTCACGGATCCAGTTTGGTCAGTGCCGGTCCGTGGGCGCCGCCATCTTTTTTTTTGAATTTTTTTTTAAAAAATTTCTTCTGCACATGTGCAGAAGCCGAGTTTCCGGCACTGCGCATGCATCACCATCTTGTTTTCGGCTTCTTCTTTTTTTCTTTTTTCTTTTTTAAATTTCTTTTTTTTTTTGCGCGCACGCGAAGGAAGCGAACCAGCAGCGAGGTAAGTTAGAACCCACCCCTGAGTTGTGGAGACTGTAGAATTAAGAGGAAAGCTGTAAGAAAAACAGACAACAATGTTTTCAAAAGATGAGTGTGTGAACTTAGAGTCTAGGTAAGGCACCTGTAGTCTTCCAAGTATTGCTGAACTACAACTCCCTGCATCCTTCCCTCTAGGCAACTCCTAAACCTTAGAAGCCTTTTTTGTGCCCTCCAAAGGCTCTTCCAGCTCTGATTTCAGAAACATTGTGGCATCATTTCCTGACAGAGTGAACATTGTGAAATGCACTATTCATTCAATGTATATCTTACACTGTATACTCAAAAAAATTCATAGTGTGCATAGTATCGTCCTTTGTTTTATCCCTACAACAATCCTGTGAGGGAGGTGAGAGACATGGACTGGTCCAAAATCATAAAAGAATAACAGAGTTGGAAGGGACCTTGGAGGTCTTCTAGTCCAACCCCCTGCTAAGGCAGGACACACTAAACAATTTCAGACAAATGGTTGTCCAATCTTTTCTTGAAAACTTCTAGTATTGGTGCATTCACAACAACTGGAGACAACTTGTTCCACTGGTTAATTGTTCTCACTGTTAGAAAGTTTCTCCTTAATTCCAGGTTGCTTCTCTCCTTGATTAGTTTCCATCCGTTGCTTCTTGTCCTGCTTTCTGGTGCTTTGGAGAATAGGTTGGCCCCCTCTTCTTTGTGGCAATCCCTCAGATATTGGAACACTGCTATCATGTCTCCCCTAGTCCTTCTTTTCATTAAACTATCATACACTGAGCTTCTCTGACTAAGGGTGGATTTATACAATCTTGGTCCAACATCTTATCCACTATGCTAATGGTGGCAGGATGTTTATAATGACGATGATATTTATCAGTACGTTGTAATATTTAACTATTGCCTTAACCAAGGAAACTCAATGGATGACTTCGGGCTAATCGCCCTCAATGCAACCTACCATACTGGGTTGTTGCTATGTGGATAAATCAAGAAGAGGCAGATTAACAGATTAACAGAGTTGGAAGGGACCTTGTAGGTCCTCTAATGCAACCCCCCCCCAAGCAGACCCTACACCATTTCTGACAGATGGCAGTCCAGTCTCTTCTTGAAAGCTTCCAGTGATGAAGCTCCCACAGCTTCTGAAGCTGTTCCATTGGTTGATTGCTCTCACTGTCAGAAAATTTCTCCTTATTTCCAGGTTGAATCTCTCCTCTCCTTGAATCTCCAGGCTGAGGCATTCTCAACCTCAAGAGAAAAGATGGGACACACATCTAATATTTCTTTGGTTAAGAAATTTGGAGAAATAAATCAATAGAGGCCAAGCTTGGATTGCCAACTTTTCCAACTAGTAATGTAGATTAACAAGGATGGACTGATAAACTGATAATCTTCCTTCCCCTGTCCTTACCACTTTCTATAGAAGGGCGATCGAGAGCATCCTGTCATGTTGCATTACTGTCTGGTTTGGAAGCATTACTGCTTCAGACAGGAAGGCGGTGCAGAGAGTGGTGAGGAGGGCAGAAAAGATTATTGGCAGTTCACTCCTTTCCATCCAGGACATGGCACAGAAGTGATGGTTGAGCAGGGTCCGCAGGATTGTCTGGGACGCTACACATCCTCTTCACAACCTGTCTTCCTTGTTACCTTCTGGGAGGGGTCTTTGTATTATCCGAAGCAGAACATCCAGATTCAGTCACAGTTTTGTTCCATACAGCATCAATCTTGTGAACTCTCAAGTTTCCTCTTTCCGCTATGTATTCAAGATGGACAGTGATTAATATTTATATGTATTTATATGTCAGGATGTAGTTATACATACGTATGTATATAGCATGCCTATATGTGTGTTGTGTATGTGTACACTTTTGAGAGCAGGCAACGGAATTTCATTTTTAATGCGTGCCAGAGTGCCCACAGCGGGGGAAAAATGAAAATAAAGGTTATCTTGTTTAGATAATCTTTTAAAAATGCTTAACAGCTTCGCTTCTGCTTGGAATCCACTTTTGGACTTTTGTTTGAAACTGAAAGAAATAACATGTTAACCTTGAGATTTGATTATTATGTTTTTGCCATAGAAGCCCTGTGTGCTGTGGTTTACTTTAGTTCAGAGGTGAATTGTATTTCATGTTTGCATCTGTACCAAAAAAAAAGTAGGAAGTTACTTTTTATAGCTTTTTTTTTACTTCTTGTTTGCACCACCCAATTTTGCTCTAGCCTCTGTTTCCCCTTCTTTTCCCCCCTTTAAACCTTTTTTTGTTCCTTGTATTTTATATTCTTTTGCAAGGCAATACAGTCCTTTATTTAAAAATGTTGTTTCACTGAAAATCTGCTACTAAATGGAGGAAGGAGCTGCAATGGTGTTTCAGCCAGCTCTTACTTTCTCTGTCTGCTCCCTTCCACACCATTTGAAGTGTGGTTTTTTTCTTATGACAAAATTACAGTCGCCTGGATGATGAACTGGATAGAAATGAATCACTGAATTATCCTTTCCTGATTCAGCTGCAGAGATGGTATCAAGAACACATAAAATGTGTGGTAAGGCCACACTTGGAATAGTGGATCCAGTTTTGGTCACCACAATACAAAAAAGTTGTTGAGATTCTAGAAAGAATGCAGAGAAGAGCAACAAAGAAAATTAGGGGACTGGAGGCTAAAACATATGATGGACGGTTGCAGGAATTGGGTATGTCTAGTCTAATGAAGAGAAGGACTAGGGGTGACTTTATAGCAGTCTTCGAATATTTGAGAGGCTGTCACAGAGAAGAAGGGACTTTGGAAAAAGTGCAAAGAAGAGCAACTAAGATGATTAAAGGCCTGGAGACTAATACATATAAAGAATGGTTGCAGGATTAGGGTTTGGCTAGTCTAGAGAAAAGAAGGACTGTGGGGGGGGGGGAACATGATAGCAGTATTCTAGTATTTGAGAGGCTGCCACAAAGAGAAGGGGGTCGATTTCTTTTCTAAAGCATCAGAGGGCAGGACAAGAAGGCAAGAAGTAAAGGATGGAAGAGAGATCCAACCTAGAATAAGGAGAAATTCCTGAGAGTGAGAACAATTAACCAGTGGAACAGATTGCCTCTGGAAGCTGTGAGTGCTCCATCACTGTAGGTTTTTAAGAAGATATTGAACAACCATTTAGATTAGAATAGAATAACAGAGTTGGAAGGGATTTTGAAGGTCTTCTAGTCCAACCCCCTGCTTAGGCATGAAACCCTATACCATTTCAGACAACTGGTTGTCCAGTCTCTTCTTAAGTGTTGGAGCATTCACAACTTCTGGAGGCAAGTTGTTCCACTGATTAGCCATTCTGTCAGGAAATTTCTCCTTAGTTCTAGGTTGCTTCTCTCCTTGATTAGTTTCCACCCATTGCTTCTTGTCCTGCCCTCAGGTGCTTTGGAGAATAGCTTGACTCCCTCTTCTTTGTGGCAGCCCCTGAGATATCGTAGCACTGCTATCATGTCACCCTAGTCTTCTTTTCATTAAACTAGACATACCCAATTCCAGCAACCGTTCTTTATATGTGTTAGCCTCCAGTCCCTTAATCATCATTTGTCCAGAATGATATAGATTCTCTTGATTAAGCATGGGATTGGACTAGAAAACCTCCAGAATCCATTCCAACTATGTTATACGTGTTACTGTTACTCTGGCCAGCATGTAGGTTACTTCTAGTTGATCATAAAAGCTGAAAGCAACCCTGGAGAGTGCAAAAAGGATCTGAAAATCAAGTTGATTTGCATATTGGCTGTATGTATGTACAAACGAAGGCTCCCAGCTGTTTAAGGCACACTTCCTCATCCACTGTGTATTCACACCCAGTCAGGAATTAAAACAAAACCTGCCCGCTCTTCTCCTCCACTCTCTTCTCCTTTTTTGAAGACATCCTTATGGTACCAAACTTAGGTAGTTTCATACCCACATGAAAATAGAATAGAATAGAATTATTTATTGGCCAAGTGTGATTGGACACACAAGGAATTTGTCTTTGGTGCATAAGCTGTCAGTGTACATAAAAGAAAAGATACGTTCGTCAAGAATAATAAGGTACAACACTTAATGATGGTCATAGGGTACAAATAAGCAATCAGGAAACAATCAGTATCAATATAAATCGTAAGGATACAAGCAACAAGTTACAGTCCTGCAGTCATAAGTGGGAGGAGATGGGTGATAGGAACAATGAGAACACTGATAGTAATAGTAATGCAGCCTTGGTGAATAGTTTGACAGTGGTGAGGGAATTATTTGTTTAGCAGAGTGATGGCGTTCAGGAAAAAACTGTTCTTGTGTCTAGTTGTCTTGGTGTGCAGTGCTCTATAGCGTCGTTTTGAGGGTAGGAGTTGAAACAGTTTGTGTCCAGGATGTGAGGGGTCTGTAGATATTTTCACAGCCCTCTTTTTGACGCGTCCAATGTACAGGTCTTCAATGGAGGCAGGTTGGCAATAATTGTTTTTTCTGCAGTTCTGATTATCTTCTGAAGTCTGTGTCTGTCTTGTTGGGTTGCAGAACCAAACCAGACAGTTATAGAGGTGCAGATGACAGACTCAATAATTCCTCTGTAGAACTGTATCAGCAGCTCCTTGGGCAGTTTGAGCTTCCTGAGTTGGCACAGAAAGAATATTCTTTGTTGTGCTTTTTTGATGATGCTTTTGATGTTAGGTGTCCATTTTAGGTCTTGAGATATGATAGAACCTAGAAATTTGAAGGTCTCTACTGTTGATACTGTGTTGTCTAGTATTGTAAGAGGTGATAGTATGGGAAGGTTTCTCCTAAAGTCTACCACCAACTGGGTTTTAGTGTTATACTACATCAGGGGTGTCAAACTCATGTTGTCATGGTGGCGTCATGTGACGTATTGTGACTTCCCCCCCCCTTCGCTAAACTGGATGTGGGCGTGCCCAGCGCATGACGCATCCGGCCCGTGAGTTTGACAGCCTGTACTACATGGAGTGGGATGTCTGGAATATTTTCCTTGGACCCTCCCCATGGCATGTTTGAGCAACTTTTGCACCTTTTTAAGACTGCTGTATGAGGCATAAAATAGGAAAAGGGAAAGGACTTTAAGTGTGAGAGAGCAGGCTGCCCGGAAAATTGCCAGCATCTCAGCTGCTTTCTTCCCTTCCTTTAAACCAAGGGTGTCCAACCTTGGCAACTTCAAACTTGTGGACTTCAACTCCCAGAATTCCCCAGCCAGCATGGGGAATTTTGGCAGCAGATGGAGGCCTCAAGAGTGGCAGTGTAATGTCCTCTAGGCATCTAATGCCAGTTAGTAAGGGGACAGGTGCATTTAGTAATTGAATTTGCACATTTTAATGATATCGTCCCATAGATTGTAACTGTCCCTTAGTTGCCCTGCAGCTACTTATGCCTTTCAGAAATGTTGCCCATCCTTTCATTCAGTCATGTCTGAGCCTTCTTGGGGCTATTCAGCCGAGGTGGCGCAGTGGTTAGAGTGCAGTACTGCAGGCTACTTCAGCTGACTGCTAGCTGCAGTTCGGCGATTCAAATCTCACCAGCTCAAGGTTGACTCAGCCTTCCATCCTTCCGAGGTGGGTAAAATGAGGACCCAGATTGTTGGGGGCAATATGCTGACTCTGTGAACCGCTTAGAGAGGGCTGTAAAGCACTGTAAAGCGGTATATAAGTCTAAGTGCTATTGCTATTGAACAAATCCAATAAATAAAGAAAATAAACCAACATTTGGAATGAATTCATACCACACACTGACCTTAAATCTGGATAAATGCATTGATGTTGGAAAGCTTGAATGAAAAGAAGGACTAGGGGTGAGATGATAGCAGTGTTCTAGTATTAGAGGGGCTGCCACAAAGAAGAGGGGGGTCAAATTATTCTCCAAAGCACCAGAGTGCAGGACAAGAAACAATGGATGGAAACTAATCAAGGAGAGAAGCAACCTGGAATTAAGGAGAAAATTCCTAACAGTGAGGACAAATAACCAGTGGAACAGCTTGCCTTCAGACGTTGTGGGTGCTTCATCACTAGGGTTTTTTAAGAGGAGACTGGACAGCCACTTGTCTGAAATGATATAGGGTCTCCTGCTTGACCATGGGGTTGGACTAGAAGACCTCCAAGTTCCCTTCCAGCTCTATTCTGATTGATTGATTGCTACGTTTACTTAATAGAATGGGATAGCATGTAAACCTGACCTTGGGTTTGGGAAAGAGAGGAAGAAACCATTAAAGGAGGCATTTCAGAAAAAGTTTCTCAGTTCTGGGAGAGAAGGAAGTGTGAGAAAGAAACTCAAAATAACCACACCTTGGTGTTGTTTGGTATAAGATGAAAGAGAGAGAGCTACACTGACAGAATGTCAAGATGCTCTTATTACAGGTAGTCCTTGACTCACACCTGTGATTGAATTTGGCAATTATGGTTGGAAGTTGTGACAGTCATAAAGTAGGTCATCACATGACTGTCCCAATTTTACAACCTTTTATCCTGCAGCAGTCATTAAAATAAAGTGGGACTCATAAAATGAATGGGATGGGGTTTTTTTTGTCAGAAACTGGAAATAAACACCGGTTTCCAACAAAAACTTTGTAAATCATATGAAATCAATGAAAACTCAGTCATCCAGGCCAAAAGTGTCTAAAGGTTGAAGTATGGCAACTGGAACCAATCTTTGTTAAACCAATATCTGAAGTTAGTGTGGCAAGAGTTGGTACATTTCATTCCAACAACTCTCTGCCTAACTAGATTAACAGAGTTGGAAGGGACCTTGTACATCATCTAGTCCAACCCCCTGCCCAAGTAGGAGACCTTACACCATTTCTGACAAATGGCAGTCCAATTTCTTCTTGACAGTTTCCTGTGATGAACCTCCTACAACTTCCGAAGGCAAGCTGTTCCATTGGTTGATTGTTCTCACTGTCAGAAAATTTCTCCTTATTTCTAGGTTGAATCTCTCCTTGATCAGTTTCCATCCATTATTCCTTGTCTGGCCTTTGGGTGCCTTGGAAAATAGTCTAACCCCCTCCTCTCTGTGGCAGCCCCTCAAATATTGGAACGCTGCTATCATGTCTCCCCTGGTCCTTCTCTTCACTAGACTAGCCATGCCCAGTTCCTGCAACCGTTCATCGTATGTTTTAGCCTGTCCCCTAATCATCCTGGTTGCTCTTCTCTGCACTTTTTCTAGAGTCTCAACATCTTTTTTATAGTGTGGTGACCAAAACTGCATGCAGTATTCTAGGTGTGGTCTTGCTAAGGCTTTATAGAGTGTATTAGTACCTCACTTGATCTTGATTGTATCCCTCTGTTAATGCAGTTTAGGATTGCATTGGCTTTTTTGGCTGCCACTGCACACTGCTGGCTCATATTGAACTGGTTGTCCACTAAGACTCCAAGATTCCTCTCACAGTTACTGCTATTAAGCCTGGTTTCACTCAGTCTATATGTGTACTTTTGGTTTTTCTTGCCTAAGTGTAAGACTTTACACTCTGAGTGATATAGTTGCTTGGGTGAGCAACAGAACATCTCAGATTAACAAAGTTTGGGCCAGTTGCCGCGATTCAACCTTTGGACACATTGTAAATCATCATTATGTGACTTCAGGTGCAGGCCAGGTGCCAAGCGTTCGGAAATGGGGGACCCACTCATAACTCTTAACAGATTTTCTGTTTCTTCATTTCATAAAGGATTATTTTCATAACAAAATAATATATTTTGCACTAGGATGCACAGAAATGTGTGAAACACATAAAATACTTAGGCAGCATTTCCACGGCACAGATCCACGGGGCATGAAATAATGAGGAAGAAGAACTGGGGTGACTCGCAGGCTAGATATTGGTAAAAATAGAAAAATAAAACTCTGGTGTAAGCAAAATAAGGAAAACCCACAACCTAGAAGGAACCATTAATGATAATTTACTTATTTTATTCCTACGAAAATTGTACATCACCGACTTCAAGGTGGTTTGAAATAGCTCTTTCTTTTGTCACTATCCTTTTGGATAGGAAAACAAATATTGAGGCACACAATTTAGCATAGGGAGACTTCAAGAGCTGCCTTTTAAAAACACTACGTTCTTCCCTTTAATACACTGTACCGCCAGAAAGATCTGATATAGCTCTTGGCTTGACTGTATGTGGTTGTTGAAAAGATGGTGCGCGATGGCTGAGTTTGGATCAATTCCTTTGAAGAAGAGATTGACTTTCCATCTTTTGGGTCCTTCATTGTGATTGCAAATACTGTCTCCATATTGTCATGTGCTTACATTTGAGCAGCGGTGAAATCTACTTAACTTCCCTACCGGTTCGGCTTTGCACATGCGCAGAGGGTTAAAAAAAGAAAATGGAGACGTCCGGGTGGGTGGGCAGAGCTCGCGCTGCCGCCGCTACCGGTTCTCCAAACCACCGGTGGCTGCCGCTACTGGTACGCCCAAACCGGGCCGAACCGGTAGCATTTCACCCCTGCATTTGAGCTGGCAAAGGTCTTTTTTATTAAAGATAAGGACAAGAGCCTCTACTCACTCACAGCATTGGTGGTTGTATTTTTGCCTCATGTTTAAAGTGTACGTTTCTTGCTTTCTCAAAGGAAGTTGGCGGGGTCCAGGAGAAGAGCCTTTTCTGCCTTGGCCCCTGCTCTTTGGAACATCCTGCCCACCCACCCCCAAGGTGAGATTCGCATCCACCCTCCTGAGCTTCCATAGGGGCCTGAAGACCTGGCTCTGCCAGTCGGCCTGGGAACCCCAACGGGTACATCTCGCTGGAGATGGCTGATGGATTGAGACAAGACCCCATCTTGCCCTGTGCACATCTTGCTCCCTTCCTCCCCATCTTTTAAATTGTAAATTATTACTATGGCTCATGGCACTCTCAGATTGGATTTGGCATTTTTACACACCTATCAAGTACCTGGGTTAGGAAGATGTCGATGCTTTATGGTGTGAGAGCTACCAACACAGGATGTAAGCTGTTCCAAGTAAAGCTGCTTTTTGCAACTGGCTGATGCTGAATTAGTAAATGCTGATGGTGTCCGAGGGATGCTTCAGTTATTTTGCAATTACATCCAAGGCTCCTATTACTATTATTATTAATTTTTACTGTTTCAGTGCTTTATTGGCTTTTAATGTCTGTAAGAGTCACCTCTAGGTGAGATGGGCAGCAAACAAATATCAAATCAAATCAAATCAATCAATCAATAATAGGTATGTATCTATTATCTACCTATTATTCAGACTTACCTATCTATTATCTATCTGTATACAGCAAGATACATAATATACACAGGGGTGGGTTCTAACTTAACTTGCAGCCAGTTTGCTTCCTCCCACGCCTTGTGGCCGCGCCTTGTGGCCGCGCGCACGCAAAGTGTGCGCGCACATGCGCAGTATAAAAAAATAAAAAAATTCCAAAAAAAAGCCAAAAACAAGATGGCAACACATGCACAGTGCTGGAAACTTGGCTTTTGCGCATGCGCAGAAGAAAAAATAAATTAAAAAAAATTCTTTAAAAAATTCTAAAAAAAAATATGGCGGCGCCCACGGACCGGCACCAACCGAATCGGATCCGTGACATCATTGTGACATCACCAGCGGGTCGCTACTAGTTTGGGCAAACCGGTCCGAACAGGGAGGAACCCACCTCTGAATATACATATAGATAACATTTTGGCCTATAATTATATTCTTTTCTTGCTCTCAGAAGCTCCTGGTATCTTCCCACTCCAGGAAAAAAAATAAAACAGAGAGCTGTAATGATTGTAACCACAGGCATTTTAGATTTTTTTTTTCATTCTTAAATAGAGGAAAAATATGATCAAAGGGGTGTCTACATCCCATTGTCACTTTTAATGTTCTTGGAGCATTTAAATATTGTTGAAATCATTTATGCAACTCCAGCTAAACCTGTCCCATTTCTTTGGTACATCCCCGTCCTAGGAAATGGAAAGTGGTTTACAGACTTCCTTATATAGGGATACGAGTTTTGCAAAGTTAAATAAAAAGGGAAGAAAGGAATTTCCTCCTGATCGACGATAAGAAATTGGAAGTCATGTTTACATATTTTTAACTGCATATCCTTTTATGTAGGGGAGAAGCTTTATTTCTCTTTGAAAGATAAACAGTTAGAATTCTACAAATAATCATTCTGGATCAGAATGGAAGAGGGGGGTTTTGGTCTCAGGGATTAAAATCCCACTTAGTTCTCAGAGAATAGCTCTCCTACTGCTGACATCTCAATGTAGTTTCCGGCTTCATGCATTGGAATGATGAGATCATACCAGAGGTGGTATTCAGCAGGTTCTGATCAGTTCTGGAGAACCGGTAGTGGAAATTTTGAGTAGTTCAGAGAACCGGTAAATACCACCTCTGACTGGCCCTGCCCCCATCTATTCTCTGCCTCCTGAGTCCCAGCTGATCGGGAGGAAATGGGGATTTTGCAGTAACCTTCCCCTGGAGTGGGGAGGGAATGGAGATTTTACAGTATCCTTCCCCTGCCACCCCCATCAAGCCACGCCCACCAAGCACACCATAAAAAATTTGAATCCCAAACCACAGTTTAACAGAACAGAGTTGGAAGGGACCATGGAGGTTTTCAAGTCCAACCCCCTGCTCAAGCAGGAAACCCTATACCCTATCCGACAAATGGTTGTCCAATCTCTTCTTAAAAGCCTCCAGTGTTGGAGCGTCCACAACTTCTGTAGGCAAGTTGTTCCTCTGATTAATTGTTCTCACTGTCCGGAAATGTCTCCTTAGTTCTAGGTTGCTTCTCTCCTTGATTAGTTTCCACCCATTGCTTCTTGTCCTGCCTTCAGATGCTTTGGAGAATAGGTTGACCCCCTCTTCTTTGTGGCAGTCCCTTAGATATTGGAAGACTTATATCATGTCACCTCTAGCCCTTCTTTTCATTAAACTAGACATACCCAATTCCTGCTAATTATATTTTGATTTTCCAAGGTTTGTAAGGGGACTGGAAATCCTGAATGAAACTTGCAGAAATCCAATGTAACTGTCAAAAAAAATTGTGGAGAATAACTGCTATATGGAAGAGTATTTGCAGTGCCTTCATCCTTCCTTGAAAAACTAATCCATGGTGCCAGCTAATGCCTTTGCACTGATTTTCTTTCTTTTCTTTCTTTTTTCTTTTTGAATTTGCTGGAGCTTCTCTTCTTTCAAATTAGGAAAAAGAAAAACAAAAAACAGACTTTTCTCTCACCTTGAATATGTTCCAATCAACAAATCTTTCTGAAAATGGTTTAATACTAATGGAAAAAAAGGTTTAACATTTTGCTAGATTGGACCCTTGACAAATATAGAGCAAAATCTATCCTAGTCAGCTAATCTGGGATAATGCATTTGAGCCTATTTTATTATTGCTCTTGTTCCTCTTGCTTTTTTTTTTTTTTACACCTTTCTATCACTTTACAACTTCTCTGTCTGCTCTACTTTTATTCTAGGGAAAAGCATCAAGTCACGTGGTTTGCCCTGGAGATTTAATGTAAGTGGATGAAGTCAGAGAAGCTGGAATAAAAAAAATTATACAGTGAAAGGCAGGATGTTCATCCCACTTAGCTATCTTGTACGATAATCACAGCTTGTCCAACATACAGTTGTTGTCAAAGGGTCCTCATGAGATCAGAGACGAGCATCGGTAGTCGTCGAGTTATGACCTAAGAACTAAGGAGAAATTTCCTGACAGTTAGAACAATTAATCAGTGGAACAGCTTGCCTCCAGAAGTTGTGAATGCTCCAACACTGGAAGTTTTTAAAAAGAGATTGGATAACCATTTGTCTAAAATGGTATAGGGTTTCCTGCCTAAGCAGGGGGTTGGACTAGAAGACCTCCAAGGTCCCTTCCAACTCTGTTGTTCTATTCTATTCTATTCTAGGGGGTGGGGTGGGGTGGGATGAGATGAGATGAGATAAACTTTATTATCATTTTTTACTGTGAGTACATTGGCACACATGAAAAATGAAGTTCTGTTGCCTGGTCTCAAAAGATATATCTACCCATACACATACATATCACACATATACACATGCTATCTACAT
>QLTV01000619.1:1698432-1711679 GCA_003457575.1 Thermophis baileyi | reverse complement strand
AGAGCAGCGGTTCTCAACCTGTGGGTCGCAACCCCTTTGGGGGTCGAACGACCCTTTCACAGGGGTCGCCTAAGCGCGCGCTAGCCCGCCATCTTGGTGCCACCGTGCAGGGGTGAAATGCTCCCGATTCGGCCGTGCCTGCGGGTTGCCTGACAGCCGGTAGTGACGGAAGCGGGAGACTTCGCCCGGATGCCGCCATTTGGGTTCTTTTACCCTCTGCGCATGCGCAAAGCATTCTGCACATGTGCAGAGGGTAAAAGAACCCAAATGGCGGCGTCCGGGCAGGTGGGCAAAGTCTCCCGCTTCTGTAGCTACCGGCTGTCCGGCGACCCGCAGGCAACCCCAAACCAGGAGCATTTCACCCCTGCAAGTGACGGTGGCACCAAGATGGCGGGCTAATGCACGCGGCGACCCGTGTGAAATGGTCGTTCGACCCCCAAAGGGGTCGTGACCCACAGGTTGAGAACCGCTGTATTAGAGTGTTAAAAATAGGGAATGCATGGATACAGTAAGTTAGTAAGTAAGAACTAAGTAGGAGCTAAAATGTTGAGTGCAATCTAACAACTCCTCCAGGACAATGTATCATCAATAGTTTCTCTGTTCTCTGTGGATTTTACCTCTTTCAACTTTGAGTTATCAACAGATAATCAACAGATAGCTGTGATTTTTAATTCATTTGTACTACAAGGCAAAGAAAGGAGAAGGATACAGACTAAGATTTACCAACCTGGAATCTCCAGAATTGTTGGATTATCAGAATTACAGAGCAACAGAGTAGGAAGGGGACCTTGGGGGTCTTTTAATCCAACCCTATGCACAAGCAGGAGACCTTTTACCATTTCAGACAAATGTCTGTCTAATCAGTTCTTAAAAACCTCAAGTGTTGGAGCATCCACAACTTCTAAAGGCAAGCATTTCCACTGGTTGATTGTTCTAACTACCAGGAAATTTCTCCTTAGTTCTAGGCTGGATCTCTTTCAGATGCTTCTTTGTGGCAGCCCCTTAGATAGTGGCACACTGTTGTCATGTCACCAGAGGTGGGTTCCTGCCGGTTCGGACCGGCTCTATAGAACCGGTAGCGGGAATTCCACCACCACTACCTGCTCGCTGAACCGGCAGCGATGACCGGCTGGACACGCTCCCGAACCGGCTCTCTCGGCGGCTCCATAGGCACTGCCATTTTGTTTTTTGTTTCTGCGGATGCACAGAAGCTGGGTTTTTAGCACTGCGCATGCACGTGTGTGCCCACGCGGCGCATCAGGAAGCGAACCGGCAGCGAGGTAAGCCAGAACCCACCCCTGCATGTCACCCCTAGTTCATCCCTTTTGTTAGACTAGACATACCCTGATCCTGCAACCATTCTGCATATATTTTAACCTCCTGTCCCCTAATTCCTGATATCTACCACAAACAATCCACATTTTATTTTTCAAGTTTAAAATAGATCTTTAACTCATAACTATCATCATTACGAATGAAGGCAAATATACGTGTCCCAGGACAATGTTGCAGGATCCAATCTGGGTCGGTCACCGGGACCAGAGGTTTTGTCTTCCAAGCTTTCGGACTCGTTCTGGAGCCCATCTTCAGATTGGATCCTGCAACTACCATCATTATTCAATGAAGGTGTTCAGTGGTGGGTTCCAACTTACCTCACTTCCGGTTCGCTCCCTCCTGCGCCGCGTGGGCGCACCGCGTGGGCACGCACATGCACAGTAACAAAAAATCCGGGGGGAAAAAGCCAAAAAAAAGATGGCGACCGCATGCACATTGCCAGAAGTCGGCTTCTGCGCATGCTCAGAAGGAGAAAAAAAAATAAAAAAAAAAGAAAAAAAAGGCGGCGGCGCCCCCAGGCNAAAAAAAAAAGATGGCGGCCCCCACGGACCAGCACCGACCGATCCGGTTCGGTGAAATCATCATGACATCACCAGCGGGCCGCTACCGGTTTGGGAGAACCGGTCCAAACCGGGAGGAACCCACCCCTGAAGGTGTCCTTAAATGAAAAGGAAAAAAAATAATACAAATCTACTGCTCCCAACTTTCTAACTAGAAGAAAGCAATCAATACCTTTGAACATTGCCTAATTTCAATAATGAGGGAGAAGAAGCTGAAATTAATCCAGGGGAAAATGAGATGCTCTTAGGAGAAAGCAGGATTTGGAGGCTCAACGAAAAGCTTCTTCTCAATGTCTATGGAGATTCTCAGTCATCCAGGTCATGGTTGTCCTAAAGATGCCTTTTCAAAAGGCCACTGGATTTTGTTTTTTCTTGAAAACGTTTCACTTCTCATCCGAGAATCTTCTTCAGTTCTGAATTGAACTGAATTGAAAAACTGAAGAAGCTTCTTGGATGAGAAGTGAAATGTCTTCAAGGAAAAGCAAAGTTCAGCTGCCTTTTGAAAAAGCCCCTTTTGGGACCTGTTCTGAATGGAGTTCAGGAAGAGTTTAGGTGTCTTCCTTGATTTCTACTGTCACTGGATTTGCAGGTGACAGCTATGGCAAGGAGTGCTTTACCATAATTATAGCTAGAAACCCAAATGTGATGCTTCCTAGCCTGACGGTTGCCCACCCTTCGCAAAACTCATTTTAATGGCTACAGTGCCCTTTACCTGGTTATGTTTGAAAAGTGCTTAGTAATTGTAGGTAGTGTTTGAAGTATGACCACAACTGAGCCCACAATTTCCATCGTTAAGAAAGGCAGTCATTATGTGAACTGTGCCCCATTTTATGATCCTTCTTGCCACAGTTGTTAAACGAGTTGCTGCAGTTCTTAAGGTAATTGTGAGGTTGTTAAGTGAAGTGGGCTTCCCCCATTGACTTAGCTCAGGGGTGTTAAACTCAAGGCCTGTGGGCCGGATCCGGCCCATGGGATGCTTAGATCTGGCCCGCGGGGCCGGCCTGGAAATAGCAAAGGACCGGCCCACGGTGCCTCTGCTAGCAAAAACAGGGTGGTGGTGAGGAATGCACAGCCCCTCCCCACACCCCATTTTCAGCCTGGACAGCCTCCTGCAGCACCCTGCTGGCCAAAACATGCCCTGTTTGGGCTGGCAGGGTGCTGCAGTGTCACTACGTTCATTTTAATTTGGCAGCTGGACTCTTATGCTGAAACAACAATGTACACTGATATACAGTCATGTGATACCTGTACTGCGCATGTGTTAATCTTTCCTTTGTTCTCTTTGTTCTTCACCATGTAGACACAGACTTAGATGTTCTTATTTTTGTTTTGAAAAATATATTACTTTTATTCTTTCCTGGACTCCGGTCTTATTCATGAGAATTGAGAGCAGGGAAACAAGATTCATGTCACCTCTAATTATTTGTCTCCGCAACATGGTAGCAGAGGATGGTTTCGATCCATCGACCTCTGCTATGTGTCCCGTGGAGGAGAACTACGTACAATGCTGATTTGGCCCTCGAAGAAATCCAGTTTGACACCCCTGACTTAGCTTGTTGGAAGCTGGCTGGGAAGGTCACTAACATGACCCAGGGACACTGCAACAGTCATAAATACATGCCAGTTGCCAAGCATCTGAATTGTGATCACATGACCATGTGACCAAGGGGATACTGCAACAGTTACAAGTATGAAAACCAAATGAACAGCTGCTTGGCCTTGCTAGAGTTAATTTATGTTTCATACTTTTATTTTCTTAAAAAAATACTGTTATAAACATCCTTGAGTGTTGGAAGAAACATGAAGGCAGGATTGAAAATCAATAATAAACATGCAACAGGCACTATTATAAAAACGTCTCAGCTCCAACTGTCTTCATTGAAAGAGAATTTTGCAAATTCCCAAGGAATCTACAGGAACTAAACGGAAAGTCTTCATTACTTTGATTTTTTTCTAAAGAAACTCAGCAGACAACTGTTCTGTTTGGGTTTTAAATGTCAAATTGATAAAACGCCCATCAATCCAAATGTTATTTATTTATTTACATTTGGAATAACAAAGTTGAACTTTGAGTCTTATTCCAGCCTCTCACATCTAACAGCATTTGAAGAGAATGTTAACAGAGTAATATATATATATTGATCAGAAATGAGAAACATACGTTATCCTCCACCAGGAAAAAAAAATCATGATTGAAAATATGGATATAAATTTTTAACTTCAGTTATATCTACTTAGATAAATCCCTACCATGCTAATATTTTCCCCTAATAAAACAACAATTATTTATTGACTGAAAGAAGTCTTACAAATTTAGAAAAAGAATCCCTTTGCTAATTCTACATTCTCCTGTTGAAAAGTCAACATTCCTTAATAATCTATTATTGCTTAGATCATAAGTGGTAAGTCTGAGAGTAAATGAATTAAAGACCGAAGAAGAATTAACTTATTATTAAATATGCTACATCATCTTGTTTAAATAATTGTGAAGGAGATGTATTATTAAGTCTTTGTTCCTGCTATCTGGAACCAGTGAAAATAGGTTTCAATTTAAACATGGATACAGCTTTTTCTGCCTACAGAAATTATTCAATATTCCTGCATACCTGTTCAGTTTACCTCACAGCTTATTTGTGCCCCAAGTTCCTATCACAATTTTCAATTTGTTTCTCTTAAAGCGGGTGGCGCAGTGGTTAGAGTGCAGCACTGCAGGCTACTTCAGCTGACTGCTAGCTGCAGTTCGGCGGTTCAAATCTTACCGGCTCAAGGTTGACTCAGCCTTCCATCCTTCTGAGGTGGGTAAAATGAGGACCCAGATTGTTGGGGGCAATATGCTGACTCTGTAAACCGCTTAGAGAGGGCTGTAAAGCACTATGAAGCGGTATATAAGTCTAAGTGCTATTGCTATTGCTATTGCTATTGCTATTGCCATTGCTATTTCTCTTCTGTAAACAGAATTCTAGATTCTGGTATGAAAAATATAAGTAAAACTTCAGTTATTCCAGACAAGGGAGGGATCCGAAAATACATTCCAAAGAGTTGAAGTTTAAAAAACCCTGCATCTTGGGAATAATTTAGGCTAAATGAATTTCCACAGGCCAAAGTTGAATCAGAAGCTTTCAAATAAAGATCCACAAGTTCACACAAGCATATTTTTTTTGTTTTTTAATATATATATATACAGAAACCTCTCTGTAGGATTCTGTGTACACAAACAACAGATAACTCTGCTTTTTTAAAAATTTCATAGGGTCTGATCTTTTATGAAAAAGAATACTCTGTTAATAGCTATATTACTTTCATGTCCATCTAATCATAAAAATGTCTTGGGGAAAATGCAGCTGGATTCAGATGAAAAGAACAAATAGTTGAAATTTACTATATAGAAGAGAATGCATCTCTCTGTGTCAAATACACAGCACCTGAATTTTGTCCATGGGGATACTGCAATGGTTTTGAATGTGAGGACTGGCCATAAGTCATTTTTTTCTGGGTGCTTATAACTTTGAATGGTAGCTAAATGACTAGTTGAAAAGAATGTAAGAAAAAAAAATTTAAAAGCACATGGGAATCAGTGGTAGTGCAAATGATTTTAGACATCATTGGTCCTTCTACAGATGCCTGGACCAACTATGCTTATTTATATGACAAGGTTTATCTCTGGAGATTCTCAGTCATCCAGGTCATGGTTGTTCCAAAGGTACTTTTTCAAAAGGCAACTGAATTTGTTTTTCCTTGAAGGATTTATATCCCTTGTAGTCATCTGATCGTTAGTACTCATTTTAAGAGTCGTTGAGGCCATTTGCAGATTTATCATTGAGGCTTCAATTACTCTCAGAAAGAGTGCTAAGGATCAGATGACTGCAAGGAAAGAGTGCTAAGGATCAGATGACATGCGCTCTACATGGGGCTACCCTTGAAGAATGTTTGGAGACTACAGTTGGTCTAGAATGCAGCTGCGTGAGCTGTTATGGGTACACCTAGGTACACCCATATCACACCAATTCTCCGCAAACTACACTGGCTCCCTATTGGTCTCCGGGCACAATTCAAGGTGTTGGTTATTACCTTTAAAGCCCTGCATGGCTCAGGGCCAGGTTATCTTCGAGACCGCCTTCTACCACATAGCTCCCAGTGACCGGTAAGATCCCACAGAGTTGGTCTCCTCTGGGTCCCGTCAGCTAAACAGTGCCAGCTGGTGGGCCCGCGGGGGAGGACCTTCTCTGTGGCTGCCCTGGCCCTCTGGAACCAGTTACCTCCTGAGATCCGAACTGCCCACACCCTATTGGCCTTCCGGAAAGCAGTGAAGACCTGGCTTTTCCGGCAGGCCTGGGGCCGTTGATCTCGCTGTTGTAATCCTGCGAGATCAGGCCATGAATGGTGTGCATGGGTTTTTAAATTGTTTTTTTTTAATGTTTTTATAATGTTTTTTATATTTCTGTTGTAAGCCGCCCAGAAGCCGACTCTTCTGTTGTAAGAGTCCCTCGGGAGTTGGGCGGCATAGAAATTTAAATAATAAATAAAATAAATAAATAAGGAATCTAAATCCTTCCATCCTCCACCATTCAGTCAGAACTGAAGAAGCTTCTTGGATGACAAGCGAAATGTCTTCAAGGAAAAAACAAAGTCCAGTTGCCTTTCGCAAAAGCACCTTTGGGACATGACAAGGTGTGGTTCTTAACCATTGGGTAGTCCTTGCTTCCATCCCCTCCAAATTGACTTGACAAAAGATGACTCTCCAACCCACCTCTGAGGTCTGTTCCCAATCTCTTGAAGGCTTTCAGTGATCCATTGCTTTCAGAGTTCTTTAGAACTAATGTTCCTGGCTGAATATGCCAGTATAAAAATATGACCATCGAGCAAAGAAACACATGTGGAATTATGAGCCCCCACTGGTTTTGGAAAAGAGATAGTCATTGCAGCCTTCAACATACTTCTTCCAAGTTAGAAACCTTGCTTTCATTCTCCTCCTCCTCCTCCTCCCCTCCTCCTCCTCCTCCCCTCCTCCTCCTCCCCTCTTCCTCCCCCTCCCCCCCTCCTCCCCCTCCTCCCCTCCCTCTTACTTCTTCCTCCTCCTCCTCTCTCTCTCTCTCTCTCTCTCTCTCTCTCTCTCTCTCTCTCTCTTCCTCCTCCTCCTCCTCCTCCCCCCTCCCCCCTCCTCCTCCTTCTCCTTCTCCTCCTCCTCCTCCTCATGCTGTTCAAACCACATACAAGCACCCTGCCTTTTGTTGACATATAGCAAGTGACTTACACTCAGAATGCTGGCACTAGAATTGATCCCTGTCTGGGTATAACAGGGAGCAGAGGTATCAATTTTAGAAGCTGTTGTCGCACACAATTGATGGCCTGTTGAGCAAATTGCTCCTTCTTATTATTATTTTGCATAAATGAAAGATGAGCGGCGTTCAACTACTATTTGAGTTGCCAAAAATTGCTTTGGCAGGGCAATATGACACCGAGTTCATTATTACATTGCTGCTAACAATTCTTTCCTCTTCTCCCCTCCCGGTATTTTCAGGAAAACATAAGACCCAGTGGAGATACTTTATCTTTAGTTTAATTCTCAAACCAAGTTGAGTTTCTGCCTGCTGCGCCTGATTGTGGGAATGCCAGAAGTTTGGGCTGCCTTCAAAGTGATGCAGAATCCTTGGGTGGAAATAACTTTAGATGCATTTTGTTTTTGTTATCTTTTAGTGCTGCTAATATTATACTGATCTATCTCAGCCAGTGGTGAAATCCAATTTTTTTTACTACCGGTTCTGTGGGCGTGGCCTGGTGGGCGTGGTGTGGCTTGGTGGGCGTGGCTTGGTGGGCGTGGCAGGAGAAGGATACTGCAAAATCCCCATTCCCTCCCCACTCCTGGGGTAAGGATATTGCAAAATCTCCATTCCCTCCCCACCCCAGGGGAAGGATACTGCAAAATCCCCATTCCCTCCCCACTCCAGGGGGAAGGATACTGCAAAATCTCCATTCCCTCCCCACTCCAGGGGAAGGATACTGCAAAATCTCCATTCCCACCCTACTCTGGGGCCAGCCAGAGGTGGTATTTGCCAGTTCTCCGAACTACTCAAAATTTCCACTACCGATTCTCCGGAACCTGTCAGAACCTGCTGGATTTCACCCCTGATCTCAGCCCAGGAGTTCACAAAATTATGAAATCAGAAGACACTATTTAAACCCTGCTTGGTATAAGAACACAAATTAAGACATCCCGGGTAAAGAGTCTGTGGAGTTTCTCAGTCATCCAGGTTATAGTTATCTCAAAGGTGTTTTTTCAAAATGAGGAGGAGGAGGAGGGGGGGAGAATGAGGATGGGAAGGGGAAGGGGACGTTTCATTTCTCATCCAAGAAGCTTCATTGGTTCTGGCAGGATGGTGGGGATGATGGAAGGATTAGTTCAGAACTGAAGAAGCTTCTTGGATGAGAAGTTAAACATCTTCAAGTAAAATTGAAAAAAGTCCAGTTGCCTTTTGAAAAAGTACCTTTGGGACAACCAAGACCTGGATGATTGAGAATCTCCACAGACAGTCATCTGGTCCTTAGTACTCTCCCTGAGAGCTCTTGAGGCCGCTTGGAGGTGTACCTGTGCACAGATAATCGTCTTCTTCTTCTTCTTCTTCTTCTTCTTCTTCTTCTTCTTCTTCTTCTTCTTCTTCTTCTTCTTCTTCTTCTTCTTCTTCTTCTTCTTCTTCTTCTTCTTCTTCTTCTTCTTCTTCTTCTTCTTCTTCTTCTTCTTCTTCTTCTTCTTCTTCCTTAAGGGGAAAAAACAGTCCTGTTGCCTTTTGAAAAAGCACTATTAAGGCCCAGGAAAAGAGCTGTTCAGCCTCTGTTTGAACATATTTAACTTAGCTTGCTCACACAGTGAATTTTTTCTCCTTCAAAACTACCTCTGTGAATGTGATTGTTTTCTTCTCAAGTCCTTAGGCCCTTTCCTTTTGGATTCCTGCCTTTCTCTCTGCATTGGTCAGCTTTTTCCAATATCTTGCCTTTCCCCCCCCCCCCTTATGTGCACCTCTCTCTCTCCTGCCTGGAAAAGTTGGGGAAAACATATCTATCTAGAGCTACAGTATTAAATGTCATTCCTCTTTTCTTCCTTAAAAGCCTACATTTGACTGGAGTCCTGGCAGTGGCTGGGTTGCTCTGTTGCCGGTTCTGCTTCTTGCATTGAACACAGACTGCCTTACTACTTCTTCATCTACACTATTGATATGGAGCAAATATATAAATCACGGTAGGATATTGTCAGGAGCAGCAAAAATGAGGGCGAGAAGCAGCCGAAGAGAATGTCAGGATAGCTAAAACCACAATAGACGATGCAGCAAATATCCTATGACAGTCCAGAATGCCCTGTTCCATCTGGATTTTGAGCTGGGAGACAGGCTTACATTCCCTGGGCAGATGCCAGATAGTTCATTGATCAATCAAGGGCTTCTTACAATTCATCAACTTAAAATTCATTTTTAAAACTACCAATTCAGCAAATCAATGGCAATAAATTGGCATTCCTCCCCCCCCCCAATCTAATTTGGGAAAGTTTGAGCAATGATAACACAGAGCTTGGCTTTCCTGAAGCTGGCACCCTACTGGGGGGAGGGGATTAACAGAGTTGGAAGGGACCTTGTAGGTCATCTAGTCCAACCCCCCACCCAAGCAGGAGACCCTACACCCAGGGGTGAAATGCTCCCGGTTCGCTCATACCTGTCGGTCGCTGTAGATCCGGTCGCCAAGGTAGCGCGAGGCACCGCCCACGTGCCCGGACGCCGCCATTTGGGTTCTTTTACCCTCTGTGAATGCACAGAATGCTTTGCGCATGCGCAGAGGGTAAAAGAACCCAAATGGTGGCGTCCGGGTGGGTGGGTGGTGCCTCGCGCTACCTTGGCAACTGGCTCTACGGCGACCGACAGGTACTAGCAAACCGGGAGCATTTCACCCCTGCCTACACCCGTGATGGCGAACTTATGGCACACGTGCCACAGGTGGCACACAGCACCCTCTCTGTGGGCACGTGAGCCGTCACCCTAGTTCAGCTGCACTGCGCATGCATGTGTGCCTCCCGCCGGCCAGCTGGTCATTGGGTCTCTGCCATGCATGCATGGGGGTGGGGCACGTGTGGGGCCCCCATGCACATGTGTGGGGCGGGGCGCATGCACGGGGCTATGTGCAAATGCAGAGTGGGGCACATGCACATGGCGTGGGGCATGTGGAGGGGCATGCATGCACAGGGGTGGGGTGCATGTGGGGGCACGCACATGCATGGGGGGCAGGGCGCATGCATGGGGGCTGCACATGCATTACATTTTGGGGGTTCGGGCGCGCGCGCTTTCACACGCGCACGCTCGCACTTTGGCCACTCGGTCCGGAAAAGGTTAGCCATCACTGCCCTACACCATTTCTGACAGATGGCAGTCCAGTCTCTTCTTGAAAGCTTCCAGTGATGAAGCTCCCACAACTTCTGAAGGCATCTTCTGTTCCATCGATTATTTCTAACCTACCCTGGGAGGTTGCCCTGTTGGTCTTGGGTGCCATTGCAAACTGCAAACCAACCTTCCCAGCCCAGTTCAAGACTGGTGCACAACTTGGAGTTCCTTCTGGACTGTCAGCTCCTACTTGAGGAGCAAGTGGCAGCTAAGGCTAGGAGGACCTTTGCAAGGATTCATGTTGTGTACCAGTTGTGCCCTTTCCTCAACCAGGAGGTGCTTCAGATGATCGCTTGCACCCTGGTCACCTCACAATTGGACTGCTAGTCCTCAACTTACAACCATTTGAGTAGTGAGCATTCGAAGTCGCAACAGTACTGAAAAAAGTAACTTACAGCCATTTTTCACACCTACGACTGTTGCAGCCTCCCCATGGTCACATGATCAAAATTCGGGCACTTAGCAACTGGCATATATTTATGACAGTTGTGCTGTCCCAGGGTGACGTGCTCACCATTTGTGACATTCCCAGATAACTTCCAACAAGCAAAGTCAATGGGGGAAAGCCAGATTCTCTTAATGGCCATATAATTTGCTTAGCAACGGTGGCAAAAGGGATGGTAAAATAGGGCAACTTAACAACTGCTTTGCTTAGCAATGGAAATTTTGGGCTCAATTGTGGCCATAGGTTGAGGACTACCTGTACTGGAATATGGTCTGCATGAATCTGCCCTTTGAATATAGCATCTGGAAGCTATATTCAAAATGCGGTGGTGATTTTCCATTGGCTTATTAGCTACCAGTTAGCTTCTGGATGCAATTCAAAGTGCTATAAAGTCCTTCATGGAACAAGGTTTGGCTATATGGGTGTCCACAAACCTCCCATCGTTTCTACCCTTCTACATTAACCAGAACGGGTGTCGTCCCGGCCCCTTCAATTAAACATTGTCTTCTTCTGTGGTTGTCCCCAGTCTGTAGAACAGCACCCTCCTGCCTAAGAGAAATGGATCACACCCACTTTCCTGGAGTTTTGGAAAGTCCTTAACATCTGACTTTCTTCTTAGGTTTAAGGTTAATGTGTTTCTGGGGCCTCTATTGTGTTTTTAGTGTTATGGCTGTTTTTTTTTAGTTCAGCCTGTCCTGTTTTATTTTTTAAAATTGTTTTAATGGCTTATTTGGCTTTGATAAACTGCCCACTGGAGTGGGGCAGCCATAACAAAATAAAAATAGTAATAATAATAATAATAATAATAGCTACAATACATACGTAGCATCGACACTGGCTGGGTCTATGAAACTGAAATTCAGTAACCTCTGGATGGCTACAGGTCATACCCATTTTGTTTCTAAATCCAATTCCCACTAAATTTAGGAAAAGGGAAAGTCTTGAAAGTCAGGGAACATGCAGGATTATCCTGTCCACCATTAAATCTATGATTTCATTACAATCTTACAAAAGAACCTTGTTGGGAAATCTCCAGCATATGAGATAAGGTTAGGTGCAATGCAAATTCCCAGAATCAATACTTTCACAATGGTGGCACTTCTAAGTAAAAGAGACTAGTGCCCTGCACTATTAATTGTTATTGTTTGCATTCTTTGTTTCTCTTTTCCTCTTACAATAGCCTGAGAATTTAATGGAAGGGATTTTAACATGTAATTTGTGACCATGAAGAGCTGCTGAATGGACTAGATCAGGGGTCACCAACCTTTCGGACCTCAGGGACCACTAAATTCATAATTTTAAATCCAGCGGGCCACTAATATGATCTGCCTAATGACCAGGTGGGCGTGGCTGGGTGGTCATGTGACTGGGTGGGAGTGGCCAACTTGATGTCATTCATGTCGAGGGGCGCCTTGCCGGCCTCTACTCGCCCCTCCCCTGCCAGCCCCTCTTTGCCTCCCCTCCTGGCGTTCCTTAGGGCCCCAACAGGAAGCAGTTGTTGGAGCTAAGCAGCCACCACGAGAAAGAGTTGGCGAAACAGCTGGCTCAGTTCAAATTGTATCTGACCGAGAAGGAGGCTCGGCAGAAGCACTTCACTGAGGACTACAAACATAGGCTTTCCAAGCAGAGGGAAGACCTGCAGGAGTGCAAGGCCAGGTACCAGCGCCTGGAGGCTCAGCGGGCTGAGATGGTCAGTCAGTTCCCGGCCATGATGCAGTCCCACTGGAACACGGCCCTCCAGCTCTTCTCCACCAGTGGCACTTCCCTCCAGCCTTTGCCCAAAGCCCCACACCAGGAGGCTGAAGCAGACCCCAAGTTGGAATTTCTGCCCCCCTCCAACCAGCACAAAAAGACCCTAAAGGGGGAGACTCTCTGCAGCAACACAAACGTTCATTGCACGTATCCGGCCCAGGGGCTGTAGTTTGAGGACCCCTGATTGTGCAATATAAAAAATGCAAATAATTTTTCTGCGGACCACCAAAATTTTCTCACGGACCACCAGTGGTCCACGGACCACCAGTTGGTGACCACTGGACTAGATAACATCATCATTAAGATCAAGGTTAACAGTAGGGCAAAATCAAGAAGACAACAATACCCCAATCAAGGAACTGCCAAACAAGCTAGCAGTAAACAACAGCTGAATCAAGGAACCACCAAGACCTCTTCCACCAGCACTGGCAGGGCAAGCCGATAGGATAGGATAGGATAGGATAGGATAGGATAGGATAGGATAGGATAGGATAGGATAGGATAGGATAGGATAGGATAGGATAGGATAGGATAGGATAGGATAGGATAGGATATAGAATGCAGAACAGAACAGAACAAAATAGAGGAAGGGAAGGGATGGGAAGGGAAGGGATGGAGAGAGAAGAGAAGAGAAGAGAATGAGGACCCAGATTGTTGGGGGCAATATGCTAACTCTGTAAACCGCTTAGAGAGGGCTGTAAAGCACTATGAAGCGGTATATAAGTCTAACTGCTATTG
>QLTV01000619.1:1669050-1687829 GCA_003457575.1 Thermophis baileyi | reverse complement strand
TCTATCCTTATCCATATCCATATCCATATCCATATCCATATCCATATCCATTTCCATATCCATATCCAGATCCATATCCATATCCATATCCATATCCATATCCATATCCATATCCATATCCATATCCATATCCATATCCATATCCATATCCATATCCATATCCATATCCATATCCATATACATATACATATACATACACACTGCCTTTGGCATGAAAGCAGCCTGAGTGACTTTGGGCTAGTCACAGTGGTGAAATCTACAGTACATACCTTCCCTACCGGTTCGGAAGCGCGCGCCATTGTCGTGCGAGCTATTTCACCCTCTGCGCATGTGCAGAAGGCTTTGCGCATGCACTGAGGGTTAAAAAAGAAAAGAAAATGGCAACATCCGGGCGGGTGGGTGGAGCCTCGTGCTGCCGGCACTACCGGTTCTCCGAACCACTGGCAGCCGCCGCTACCGGTACGCCCGTATCGAGCCGAACTGGTAGCATTTCACCCCTGGTTAGTCACCTTCTCTCAACTCACAATGTCCAATTTGAGCAACAAATTGTCAATTCTTGTCACAACCACTGGATCAACATTTTTTTAAAAAGTGGCCCCTGCACATCTTAATGTTTTAATTAATTAAAATGCTATTTTGGATAGTATCTGATCTGTTCTCGAGGATTTTAAACTTGGTTTTACCGAATCAAATCAAAATTGGCATGACAAAGAGCTTCAAACTGTCTTTCAAGTATTTTCACAGTAGAGTGATTGAACACCATTCAACAGAGTTCTATCTTACATGTTATTGAGATAATAGCACCCTTAAAAACCATTCGTGTCTGTTCTTGATAAAATTCCTGGCCGTTTAATATTCAAGATACCATCCTGACTAATAGCAACAATAAGAGTTTAATTAATGTTCTAATCTTTATAAATCAGACGTTTCCCTTCTACATATCAGTCACAGTGCTACACTAAATAACAGCAGTGATAATAAAATAAAGATGCTGTGACACAATTAAACACTGGGTATTCATTCATTCTTTTATGAAAAATCCTTTGATTGATATCTGCCTATGAGATCAGTATCATGCAAGCAACACTACTCCCTGTTCTATGAAAGCAAAATTGAACGCTGAAGTAGCAGGTTAGTATAAAGTATTCATGGTTTTTTTTCAACTTTGGTGCTGGAAAGAATATCATGGACAGCCAAGAAAAGAAACCAGTGGCTCATTGAACTAGTCAATCCAGAGTTGTCATTCAAGGTACAATGACCAGGCTCAAACTGTCCTACTTAGGACATATAAAGTGAAGACCCAGCTCTCTGGAAAGGCTCTGATGGTGGGAAAGATGGAAGGGAAGGAAAGGAGAGGACAACCAGCAGAAAGAACTCAATTGCAATTGTGATGGGTATACTGTTGGAAGATCTGAAGGACCAAATTAACAGGATAATGAAGTTGGAAGGTCTTCTAGTCCAACCCCCTGCTCAAGCAGGAGACCCTGTAGTCTATACTATACCATTTCAGACAAATGGTTGTCCAACATCTTCTTAAAAACTTCCAGTGTTGGAACATTCACAACTTCTGAAGGCAAGTCGTTCCACTGATTAATTGTTCTCACTGTCAGGAAATTTCTCCTTAGTTCTAGGTTAGTTCTCTCCTTGATTAGTTTCCATCCATTGTTTCTTGTCTTGCCTTCTGATGCTTTGGAGAATAGGTTGATCCCCTCTTCTTTGTGGCAGCCCCTCATATATTGGAACACTGCTATCATGTCACCCCCAGTGCTTCTTTTCATTAAACTAGATATATCCAATTCCTGCAATCATTCTTCATATGTTTAGCCTTCAGCTCCCTAATCATCTTTGTTGCTTTTCTCTGCACTTTTTCCAGAGTCTCAACATCTTTTTTATATTGTGGTGACCAGAACTGGATGTAGTATTCTAAGTGTGGTCTTATCAAGGCCTTATAGTTAAGGCTTTGGTAAGTTAGGGCTAGATCATTATGGAGAAAAGCTATCCACATGGTCACCAAGAATCAGTATCAATTCAATGGCATGTAATTAATCAACCTTTCTCTCTGGCATTCATTTACTCCTTCTTCAAATGAAACCAGCTTGCTGGTAGCTTGGCTTCCTTCTACTTCCACGCTGAGGGAAATCTGGCATTGTGTTCTGTAAAACATATATCTACTGACTCTAAGGAATTCAATGAGAGTCCTGACTACACTTTCTGCTGACAAGTCATTCAAATAAAGTCAGTGTTGGTTGCCTCTGCTCTTTTCCAGTTTTGTGGGAACTATGGTAGACAAAGACATGTAAGAAAATATTCTACATAGAGCAAGGTTGTCTAACCTTAGTAACTTTAAGACTTGTGGACTTCAAGATTTCCCCATGGAAGCCCTTGTGGCACAGTGGTTAGAATGCAGTATTGCAGGCTAACTCTGCCCACAGCCTGGAGTTTGATCTTGATGGGCTCAAAGATGACTCAGTCTTCCATCCTTCCAAGGTCAGTAAAATGAGGACTCAGATTGTTGGGGGCAATATGCTGACATTGTAAACCACCCAGAGAGTGCTGTATATAAGTCTAAGTGCTACTGCTATTCTGGGAATTGAAGTCCACAAGTCTTAAAGTTGCCAAGGTTGGACATCCCTGACATAGAGGGACAAGGAGTCTCAACACTATTGTGACTCAAAATGGGATCACAGTCATGCAATAGCCTAACCAGCAATTTCTGATCGTAGAATTTCTTCCCTGCTTTTGAATCTCTAAACGTCTTTGAGACACTCTGAAAGCCAAAGAAAAGAGCTATGAGGAAGGAATGAATAAACAGCCATTGAATCCAGTCTTTCCATGATGATGATGATGGTGACGACGACAGTGATGATTCAGTAAGTAGATAAGCATATAAATAGCTCCCCCTTGAATCAATCATTCTAAAACGTAATAGAAATCTTGGAATTATCTTTTTTTAAAAAATCCATATATGAAGCACCTTATCCTAGACCCATGATGGCGAACCTATGGCACGTGTGCCACAGGTGGCATGCGGAGCCATATTTGAGGGCACACGAGGCGTTGCCCTACGTCAGCTCCAGTGCGCATATGCTGGCCAGCTGATTTTTGGTCTTGGGGAAGGCCGTTTTCGCCCTCCCCAGGCTTCAGGGAAGCCTCCGGAGTGCAAAAAACGGCCCAACGGGCAAACTGGAAGTTCAGAAAAACAGACCTCCAGTTTGCCCATTGGGCTGTTTTTCACACTCTGGAGGCTTCAGGGAAGCCTCCTGAAGCCTCCAGAGTGCAAAAAACGGCCCAACGGGCAAACCGGAAGTCCGTTTTCTGAAGCCTCTGGAGGGTTAAAAACGGCCCAACGGGGGGGGGGCCCGCATGCACTCATGGGGGGGGTTGTGTGCTGGCACACGCGAGCACTAGTGCGCGCACACTCCCATTTCTGGCACGCAAGAAGAAAAAGGTTCGCCATCATTGTCCTAGGCTATCATAAGTTTCAGCAGCTTTTTCCGCCTCCGAGGCACTTCTCTGCAAGCCACAAATTCCCTCATGGTCCTAATGAGAACTCAAGAATTGAGCCAGTGGTTGTTGCACAGGAGTTTCAGACGTTATTAATGGTTTTTACTTGTTCATGCTCATCTAAATTCCAAATAAAGCCATCCATTCTGAAGCGTCCTCAGGGTACAGCATCTGCTAGTGACGTGGAGACACAGCAAAAGCGAGTTGTAGCTGATCGGCAGGCAGACTTTATTGTGTAGGAGGACCCAAACAGCCTTCTGCAAGAGTGATCCTTCTCATAAATCTGCAGCTTATCTAGCAGATATGAAGCCAGTCTCTGCTAAATACGTGCAGCAGCCCGTGTGCGGTTTTGTGTATATAGTACATATCACCGATCAGCTATTCAGAACGAGGTGGAAGGGAAAATCTATTAGTAAGAGTCTCACTTTTATTTTATATTGCTTCTGGATGCTTTGTCCTCTTTGGCCAGGCAGTTATCGGTGATGCTGACGTGCTTACTTTATCAATCCCTGCCGTTTTGGCTGTGTCATACAGATGGTGACTTTCAAATCCAGGCCTATTAGCAATACCGGACAATTGACTTCCTCTATAAATGAACAGAATAACAGAGTTGGAAGGGACCTCGGAGGTCTTCTAATCTGTCAGGGAACGGCACAGCAGGCTGTCCAAATGAAGTCAGAGGCACTGACACGAACTTGTAGTTTTGTACAAATAAATATATTTAACATTTCTATTTACAGCAGACAAGATAGTCAGGAACACAGGAACATTATGATATAAATCAGACAGCATATAGAGCAGGAGTATCGAACTCGATCCTGTCACGGGCTGTGTCAGGATTTTGTTTGCCCTTGGGGGCCCCGTGTGGGTGTGGTCTGGTCATCATGGCTGACTGGTGGGCGTATCCTGGCCTGGGGAGGCAGGGGCCAGTCCCTCATCAATTCCGGGATGACTCACAAGCCAACTCCATGGTCTATGGCGGTCCGGATTCAGCCCACGGTCCGCGTGTTTGACACCCCTGATATAGAGCACACAGAAGAAAAGGGCGGGGGGGGGAAGGAAACTCCCCCTTTACATCCACTGCAGAGTTGGTATTCAGCCGGTTCTATCTGGTTTGGGCGAACTGGTAGTGGCGACTGTGGGAGGCCCCGCCCACCCGCCCAGACGTAATGCCGTCCCATTTACTGATGTTTTTGAGGCTCTGCGCATGCATGGAAGGCTGTGCACATGCGCAGAGGTGGTGTGTGTGAGCGGAGCGCGCGTGCGCTCACATTTGCAAACCGGTAGAGAAGGTAAGTGAATATCACCCCTGATCCACAGCAACCAATCAGAGCGTAGATTGCCTCATGTATGAGTCAGCACTCTCCAACCAATCAACTACAACTGTGTCTTCTGGCCCATTGTACACTTTAGCGTTCCAGCTGCTAAATTTAATATCCTAACATAGTTCAACCCCCTGACCAGGCAGGAAGCATTTCTGACAAATAGCATGGAGTCTGCCTTCCAGTTCTCCTGCTGATCATTGGAGAAACCATGTTTGCCGTTTTTTTTTTTAATGCTTTGTCCAGCAATTTAGATTCTACCCTGTTTCCTCCAAAATAAGACATCCCCTGATAATAAGCCCAATCGGGCTTTTGAGTGCATGGCAATAAAGCTAAGCGCTTATTTCAGGGTTCAAAAAAAATATAAGACAGGGTCTTATTTTCGGGGAAACACGGTAATTCTGGAATTTTCAGGTGGATCCAACTCTTAAGAAAGCCAGTTTGGTGTAGTGGTCAAGATGCCAAGCTAGAAAATGGGAGACCATGAGTTCTAGATTCGCCCTAGGCATGAAGCCAGCTGTATGACTTTGGACCAGTCATTCTTTCTTAGCCCTAGGAAGCAGGTAGTAGCAAAATAGAAGAGAAGGAACTGGAGAAAATCCGAAAATGCAAAGACCTGCAAATAAAAGTAGGACTATTGTGGCAAAAGAAAGCAAAGGTGGCACCCATAGTAATAGGTACCTTGAGTGCAATGCACTCTGTCCAAACGGTTGGGTTGGTTAATATAAACGAGCCACAAATCACTGTTTATATGTATATATGTAATATTGCTTTAAATGCATTGGTGCATTCTGACTGGCGGTAACGGCCATAAGGAGGAGCTAGAGAACATGGTTAGTTCTCTCTCTTTTGCTGATTCATTGCTGAGTGACTTCGTGTCTGACAGTAAGCTCTGTGTGTAGCTAGCTATCTGTGATAGTAGAGAATCTTTGTTTGCTGATTAAGACAAAGAAAGGCTGGTAAGAAGACTACTGTACTTCTGAATACTGACTGATAGAACGTGTATGATTCGGACTGTTGTTTGGACTGTGCTATCTCTTTAAGTAAATTACTTTTATACAGTTTAACGTATCTGTGTATTGACTGAACCATTACTCATATCTACTGCAACATTACGGTGAACTGTGCAAACCTTCAGGGCCCAGAGGTTACTCTGCACAATTCCTTAACACAATCCCAAAACATCTGGAGCACCACTTGAATACCATTGGCAATGAGAAACTCACTATCAGTCAATTGCAAAAGGCAGCTTTACTTGGAACTGCTTACATCTTGCAACAATACCTGTAACAGCATGAAACAACAACATCTCCATATCCCAGGTCCTTGGGAAGAACTCAATAGGTGTATAAAAATGCCAGATCCAGACTAAACACCTGGCTGACCAGCTATAATACACCTAGTGGGACCTATATGTTTGCTCCTGACCCAGTCTATGTAAGAACCTGGTCTGTTTCTCTGCGTTAATAAAATGCCTACAAGATTTAATTCATTGCTGAACACCTTTTGCATATAAAGCAGTACCATATGGAAAGACATCCTGCTTTTTTCTTATCGGTTTTCATTCAGTTTGATGAAAAAGAATTTGATTTCAAAATTTCTTCCAAAAGGGAAGAGAATTTTGGGCTAATTCTCTTCTATAGTACAGGTAGTCCTCAACTTATGACCACAATTGAGCCCAAAATGTATTTGAGTTTTGCCTCATTTTACGATTTTTCTCACCACATTTGTTAAGTGAATCACTGAAGTTGTTAAGTTAGTAATACAGTTGTTAAGTGAATCTGATTTCCCCATTGACTTTGCGTGTCAGAAGGACGCAAAAGGGGATCACATGATTCTGGGACAGAGTAACGGTCATAAATGTGAGTCAGCTGTCAAGCATCTGAATGTAAATCACACAACCATGGGGGTACTGCAAAGGCCATAAGTGTGAAAAATGGCCATAAGTCACTTTTTTCAATGCTGTTGTAACTTCGGTCACTAAATGAACCGTTGTAAGTCGAGGACTACCTGTATGTGGTGTCTTAGAACTTATTTCCTTTGGAAGAGGTCAAAGTGTATCTGTGTCTTCTCGGTTTTTTTCATTGTTCAACCAGTGTCTGTGTTTTGCCTTTTCCACTGATCAAACAAAAGATACTTGAGTCAAGGTATGTATGGAGATTCTCAGTCATGGTTGTCCCAAAGGTTCTTTTCAAAAGGCAACTAGTCTTGACTCAAGTATCACTTCTTTGGTCAGTAGAAAGAAACTTCACTAGAAAGTCCAGTTGTCTTTTGAAAATCACCTTTGAGCCCTTGAGTCAAGAGCGGCATATTTCTGAGGTTGGCTTTCCTTCAGAACTTCCAAGTTTCCAAAAACTTCAATGAGTCTACAAGGATTGCAAGATATAAGAGTAACCCCAGGTACAATGGAATGGAATGGAATGGAGTGGAGTGGAATAAAATAGAATAGAATAGAATAGAATAGAATAGAATAGAATAGAATAGAATAATGGAATGGGAATAGGGAATAGAATAGAATAGAATAGAATAGAATAGAATAGAATAGAATAGAATAGAATAGAATAGAATAGAATAGAATAGAATAGAATAGAATAGAATTAAAAGGGATCTTGGAGGTCTTCTAGTCCAGCCCCCTGCTCAAGCAGGAGAACCTATACCATTTCAGACAAGTGGCTGTCCAGTCTCTTCTTAAAAGCCTCCAGTGATGAAGCACCCACAATTTCCAAAGGCAAGCTGATCCACTGGTTAATTGTCCTCACTGTTAGGAAGTTTCTCCTTAATTCCAGATTGCTTCTCTTTTTGATTAGTTTCCAACCATTGTTTCTTGTCCTGCCCTCTGGTGCTTTGGAGAATAATTTGACCCCCTCTTCTTTGTGGCAGCCCCTCAAATACTGGAATACTGCTATCATGTCACCGCTAATTCTTTTCTTTAGAATAGCCAATCCGAAAACCTGCAGCCGTTCTTCATATGTTTTAGTCTCCAGGCCTTTGATCATCTTAGTTGCTCTTCTCTGAATTTTTCCCAAAGTTTTAACATCTTTGTTTGTAGTATGGTGACCAAAACTGGTTGCAGTATTCTTACTAGAGTTTTATAAAGCGGTACTAAGACTTCACGTGATCTTGATTCTATGCCTTTGTTTATACAACCCAGGATTGTATTAGCCTTTCTGGCGGCGGCTGCACACTGCTGGCTCATATTCAAGTGATCATCCACTAGGACTCCAAGGTAAAAACGTAAAGATTTCCTCTGTCTAGTTGTGTCTGACTCTAGGGGGCAGAGCTCATCTCCATTTCCAAGGTGAGGGAGCCAGCATTGTCCACCTGTTACCTTCCCACCAAAATGGTACCTACCGTACTTTTCAGAGTATAAGACGCACTTCCCCCCCCATAAAAGTGGGTGAAAATTGCGGTGCGTCTTATACACCAAATGTTGCCAAAGCCCCGCCCATCCGCCAGCCCCCACCCTTTGGACATTTTTGGCCACCGCGTGTCACATTTTCGGTCTCTGCATGCCCCATTTTTGGCCTCTGTGCGTCGCATTTTAGGCCGGTTCCAGGCGGCGGGGATCACCACAGCACATCGCCACCGATCGCCGCCTCTGCATGTCGCATTTTTGGCCTCCGTGTATTGCGTTTTTGGCCTCCGCACACCCTGTTTTTGGCCTCTGTGCATCGCATTTGCAGCTGGTTCCAGGCGGCAGGGATCAGCAGCGGCAGCAGCAATCCCCGCCGCCTGGAACCAGCCAAAAATGTGATGCACGGAGGCCAAAAATGGGGCGTGCGGAGGCCGAAAACACGACGTGCGAAGACTGAAAATGCGACGCACAGAGGCAGCGATCAGCGGCGATGTGCTGTGGCGATCCTGGCAGCCGTGGTGGCGCAGTGGTTAGAGTGCAGTACTGCAGGCTACTTCTGCTGATCACCAGCTGCCAGCAGTTTGGCAGATCGAATCCCACCAGGCTCAAGGTTGACTCAGCCTTCCATCCTTCCAAGGTCGGTAAAAATGAGGACCCAGATTGTTGGGGGCAATATGCTGACTCTGTAAACCGCTTAGAGTGGGCTGTAAAGCACTATGAAGCGGTATATAAGTCTAAGTGCTATTGCTATTGCTATAGCCTGGAACGGGTCTAAAATGGAGCATGCGGAGGCCGAAAACGTGACACATGGCCAAAAACGCGATGTGCTGAGGTGGCGATGGGCTCTGGCGATCCCCGCAGCCTGGAACAGCTGATTGGCGGTATTCCTGGAGGCCGATCCAACCACCAATCAGCTGTTCATGCTAAATCAGGCTGCGATAACGTGCTGAAGCTGACCAGGCTGTTTGCTGCAAGGACGCCAGCCAGATGAATACTGATGGATGCTGGTAAGCAGAGGCAGAATTTTTTTTCTTGTTTTCCTCCCCAAAAACTAATGTGTGTCTTATTTTTTTTATTTTTTTTTATTTATTTATTTGTCAAGCGTATATATGATTACGAACAAAGTATAAACAGAGTATAAACATGTTTGTGAATATATAAGTACAAGCATGGTTATGAGTACAAGAAATTTAACGAGTATATGGGTACATTAGGACAGGGACGGTAGGCACACTGGTGTGCTTATGCACGCCCCTTACAGACCTCTTAGGAATGGGGTGAGGTCGACGGTGGACAGTCTAAGGTTAAAGTTGTGGGGGTTTGGGGAAGAAACTACAGAGTTGGGTAATGTATTCCAGGCATTGACCACTCTGTTGATGAAGTCGAATTTTTTGCAATCTAGTTTGGATCGATTTACGTTAAGTTTGTATCTATTGTGTGCTCGTGTGTTGTTGCGGTTGAAGCTGAAGTAGTCATTGACAGGTAGGACATTGTAGCAGATAATTTTGTGGGCTACACTTAGGTCAGATCGAAGGCGGCGTAGTTCTAAGTTTTCTAGTCCCAACATTTCAAGTCTGGTTGCATAAGGTATTCTGTTGCGAACAGAAGAATGTAATACTCTTCTAGTGAAATATCTCTGGACATTCTCAATTGTGTTAATGTCTGATATGTAGTGTGGGTTCCAGACAGATGAGCTGTATTCGAGAATTGGTCTAGCAAATGTTTTGTATGCTCTGGTTATACTCTGGAGCCTCTTATACTCCGAAAAATATGGTATTTATCTACTTGCATTTGCATGCTTTTGAACTGCTAGGTTGGCAGGAGCTGGGGCAGAAACAGGAGCTCACCCCATATGTGGTACTTGGTCTCGAACTGCCAAACTTCCAGTTGACAAATTGAGCATCTTAACCACTTGGCCACCATGCCCTTCGGTAACTGAACCCCCCAAGTAACTGAATACTAATACAAGATCACAGGCATGTTTAATAAGTCAATAACATCAATAACTCCATATATTAAGGTCTGCTGATTGGGAAGTACAAGCATCTGGAAAGGTTTCAGAATAAGAGAAAGACATGCACAGGTTTTTTTTTAAAATCAAGTAATATCACTCTCCATTGGCTGCAACAATTAACACTAACAAATAAGATTCAAAAGAAAATCTTCAGAGCTCCGAGAAAGGCTACAAAAACAGAAGCATCTTTCACAAAAGAATTGTTCTGAGCAGAGGTGGGTTTCAGCAGGTTCTGACCAGTTCTGGAGAACCGGTAGCGGAAATTTTGAGTGGTTCGGAGAACCGGTAGTGGAAATTTTGAGTAGTTTGGAGAACTGGTAAATACCACCTCTGACTGGCCCCGCCCCCATCTATTCTCTGCCTCCCGAGTCCCAGCTGATCGGGAGGAAATGGGGATTTTGCAGTAACCTTCCCCTGGAATGGGGAGGGAATGGGGATTTTGTAGTATCCTTCCCCTGGAGTGGGGTGGGAATGGAGATTTTGCAGTAACCTTCCCCTGGAGTGGGGAGGGAATGGAGATTTTGCAGTATCCTTCCCCTGCCACGCCCACCAAGCCACGCCCACCAAGCCATGCCACGCCCACCAAGCCACCCCCACAGAACCGGTAGTAAAAATTTTTGAATCCCACCACTGGTTCTGAGAAAGGAAAGACAGATTTCAGTACATCGGGTAAATGGCGGTGAAGGATTTCATCTCTTTATTTCCCTATTGTAGTCAAGAAAGTACACTGTGAACTGCTGTGGCATATCGGCAGAAAATTATCCTTTTTTTTAAGCAGAACTTTAATCAAAAAAACATGCTCCGTTGCATTTAAGTGGGTGGTATAAAATAAATCAATGTATTGTGCATAAACAGCAGCATTTTTAGCAAAGTTTATTGGAGGGAGCAGACTTTGGCTTGAGAATGTGGGCGTTACCTGTGTGTTCTTATTTTTGTTGTTGTTGTGATAGGGTGGCAACCTTGAAGAGAAGACACTTCAGGAGAACTTCCTTCTCTTCATACTTCAACTTTCCTTCTTCTCCTTCCCTGGAACAGCTGTGCCATGTGAGATTCAGGCCAGGGGTGGGTTCTACCTTACCTCGCTGCTGGTTCGTTTCCTCCTGCGCCACGTGGGCGCGCCGTGTGGGTGCGCCGCATCGGCGCGCATACGCAGTGCAAAAAAAATAAAAAAAACCCCCCCCCCCAAAAAAGCTGAAAACAAGATGGCGATGCATGCGCAGTGCTGGAAATTCGGCTTCTGCACATGTGCAGAAGAAAAAAAAAACAGAAAAAATTCCAAAAAAAATAAATAAATTCCCCCCCCCCAAAAAAATATGGCGGCATCCACGGACTGGCACCGACCGAACCGGATCCGTGATGTCATCGTGACATCACCAGCGGGTCGCTACCGGTCCGAATCAGGAGGAACCCACCTCTGATTCAGGCACCAATTGATTCAGAAGTGACTGCATACGGTCACTTACGCCCTAGACATCTCTTGGTTGGATTACTGCAATGCGCTCTATATGGAGCTACCCATGGAGATTATTTGGAAACTACAGCTGGTGCAGAATGTAGCAACATGGACAGTTCTGGGGAGCCCCATGGTGATGCATGTAACACCGCTGTCGCACAAGCTGCATTGGTTGCCAGTTTACTTCTAGGTCCAATTCAAGTTGTTGATTATTTCCTTTAAGGCTGTGCAAAAAGAACGACATCTACTAAATGGCCATCTACTTCCAATGCTGAGACTGAGATCGAGGAACAGCTTCCTCAAAACTTCCACCCCTCCTAATAACCAGCCATCCCAGACTGCCCTGGAATTATGGAAGACGAGTAAAGGGCTACCGAGTAACTGGGCACAACCACATGACCAGAGGTGGTATTCAGCCGGTTCGGACCAGTTCGGGCGAACTGGTAGTAGTGACCTGCCACCCGCCCTGGCGCTATGCCGTCCTATTTAGCCACATTTTCAAGCTGCACGCATGCGTGCAAGCCGCACACACAAGCAAAGCATGTGCGCAGAAGGCTGCACACATGCGCAGAAGGCTGCACGTGCGACCAAAGCGAGCATGCGTGTGCGCACACTCACATTTTTGGTGCTGGGTGAACCGGTAGGGAAATTATGTGCACATGACTGTCTGCCACCTGGTCAAGAACAACCTTGGCCTGTATGGAAATCGCTAAACAAACTGCACACTCAGATAGGAAGATCAAAGGACAATCTTAAGAAAACAAGGCTTCCCTATAGAGGATGCTCTTTGTGGATGTGAAGAAGACCAATCCATCTCACATATGCTACAGTGCATATGATGTCCTTCAACATATACGGGGGAAGACCTCATGCTGGAGAGAGAAAATGCCATTGACGTGGCCCGATACTGGGGGAATGTCATTTAGTCATTTAATCCTATTTATTTACATACTTTTTTTTACACGTGCTATATTTCTATGACCTATTTTATACTAATTTTATTTGAATTTATAAGTGCTCCTGACATGAATAAAGAAGAACTTTAAAGCCCTAGATGGAGTGGTGGGATTCAAATAATTTAACAACCGGTTCGCCTAAGGTCAGGTTGGCTGTCGTGGGAGGCGTGGCCCATCCCCATCCTCCAGCTCCAATGCACATGCGGGACGAGCCTCCTGTGATGGCCAACCTGACCCTGGGCAAACCGGTTGTTAAAATAATCCCCCCTGCTATCAAAGTGAATCCTGGGCGCTGCGCTGCTCTGCAATGGAGAAACGGGCAACAGAGCAGCCGGCACGAGTGAAGAAGGAGGAGCGGGGAGAAGAAAGAGGGAAAGCAGCCTTCTCCTTCTCGTTGCCCATTTCTCCATTGCAGCGCAGCACCCAGGATCCACTTTGATAGTGGGGGGTGGGTAATTTAACAACCAGTTCGCCAGAACCAGTGCGAACCGGCTGAATCTCACCACTGCCTAGATGGCATGGGTTCAGAGTATCTAAGGAGCCATCTTGCCCCAATGGGACTAGACCACACCACTTGTGCCAGCAGAAGGGGCCTACTGTGGACCCCATTTGTTAAGGAATTCTGGATGGTGGGGTCAAGGAGAAGGGCCTTTTCTTCTTCCCCATCCTGTGGAACTTTCTACCATCAGAGGTGACATCTGCTCCCACCCTTTTGCCTTCTAGAAAGGCATCAAAACCTTTTGCAGGTAGGCTTGGAGCTTTGAGAGAGACATTGTTCACTGGAGGTAGATGACGGGATAGGAAGAAGACCTCATCTCTCACACTTGGAATACTGCATCCATTTTTGGTCACCACGATGTAAAAAAGATGCGGAGACTCTAGAAAGAGTGCAGAGAAAAGCAACAAAGATGATTAGGGGACTGGAGGCTAAAACATATGAAGAACGGTTGCAGGAATTGGGTATGTCTAGTCTAGTGAAAATAGCAATAGCAATAGCACAATTAAAGATTCTGCTACTTTAGATTCTCTGTAGGGAAGACTTTTCAGGGAAGACTATGGTTATGGGGACCAATTTATCTGCCGCAAGAGATGTCTCCTTGATGGATTCACTTGGAAATAAATCAGAAAGAAAATAAGGGGAGAGAATTATAAGGCAGCCTTGGCTTGAAAGGATTCGAAAAGTCAAACCTGCATAGGCTGCTTTCATAAAGAATATTCTTTTTCCATTTTAATGCTTCTTAGAAGCTACAAGGTTATATCCCAATTTTGTTAAGAGAACTAGATAATTCAATCAAATTTTCTTAGGACTTTGTTCAGTACCCCCAGTGTAGTATTGAAGCTAACATGCCAAGTATTAAGGGTCAGGCCTGAACTACGATTATAACCTCAAGGCTTAGAATCATGTTTTGCTCTACAGGCCTGATGCCTCTGTTGCTGATAGACAATTACCAATCTCATTGGTACCATACAGTATCTGTATAGCAGAGCTTTGCAGTCTTGGCCTCTCTCCTGAATATTTAGGCCAATTGTCCCTGGACAAGACTGAATTAATAGTAAAAGACAGAATTGGGGATACTGATTGCCAAAATTATAACTCCAGTGTACCGGAATTCTATTCCGCCAAATATTAGACAGTTGCAAGTCCTCTACTATGGGTATCTATTCTGTCTGTCTGTCTGTCCGTCCGTCCATCCATCCATCCATCCATCCATCCATCCATCCATCCATCCATCCATCCATCCATCCATCCATCCATCCATCCATCTATCTATCTATCTATCTATCTATCTATCTATCTATCTATCTATCTATCTATCTATCTATCTATCTATCTATCTATCTATCTATCTATCTATCTATCTACTTAGTATCATTCTATTGTTTTTTATACCCAACTCAAGGTTGCATACATATCTAATGCTTCTTCCTCCTATTTTCTCACAGTACTCACAGTCTCCTGGTGATAGGCCTAAAGTCACCCAGCTGGCTTTCATGCCTAAATTGGGACTAGAACTCACAGTCTCCTGGTGATTGGCCTAAAGTCACCCAGCCAGCTTTCATCCCTATGGTAGGACTAGAACTCACAGTATCCCAGTTTGTAGCCTGGTGCCTTCACCACTAGACCAAACTGGTTCACTAACACAGGGGTGGGTTCTAACTTACCTCGCTTCCTCCCGCGCCGCATGGCTGTGCCGTGCATGTGCACGTGTGTGCGTGTGCTTTGCGCGCATGGCCGTGCATGTGCAATGCTGAAAACTCGGCTTCTGCACATGCTCAGAAGAAAAACAAGCAAAAAATAGCAAAAAAAAAAAAAGCCAAAAACAAGATAGCGGTTCATGCGCAGTGCAGAAAACTTGGCTTCTGTACATGCACAGAAGCAAAAACCAGCAAAAAAATCCAAAAAAATAAATAAATCCAAAAAACAGAAATTCCAAAAAAAAAAAAGATGGCGGCATCCACGGACCAGCACCGACAGAACCGGCTCCATGATGTCACCGAATTACTGCCGGTTCTATAGAACCGGTGCGAACCGGGAGGAATCCACCTCTGCACTAACACCAACACCAACACCAATACCAACGCCAACACCAACACCAACACCAACACCAAGCAAATATAGATGGGTCTTTTCCAGAACCTACTTTGATGCCTTCCCATCAACATTACTGCAGGAAGATTTCAAGGGACTCCATATTTGCAGAGACTTTGAGCTTGTGGATCCGTGTGTGTGTGTGTGTGTGTGTGTGTGTGTGTGTGTGTGTGTGTGTAAACTCTCATTCATGTTCTCCTATGGTACCCTTTCTATGATGCCCCCAAACCTGCTCTGTTCACTCCACTCATTTCCAAATATGAGGGCCACACAGATAAACTCTATGTTTATTATTTTTTGAGGGATGCTGACCCCACACTCATACATCAGATGAACAAATATCCTCACCAAGTTATACAACTGTGCAAAACTTTTAATTAGATACGTTGTTTTATTGTCCTATTACTTTTTCCCCTTCCCCGATAACAAATTGTTATGTTAAACTATTTCTCTTTTTTACTGTACTCTTTTAATTCAGAGGCTGGTGAAAGACTGCAATAAAGGTATTTGATATGATTTGATTTTGGGAAGAGCTAGATTACATGAGCCAGTTTAAGTAGACAGTGGTACCTCCGTACTCGACTGCTTTTAAACTCTTTGGAATTTGGTACTCGATGCACTTTGATGCAAACGTTTTGTCCCAGCACTCATCATTTGTTTGGTGCTCAATGCGCAAGCCAGAACTTGTCAGTGTTGGCTTCCTCGTGACTTGCTATCCTTTCCACCTGAAACGAAGGGTCAGATGTTACTCATGTGTTTGTTTAATACTCATCATTTTTAGTACTCATCACATCTCCCATAACCAATGAATTGGATTCACACGCACGCACACACACACACAGAGTGAGAAAGAGAGGCCGAGACACAGAGAAAGATGTGATCCCATCTCTACCTTCCCATAAAATATACACATAAATGAGTGTTCCAAGCTGACTTTCATCAGCACCTGAATCAGGTGCTGTTTCATTTTCATAAAGGGTTCCACACATTACCTCATCTAGGACAGAGGTGGATCACCCATGACCGACATATTCAAACCACCTTTGGGATCCCATTTATGGTCCCCAGAGTACTCCAAGATACCAAAGGTCTGTGACAAAATGGCTATATTTGAGTGGCACATTTTTCTACTCAAAAATTTCCAACAGATGGGAAGGACAGTTGCAGACTCAGCAAGATGGACCCTATCTCCTCTTCCCTTCCAAAAGAGATTTTTGACCCCGTTTGCATTGGTGGTATTATGTAATCTGACAAGACTCCAGTGTCACCCGTGATGGAAGGAAAATTGGAGAGTGGGCCCTCAATGAAAATGTATTGCTCACCTGTATTTTAGAGGTAGGTAGACCTTGAGTGGGTGTGGTGTGTCAGTATATAAGAATGTATGAACTGGGATATCCATAACAACAAGTCAGCCAATGGGAACTGTTTGGTGACTGAGACACAGGATTTGTTGTCAGCCATGTGAGATGGCTCGGAGCCTGGGCATGGCTTAGCTTAACTGTTCTGTGTATATAAGAGTTTGTTTGTCTTTGCTTGAGGGTCCTTACTCCTTGCTTCTACTTCTTGTCCTTGTCCTTGCTACTTCTTCTTCTCTATCACATTGCAAGAGCTGCACGGGTATTGTATACATGCATCATGTTTTATATTATTGTATATAAAGAAGTTTCTTCTATAAATGAATCCTGTTGAATTATTTACTTGTGTGCTGGCCGGATAGCTACAGACTCTGACATGGTGGCCTAGTAGTGAAATCTCTCACCTCCCATTGAAAAAGTTGATATTTCAATCCTAGGTAGCGGCAGATGTTTCTCTATCAGGGCACAAAGAAAAGATATTTGCTGTGAACTCCACATAGGTGTCAGGAAGGGCATCTGGCCAGTAAATACTCAACACCATCCTGTCACCCTGACTCTACCCCAAATTAAGGGACTATAAGGTGATAAAAAGGGAGTTTTTTAGAGCTAGGTAGTTTATGACTCCAGCTCCCCAAAGATGCCCAAGTGGCATGCAGGAAATGCAAGTTACTAGACATTCGGGGCATAAACTGTATTTTTTGTTGTTCAGGAAAGACTGCAGTGTTGAACCATCAAAGTGGTGGAAAGATACTTACAGCCAGCAAGCTTACTTGGACTCAGATGAAAAAAAATCTAGATCATCCCAAGGTCTTCATGGATGGATAATCCAATTCACAATGACTAAAGTCAGACTTCCCCAAATTGGAAAGAGCATATGTACAATTTACTTATTTATTCAGTTTCTAGAGCCGCTCAACTCAACCAACTGACTCTCAGCAGCTTACAGTTCTAAAATTATAAAACAATAAAAAAAACATTAAAGGAAAAAGAAATACGCTAACTGGAGATAAGCTGACACCTTGAAAAGAGGAAACCAGGTGGCCTGTTACATCGGGTGGAAAAGCAAAATGCAAGCAAATGAATGCTTCTCTACGTGACACATGTTCTTGAATCACAGCAGTCGTAGTTCTTTGATTAGCACTTCCTACTTCCGTCAACAAATACTACGTATTTATTGTTAGATTTCTTATGAGCTTGCCAAACTGGTTCATACTTGCCAGGGGATGAAGCCTAACATGGAAACAAAGTAGTTTGCTTTTTCTTCCAAGACATTTTTTCAGCTTTCCAATTTGGTTTAAATTTTGGCTTTTTTTTTGTTTTTTTGGCATGTTCTCTTGTTTTATTTTTTGTTTTTTTTTTTTTTTTTTTGGCAGTCTTTCTTCCAAGTATGAAACAGGTCCAACCCTCCTTAGCTCCCAAGCTAAGATAAAGGCAAGAACAGAAGCATTGTAGCTCCCTTGCCATTTCTAGCAACAGAAGGCAAAGCTGCAGCAATGCTGCAAATTCCATCCCTCCAACTATGTGGTCCATAAATTAACAGCACTGAAAGAAAATCCTAAGTGCAACTCATGTGCAAAACCTTCATTTGACTACTGAGAAGGTCAGAGGTGGCACCGGAGAAATATCTAGACAAACAGAGCCCCTTCCATAGGATAGAGTATCTCAACAGGACCCATTCACCCAGTTTAGAAGCACTGCAGAGCTTGCAAAAATATATTCCCCCAACTGTTTCAAAATGAAAACAGTTGGAGCATCCTTGATCGACTTATTGGTGATGGGCCATCAAGTTGCTGTCGATGCTTAGCTAGCACATAGATCAATTTTCTCTCTGTGTTATGGATATTTATAAAGCCACAAGATTAGTTCTTAAGAATCTAGGTCAGAGATCCACCCCTACGCTCTAGCTTTACGAGATCCAAACGTTGAAGGTATCTTCTGAAATGTTCAAGCCCCTTTTCAAGGTGAAAAATAACATAAGGGAAGAGAGCAGTAATCCCAAAGTTGTCCTTCTGTGTGAGTGACAGGTAACGGACAAGGCAATGAAAGGCTCTGTCGAGCTGTGTGTTGCATTGTTAGTGCAATTGCAGTGATTGTTTCTTGAGTTGTATAAAATAGCACCAGACAAATAGCATGCAATTATCCTTCCTTCCTTCCTTCCTTCCTTCCTTCCTTCCTTCCTTCCTTCCTTCCTTCCTTCCTTCCTTCCTTCCTTCCTTCCTCCCTCTCTCCC
>QLTV01000619.1:1655191-1668237 GCA_003457575.1 Thermophis baileyi | reverse complement strand
GAAGGGGGGGGGGGGGGGGGGGGGGGGGGGGGGGGGGGGGGGGTGGCAGGGAGGAAGGGAGAACGAGAAGGGAGAGAAGGGGGTGGCGGGAACAGAACAGAGAAGCTCCTTTTCTTCTCTCCCTCCGAGAAGGAAATTCTATAATTACACCGAGTGACATCACCAGGAAGGAGACCATTTGCTCATTCTCTGGAACATGACAAAAGTGAAGAGTTAAATCCTGCCCCTGCCACTTGTCAGATCTGGCACACTCTCGCCAACAGCTGGTGGAGACAACTAATGAGGCCTCTGCTTCTCTCGGAGAGCAGCTTTCATTGGCAAAGAAAGGCCGTCTGCCTTCCCTTCTTCGCCTCTTTCTATTAAAGGAGGCCTGCACCATTAGATTACCTTGGCCAGGATCCAAGGCCAGCATGTCCCTTGCCTGCCTGGTTTTCTCCATGGCAACAGTGGATGCTCGCTTTGCCAAAGCAGCAGCTGGTCAATGGTTGGCCAATTACCTGCCAAACAGATTTACTCCCTGCGAAAAGCAAGGCCGGGTGGCTTTAGGACGGGTTAAATAAAGACTAGAAAAAGGGGAAACGAAAGAAGAAGGAAGACGACTCTGGAACAAAAAGATGCTTATCCCTTTGAAAGCGACTCCCCTTCCCCTCCCCTCTTTAAAGTGTTCCAGACATCCAGCTGCCAACTTGTGGGCAAACCACATCCCTATTCTTCTGAATCTGAAAGGCATTAAATAAATTAAGCTTTATCTTACATTCAAGGCCCTCCTGGGCTTCCAATCAACCAACGTACGTGTGTGTGTGTGTGTGTGTGTGTGTGTGTGTGTGTGTGTGCCTGCCTGGATGAATGTACATGTGTTTACACACATGAAACTTCCCTTTCTCCCCCACCCTAAAATATGCATTTATTTATTTCCAGGTTGGGCGGGTGGCATCTGTTTTTTCTTTTTTTCTTTTTTTATAACAGCCGAACACGCTGTACCGATCGGATTATTGGCTTTGGTTGGTAGAATTTCATTTCCAGGTTTGGAGATTCCCTCCCATCCCATTAGAGGAGAGAGGTGGGAATTATCATATTAATTATTTAGACTGGCAAATGAGGAGACAAGCCCATCTTATCAAGCAAGGGGAGGAGGGTGTGTGTGTGTGTGTTGTTGTGAACATGGGAGGGTGTCAGGAGAATACAGATGGCTGGATGAGAGCGCAAAAGGGAGGAATGCATAATGCTTATTGATGTAAATGTTAAAGACCAAAATTACAACAAGCTGGTTTAGGATTAATAGGCAGACCCTGCTGATTTTGATTATAATAGCCAGCATTTTGGAAGCGGGATCTTTAATATTTTCAGGATACAAATCATTGACCCAAACAACTGGTGGAAGGGACGTGGGTTTAATGGGTGTCATTTTGGGAACAAGAAAAAAAAATCTTCACGCATAAAGCTTATTTTCTTAAGAAAGGTTTATAATAATAGCTTTGTATCTGGGATTTCTTTTCTTCTTCTTCTTTTTTCTCCGGGGGTTTGGTTTGCTTGTGTTTATGGCCATAGTATATACAGAATGTCTTTTTTTAAAATAATAATAATAATAATAATAATAAGAATAATAATAATAATAATAAATTTGGTGAGATCCGCCCATGAAAAGTTGTGTATGAGTTTTTAACTGTTTTTAAATGTTTTTATTATGTTTTCTTTTAATAGTTTTTTATATTGTTGTGAGCCGCCCAGAGTCCCTTGGGAGTTGGGAATAATAATAATAATAATAATAATAATAATAATAATAATAATAAAGCGAGAGTCTTCCAGTTTTATAACTCAGAAGATTAGTCCCCTTCACATGTTATCCAAAAGAATAGATGTTCCCTTGATGACAGGTGAACCTGGAATTGGTATCTGTGTCTCTACGGTGATGACAACATTTGAAGCAGAAGAAGCTCACACCACGGTGTCCATTTGCAAAGCCATTTTTGTGGCTGATTAAACATGGGGGAACCGATGCATATCCACAATGTTCAAAGTATGAAAGCATCTCGTTAGATTAAAACCACCAAACACTGGCATCCAAAAGGGGGAGGGGCTTTCAAAAAAAGGCAAGATGGTGATCATGGGAGGGCAATCAAACCCCCATCCATAGCCATTGGTGAAGATGTCATTCAAGTACCTCTGAATGACTGAAGCTCCACCTCCATCACATGGGTTGCCTCAGTTGGGCTGCCATTTTGATTCTGCTGGACCTGCTGTAGATGATTCTGGATCTTTTCATTTGGGTGTCTTCAAATATGAACAGGTGGGGCTTCGGTCACTTTTCTGAGACCACCATCTTTGTCTCTTTATTTATTTATTTATTTATTGAATTCCTGTCCCCCCCCTTCCCTGTGGAAGTGAGGGCTCCCCAATCTTCTTGGGGATATCTCAGGGTGCATCACTCTGAAGTCCTGCAACACTTGGAATACTGCAACCAATTTTGGTCACCACATCACAAAAAAGATGTTGAGACTTTGGAAAAAGTTCAGAGAAGAGCAACTAAGATGATCAAAGGCCTGGAGACTAAAACATATGAAGAATGGCTACAGGTTTTGGGATTGGCTAGTCTAAAGAAAAGAAGAATTAGGGGTGACTTGATAGCAGTATTCCAATATTTTGAGGGGCTGCCACAAAGAAGAGGGGGTCATCTTATTTTCCAAAAGCACCAGAAGGAAAGACAAGAAACAATGGATGGAAATTAATCAAGGAAAGAAGCAACCTGGAATTAAGGAGAAACTTCTTAACAGTGAGAACAATTAACCAGTGGAACAGTTTGCCTTCAGAAATTGTGGGCGCTCCATCACTGGAGGTTTTTAAGAAGAGACTGGACAGCCACTTATCTGAAATGGTATAGGTTCTCCTGCTTGAGCAGGGGGTTGGACTTCCAGCTCTATTCTATTCTATTCTATTCTATTCTATTCTATTCTATTCTATTCTATTCTATTCTATTCTATTCTATTCTATTCTATTCTATTCTATTCTATTCTATTCTATTCTATTCTAAACACTCCCAGGCTGCTCACACAATAGGACTTAGCTGAAATGTGAGAAGCCAGGGAGGATACAGACATGTACTGTAGAAGTGATTGTAGGATAGGGTATTCTCAAGTACCCCTGAACCACCTTGTAAGTAAATAAGACCAGGAACTCCATACTCCATCTCTTCTTCATAATCCTTTCAAATTTCTAAATAAGGTTCTAATAGAGGAGAATATTTGGGGCTCAGGGTTGAACTGTGCAGTCCTTGGTGCTCTCTGAGCTTGGTTGTTTGCTTGCAGATGTTTCATTACCCAACTAGATAACCTCAAAACAACCAAGCTCAGAAAGCACCAAGGACCCCATAATGCAGATTCTCTTTCATCCAGCTGAATGAGTGCAGAAGAATTTTTCTACACAGGCTTCATAAAGGTGAAGATTTCCCCTTTCCAGTTGCATCCAACTCTTAAGAGGTGATGCTCATCTCTGCTTCTTAACTGAGGAAGCCAGCGTTATCTGAAGACATTTCCATGAACAGCATGACCACACATCAAGGCGCATGAAACCTTCCCACCAAAGTGGTACCTATTTATCTACTCGCATTTGCATGCTTTTGAACTGCTAGGTCCGTGATGGCGAACCTATGGCATGCATGCCATAGGTGGCACGCAGAGCCCTCTCTGCAGGCATGCCAGCCATCGCCCCAGCCCAGCTCCACCGCGCATGTGCGTGTGCCTCCCACCGGCCAGCTAGTCTTCAGGTCTCTGCTTGTGCATGTGCAGGTGGCGGGGTGCATGCGGGGGACGTGTGCGTGCATGTGCGAGGGGGAGGATCGCATGCACGGGGGGCGCTCACATTGTATTTTGGGGCCTCGCGCAGCGGCCCTGCGCCACGTTTTGGCTTTCAGGTTGGTGCAGGAGGCCTTCCAGACCCAAAATGGGGCATGGGGGCACTGTGTGAGGCCCCCCGTGCCCTGTTTTGGGCCTGGAAAGCCTCCTGCACCAACCTGGAAGCCAAAAATGGGCAAGGGGGACAGGGCGCATGCGCAGGGGGGGGTCATGTGTGCATGTGTGTGTGTGGGGTCATGCACGCATGCATGGGGCAGGGCGTACGTGGGGGGTCACATGCGCATGCACGGGGGTGGGGCGCATGGGGGTGTCGCGCATGCATTGCATTGCTTTCAGCACGCGATGACAAAAAGGTTAGCCATCACTGTGCTAGGTGGACAAGAGCTGGGGCAAGTAATGGGAGCTTACCCTTTCACAGGTCTCAAACCTGGGCTGTAAGTTTTCCAACTGACAAGCTCAGTGTCTTTAACCACTGAGCCATTGCACCCCCTTGCAGGCTTCATAGCTGTTTACAAAGGAGAAGGTGGTCCTTTGTGCACAAGGTCACAAGTATCCCCAGATACTTCTTCAGACACCTCTCCAGATGTCAGCTTGGAGAAAGATGAACCAGTTCCAGACATGTGAGGAGCGGAGTTGGTCAATGATTCCAAGAAGCCATCTGATTTGGCTGAAGCACAGCTGCAGCAGGACAGTCCTGAGGCTTTAGGTGGGAAACAACGTGTTTGTTTTCTTGCTGGGTGTTCTTGCCTTGAACTTCGGATCGTGTGTCTTCAGCTGTTGTCTTTGCTTGCCTTGCCTTTGCCTGTGGATTGGCCTTTGTCTTGGAACTTGCTTTGACCTAGTGGACTGGCCTTGCCTTTGCCTTGAGGACTAGGCTTGGCTTCATTTCAGTAGCTTGTGTAATTAAACGTGTTCTGACCCAGCTCCCCAAACATGACAAACCCTCTGAAGTTAACTCAATGATTCCTTTATTAGGAGCACCAGCAGCCCCAGCAAAAAGTTTCTCTCTCACCTCAGGCTAACAAGTCTGCCCGGCAGGGAGATGAATAGTTGTCTGCCACATCTATTGATCTCTGTCCCCTGCCTTTTATCCCCAGAGCTAGGGTGGGGCTTCGCTAGCAGCGCTGGCTCTTCCGTCCCAAGGATCAGCCCATAGATTTCCACTGCTCTCCTCTCCTCTGCCTTCTGCGCATCCGTGCGTCAGGCACTGGACCCAGCTTTTCCTCCTCTTCCTCATCAGCCACCTCCAGACCTGGGAGCTGTTGACTCTCCATGTAAGGGCTGATGGGCAGCCCAGGCTCCGCTTCTGTCCCTCTCTCTGCCAGCTCCATTCCCTCTTCCCCCTCGGAGCTCTCGGGTTGCCTTGATGCTGACCCTGACTCCCACACCTCCTCCTCCTCTGATTCGGCTGCTGGAGGGGCCAGCGGCCGACAGACCACACAACAGAGTTGAGTTGGTGCCAGCACAGGGAATGGCTGGGGAATACCAATTCGGTCTCAGAAGACTCCTTACAGCCGTGGTGTATGTGTGTCTGTGTGATTGGGACAGCACAAGTTGTCATGAAAATGAGACAAATTATATACTATACAGGTAGTCCTTGACTTACAACCATTCATTTAGTGACCATTCAAAGCTACAACAGCACTGAAAAAAGTGGCTTATGACTGTTTTTCACACATGACCATTGCAACTTCCCCATGGTCATTTGATCAAAATTCAGATGCTTGGCAACTGGCATGTACTTATGACAGTTGCAGTGTCCCATAGTCCTGTGATCACTTTTGAAACTTTCTGACAAGCAAAGTCAATGGGGACCATGTGACTAACTTAACAACTGCTGTGATTCACTTAACAACTGTCACAAGAAAGGCCACAAAATGGGGCAAAACTCACTTAACAAATATCTTCCTTAGAAATGGAGCAAAACTAGGGTTATGGTGCATATATTAGGCTTTTCCAGCTAGAATGGAGAAAATTGTGAGTTATTTTTTTTTCTGGCATTAAGACAAAGAGATAGCAATGATGCGTAACATTTCTATAGCATTTCCAGAGCATTTCAAATGCTTTATCAACCTATTAAATAGAAAGACAGAATTACTCCAGGTTGCTTCAAACTGCTCTTCCTAATTACATCTCTTTTTTAAAATAGCAATTTTATTAAAAATTACAACCAAAATGATAAAAAACTAATATACTGTAAACTTAAAAAAGAAGGTGCACAAAATAAAAAAGAAAATAGACAAGAAAAAATAAGAAGAACAAGAAAAGAAATATATGAAGAAGTGACTTCCCCCTTTATTGCAAACAAGTACAAGCAGTTTTAGTAACTTCTTACCTTCTCTTAAAATATAACAAATGAGCTTTTCTTCCCATAGCCCATCTCTTATCTATAAACAAATCCTTAAAAATCACTTCATTTCAGTCCTGATCAGCAAAAGTCCATTAAGGGTTACCAGTGATAACAACATACGGTACCTATTTTAATCTTGATTAAATAAACAAGCTTTATATTCCTTTTATAACTATCTTATTTTTTTTATTCAAATAATCTCTAGAACTTGGTTTCATTTCATTTTTTTTCTTTGTCCCTTCTCACAAGATTCTTCAAAGCCTCTTTTGTAAATCCAGTATAAGAAGATTATCCAGGTCATTCTCTTGTTCTGTTATTTAAATATCCCTGTTAATTATTAAGACATCAGCCAGATTGCAGAGAGCAATCAACCAATGGAACAGCTTGCCTTCAGAAGTTGTGGGAGCTTCATCACTGGAAGCTTTCAAGAAGAGACTGGACTGCCATCTGTCAGAAATGGTGTAGGGTCTCCTGCTTGGGTAGGGGGTTGGACTAGATGACCTACAATGTCCCTTCCAACTCTGTTATTCTGTTAATCTGTTAGTTTCTTTTGTATGTCCAGTGTAGCATCTTTTTCCACATCATTCTTGTAGCTTGTCGTTTTTAAATCCACTTTAAGATCAGTCTCAGCTTTTTCAAGTAAGATTTGTTCCTCTTTCATAACATCTTTTAAACACAGTCAATTTATAGAGGCAGACACTCTTAAAATTAACTTTTGGGTCCATTGTTAAAAAAAATGTGTTGAATGTTAAAATATTTTACTCTATTTTGTACAGACTTACTGCACAGGTAAGTAGGCCAGCTCTTCATAATACTTTTCCAGACAAGAAGAGGATCTGAAATTGAGATAGCCTTTTTAACTATCGGGAATCTTTGGATCAAGAAGTTGTATAGCAACTTCAATCCTTCAATCCTTAGTAAAAAGTAATTTTAAATACAAGTTTAGGACTTGACATTTTTTTGGTGGGATAAACAGCCAAAATGTGATGAAAACTTTGATTTTAGAAAGTTGCAAAGGAACTAAGGGTCCAGATAAATCTGAAATAAGATTTTGGAAATTGATTATAAACACAGTCCTTCCTGTGGGAAAATACTAGATTATAAGAATCCTTCCTGTGGGAAAATACTTTTGTTTTGAATTCTTTAGAAGAAACAGGATGGGATGCGACTTTGAAAATTAGACACTAGAGGGAACTAGTTTGAACCGGAGGAGGAGGAGGAGGAGGAGGAGGAGGAGGAGGAGGAGGAGGAGAAGAAGAAGAAGAAGAAGAAGGAGAAGAAGAAGAAGAAGAAGAAGAAGAAGAAGAAGAAGAAGAAGAAGCAGAAGAAGAAGAAGAAGAAGAAGAAGAAGAAGAAGAAGAAGAAGAAGAAGAAGAAGAAGACGAAGAAGAAGAAGAAGAAGAAGAAGAAGAAGAAGAAGAAGAAGAAGAAGAAGAAGAAGAAGAAGAAGAAGAAGAAGAAGAAGAAGAAGAAGAAGAAGAAGAAGAAGAAGAAGAAGAAGAAGAAGAAGAAGAAGAAGAAGAAGAAGAAGAAGAAGACTTAAATTTGTCTTGTTAGCAGCTTCTCCACCCATTCCCTTATACAGGAAACACATAACTTGTCCTCTATCTCCTAAGCTATATTATTGGCAACAGAGGGCACCATTTTGTAGCCAGTGTTGAACTAAGATTCAACTTCCTATTCTACTGGAATAGAGAGAGCACCTTCTTGGTTATCTCAGGCAGCAAGTGTAGCTGAGCTGTGACTAAATCCTTATAATTATCCAGCAGGATAAGGAAGCATGATTACGTTGTATGCCAAAAATAGCAGTGGGAGAGCTAGTGCTGGCCAGCTGTCCTTTCCATTAACAACTACAGAGCCTTTCTGATTGTCATGATGCAAAGTGTGTAAACTTAACAAAATGGTTTGCAATGTTTGCATCTTCTAAAAAATGTCGCTTTCTCAATCAGGCTTCCATTTTGACATGATAGAGGAGAAGATTTGCTCACGGCGCCAATTTCTTCCTGTTCTCTGGCTCATTTTCCTGCCTTTGCATAAAATATTTTTTTAACCATTTTTTTTGTGTGTGAAAAATACACGATGAGCTTTATAGCATTAGAGAATGTGAGCTGCCGATTGGACCAATCATAGAAGTGGATATTAACTTTTTTAAAAGTTTGATTGCATATTAGCAGGCAAATACCTTTATATCATGTAATATTACAGTATCTTGCATTGTAACATAACATATGTTGTATAGGTAGCCCTCAACTTACGACCATAATTGAGCCCAAAATTTATGTTGCTAAGTGAGATATTTCTTAAGTGAGTTTTGGCCCATTTTAAGACTTTTCTCACACATTCATTAAGTGAATCACTGCAGTTCTTAAATTAGTAACACGGTTGTTAAGGGAATCTGGTTTCCCCATTGACTTTGCTTGTCAGAAGGTCGCAAAAGGGGATCACATGACCCCCCCTCCCCAGGGCATGGCAACCGTCATAAATGTGAGTCGGTTGTCAAGCATCCATATGTAAATCACGTGACCATGGGGATGCTGCAACGGTCGTAAGTGTGAAAAACGTCACTTTTTTCAGTACCGTTGTAACTTTGAACTGTCACTAAGTGAACTGTTGTAAGTTGAAGACTACTTGTACTGCATCATATTATATGATATTATATATGTCATATATGTATAGCAATATACAATTATATGGGGTTTTGTAGTTCCTCAGCATAGGAATATTTTATTATGTAACACAGATAGTCCTCGACTTATGACCATTCGTTGAGTAACCATTTCAAGTTAAGACAGTACTGAAAAAAAGTGACTTAATACCAGTACTTGCACTTACGATTGTAAGTGTGAATATTGGTCCTAAGTCACTTTTTTACGTTACATGTTGTGATCAGGTGATCAAAATTTGGTTGCTTGGCAACTGGCATGTATTTATATCTCTGGATCACCTGTAATCTTTCCAGTTAAATTCTGAGTAGCAAAGTCACTGTAGCAAAGCTAGATTCACTTAACCACTGCAGGATTCACTTAAATGACCGCAGTGATTGGCTTAACAACCCCAGCAAAAAAGGTCATAAAATCGGGCACAACTCACTTAATGACCGCCTCACAGATCAGACGTTCTGGTTCCAACTGTAGTTGTAAGTTGAGGAGTACCTGTCTTAGTCTTCTTATTTTGCTTGTTCAGTCTTGTTTATTCTTTGCTTGTAGATTATAAGCTACTCTGAACCGGTTGATTAGAATGAACACGTATGCCTAGTAAAATAATCAAATGAAATCAATCGATCAAAGGGCAAACACTGTCTCATTTTTTAAAATAAGGCTCATAAAATGATGCAGCATGAAAGTGGGTTGCACCTTTGGGGAGAATGTGATGGTTGCCATCTCGATGATACACAGGTAGGGTACAAATGTGTCCTGCCCAGGGGTGGGTTCTAATTTACCTCACTGCCGGTTCGCTTCCTCCCGCGCCACGTGCGCAGAAGCGAAAAACAAGATGGCGCCGCCTATGGCGCCGCCGAGAGAGCCAGTTCGGGGGCGTGTCCAGCCGGCCATTGCTGCCGGTTCGGCAAGCGGGGGGAAATTCCCGCTACTGGTTCTAAAGAACCGGTCTGAACCAGCAGGAACCCACCTCTGGTCCTGCCCCTAAAATATATAAAATATATAGTCTTTATCCGAACTAATATTAAAGTCATGTTAGGGATCAGTATCACAAATGGTTGTTTTTAGTTGCTTGCTTGGACTTAGAGAGAGAGAGGGACAGAGATCACTATAACACTGGGGAAAGGTTCTAAGACAGGGGTGTCAAACTCGCGTCATCACGTCATCGTCACGTGACGTATCGTGACTTTTTTCCCCTTCGCTAAACCGGGGGGGGGGGCGTGGGCAGCACGTGACGCGTCCGGCCTGTGGACCGCAAGTTTGACACCCGTTTTCTAAGAGAAAGAGGTAAATCTAAGAAAAACAAAAACAGAGTTGGAAGGGTCCTTGGAGGTCTTCTAGTCCAACCCCCTTCCCAGGCAGGAGCACCTATACCATTTTAGGCAAATGCTTGTCCAATTCTCCTCTTAAAAACCTCCATTGTTGGGCCACCCACAACTTCTGGAGGCAAGCAGTTCCACTGACTGATTGTTCCATCAGGAAATTTCTCCTTGGTTCCAGGTTGCTTCTTTCCTTGATTAGTTTCCATTCATTGTTTCTTGTCCTGCCTTCAGGAGTTTTGGAGAATAGGTTGAACCCCCCCCCCTCTTCTTTCTGGCAGCCCCTCTAGACATAGACAAGGGTGTCTACATTCGCAGGTTCAGAAGAGTCAAAATGGTAGCTGTGATGGTGAAATCGAAGCTCCCCAATCACAGCTGCCATCTGGACTGTTTCAACCCTTCCTTGCACACCCTGTTGTCTAAATCTTTGTTTGGGTCTGAAAACAGCTCGCAGATACGAAACTGGCAGAAAGGGGATTGTTAGATTAGAGGAACAGGGATGCTAAGAACGAGAAAGAAGGGGAAAAGAGAACATTTGTGCAACCAGCCCAGCTTTGAGCTACAACCCTTCCTTGTGATATGTGTTTATTTCTTGTTCTCAGCTGGGCAGTGGCAGATGGCAGGGACACCTGTTCTTCTCTGATCAGCTTTTGTGCCAACTTTCTTTGGCTCGTTCTTGGCCCAAAGAGAAAGAGGGGGAGAAGAAAACATTTGTTTCTTTACTTTGAATTCAGCTTCTCCTCTGAGATGGGACATGGACGTAATTCAAACACTGGGAGGGGCAGAGGGGGCAGGGGGCAGGGAGGGAATAAGTATCCTCCTGCATGTAAACAATTCTTAGCATCCCTGCCTCCGAAAACAGGACAAATGTCCTCGCTTTATTTGCAATTGCTTTGTGCCCTTATGTCCACTTCAGATGGACCTCAGCTGATGTGAAATTCTGCAAGGCTTAGTTGGGGAAATGAATCCCTCTGTCTTAACGGTCAAGTCCTCAGGGCACAGGAGACCTGGACAAAAGAAGAATGGCGTTGCGCCCCCCCCCCCCACCTCCCTTGGGCAAGGAAGTTTAAGAAGCCTAAGAGAAGAAGGATTCCTTTGAGTGGGGGTTTTCTTATTATCTGCAGGAGCTTTGCTGGGGTTGCTGCAGTTGTCAAGGTCATGTCTTAATTACTTTTTCTGTAGGGTGGGAGGAAGGGGAGGTCATCCTTCCAGTGTCAGACTGTTCTCCCAAATAATAGAGCTAAGAGATGTGTAACTGGACAGCCACTTGTGGAAAATGGGATAGGATCTCCTGCTTGAGCAGGGGGTTGGACTAGAAGACCTCCAAGGTCCCTTCCAACTCTGTTATTCTGTATTCTATTCTGCATTCATGAGTATAGCAGTGGGTCAGAGGTGGGTTGCTCCCGGTTCAGACCGGTTCTTTAGAACTGGTAGTGGGAATTTCCCGCAGTTCGCCGAACCGGGAGTGATCGCCGGTTGGCCACGCCCACGAACCAGGTCTCTCGGCGGCGCCATGGGCATTTTGTGCCATTTTGTTTTTAGCTTCTGCGCACGCGCAGAAGCTGTTTTTTGCTTCTGCGCATGCACAGAAGCTGGGTTTTCAGCACTGCACATGCATGTGTGCCCACGCAGCACGCGAAGCGCGCGTACCCACGCGGCGTGGAAGGAAGTGAACCGGTGGCGAGGTAAGTTAGAACCCACCCCTGCAGTGGGTGCTTTAACTCTCTTTGAAGAGACTACAGGTAGTTCTCAACTTGCAACCTTTCGTTTAGTTTGAAGTTACAGTATAACGGCACTGAAAAAAGTGACTTATAACTGTTTTTCACACTTACAACCTTTGCAGCATCCCCACATAGTCACATGATCAAAATTTGGACACTTGGTAACTGACCCATATTTATGACGGTTGCAGTGTCCCGGGGTCATGTGATCCCCTTTTGTGACCTTCTGACAAGCAAAGTCAAGGGGGAAGCCAGATTCATTTTACAACCATGTTAATAACTTAACAACTGCAGTGATTCACTTAACAGCCACGGCAAGAAAGGTCATAAAATGGGGCAAACTCACTTAATAACTGTCTCACTTAGCAACGAAGGTTTTAGGCTCAATTGTGGTAATAAGTCGAGGACTATCTGTATAGCTGAGTTTCTAGATCCAGGAACTTTTGAGGTGCCTGAATTGGTGGAAATGATACATCAATCAAATGTAAATTCCTTAGTAGCCTAAAAAGGTGAGCTTTCAGCTGAAGTTGCTGTCATTCAAAGCCTATTTCTAACACCCACTCACTTTTTGTACTGGCTAGAGAAATTTGCTCCTTCTCCTTTATGTCAAATTTCTTGAAAAGTTTGTTTTCCCAAAATTAATTCCTCCTGTTTCATCAGGATCATGACGGAGAATGAAATGGCTGAACCTTGCCTCCTGAAGTCCCAATGAAAATTTGGATGGGGAAAGACAACTATGTCTAAAAATAGAATAAAATAAAATTGACAGAGTTAGCAATAGCACTTAGACTTATATACCGCTTCACAGTGCTTTACAGCCCTCTCTAAGCGGTTTTCAGAGTCAGCATATTGCCCCCAACAATCTGAGTCCTCATTATGCCTGTTGCGGAGAAAAATAATTAGAGGTGAAATGAATCTTGTTTCCCTGCCCTCAATCCTCATGAATAAGACCGGAGTCCAGGAAAGAATAAAAGTAATATATTTGCATAACAAAAATAAGAACACCTAAGTCTGTGTCTACATGGTGAAGAACAAAGAGAACAAAGGAAAGATTAACACATGCGCAGTACAGGTATCACATGAGAACTTCATATCAGTATACAGTGTCATTTCAGAATAAGAGTCCTGCTGACAAATTAAAATGAACGTAG
>QLTV01000619.1:1573281-1603931 GCA_003457575.1 Thermophis baileyi | reverse complement strand
TATGTATTGATAGATAGATAGATAGATAGATAGATAGATAGATAGATAGATAGATAGATAGATAGATAGGTAGATAGATAGATAGATAGATAGATAGATATGGATAGATGGATAGATGGAGAGATGGAGAGCTGGATAGATGGATAGATGGATAGATGGATAGATGGATGGGGGATGGATGGATGGGTGGATGGATGGATGGATGGATGGATAGCCAGAGGGATAGATGGACAGAGAGACCTATGGGAATGGATGAATGGAAAGGTAAACAGACAGACAGACAGAGGGATAATGGATGGATGGATACTACCAAAGTATCCATACTTCGTATGTTTAAAAATTATACATTTATTTATATTGTATATTTTATTTCTATTTCATAGTACTATCCAAGTATTAGCCGGACTCAGCCCGGCTTAGCTTCCCAGCTTGATTTCTATCACAGAAACTACAGAAACGTTTGATGGGGATTAAGGGGAAAAAAGGTGAACAGAATTTAGAAAGCGAGGAACGGGACCTTTGCAGGAAGAGAGGGAGCAACTTTCACTATTCAAAGCAGAAGTCGTCTTGTGCTTAGAGGAAGAAAAAAAATTAAATAAATTCACCGTGCCTGGGAGGAGAGAGAAAGAGAGAGAGAGTTTTGGCTGAATGCCTAGGATGAAATGAACTTTCCCCTACAGTCACAGTGCCAATGTTGCTCTGTCGATTTACTTCGTGAAAGGAAGAGCTGCTTGTTACTTGACAGGTTTCTTTTTTTAAAAAAAACCCAGCATTGGTTCAAACCACATTAGGGTACAGGGACATTATCTTTGATTTGCAGAAACACACCCCACCCACGTACTGAGTGTTCTCGTCCTCGTAATTGAAAAGCCTGTGAAATTTTGACGGGGGCTTTCTAGAATTGGGTTGTGTTTCCTCTTTCGTGTTCTTCCCTGCCCCCAAATTCAGATCTCCTTGCCAGCAATGTCAAAAGTTTCCTGAGTTGCCCTTTGCTGACACCTGTTGATCGACTTGATGGCCCAATGGAGAGAAAGTGTGACCCTTAGTGGAAATGACCAAATAAAACCTGGGCTTTGCTGGTCCTGCGGTATGTTCTTCTTAGCAGTGAGGTCTCCATCAGGTGCAGGTCAGAGGTGGGTTCCTCCTGGTTCGGACTGGTTCACCTGAACTGGTAGCAACACGCTGGTGATGTCATGGACCTGGTTCGGTCGGTGCCGGTCCGTGGACACTGCCATATTTTTTTGGAATTTTTTTTTGGGGGGGGCAAATTTTTTTGGGAATTTTTTTTCTTCTGCACATGTGCAGAAGCTGAGTTGCCAGCACTGCTCATGCACCACCATCTTGTTTTTGGCTTTTTGGGGGGGGAATTTTTTTGGAATTTTTGGCACTGCGCATGTGCGCGCGCACACTTCGCACAGCCACAAGGCGCGGCCACGTGGTGCAGGAGGAAGCGAACCAGTGGCGAGATAAATTAGAACCCACCCCTGGTGCAGGTAAAGAATCCCAAAGACTGCGGTGCTCGGTGGGTGTTCTTCTGTAGCGTTTATTTATTTTGTAGAAAACTAGAACATTTTGGAAGAAACAGGAATTGTTTCCCTTTTTTTTAAACGATTTATTTATATATTTTCCTTAACATACATTAATATTTTATGAACAACGTATTGTCTGGGTACATTTGCTTAACATCATAGTATATAATATAATAATATATTAAACATAAAGAGTACATTATAGTATTTTTCCACTTTCTAATTTCTATTTCTATTATCCAACCATTGAAATAATAAATCCCATGTTTGAAAGTATTCTGTCTCTTCTTTATCTTTTATCTTCAATGTCAACCTATGCATTTCTGCACAATCTAGTATTTTTTAAATTATATCTTCTTCTATGGGTGATTCCTCATTTTTCCAATGCTGCGCATATACAATTCTTGCTGCCGTCAAGATATGGAATATTAAATATATATTCCCTTTACTATATTTTTCTGGTACTATGCCTAACAAAAATATTTCTGACCTATAATCTATAGGTTGCTTTAACATTTTTCCTAACCAGGTATGTATTTTCATCCAGTATTATTTTTTTTGCCTTTGCACATCTCCACCACATATGATAATATGTGCCCAGTATCTGGTAGAAATTGTTTCCTATGCATCTTTGAGAGAGAACGTGGGAGCATCACTGTTTTTGGATTTCTGTTTTCTTGCCTCCCTATCATCAACTTGACTGAGAAAGATGATCAGGGGTCTGTAGGCTAAATCATATCATGAATAGCTAAGGGGAAAAGGTATATTTAACTTAATGAAGAGAAGGCTCAGAAGAATAACAGAAAAACAGAATTGGAAGGGACCTGGAGGTCTTTTAGTCCAACCCTCTGCTCAAGCAGGAGACCCTATCTTTGGGGGCAATATGCTGACTCTGTGAACCGCTTAGAGAGGGCTGTAAAGCACTATGAAGCGGTATATAACTGCTATTGCTATTGCTATCTATCCGTTTCAGACAAATCGATGTTCAATCTCTTCTTAAAAACCTCCAGTGATGGGAGACCTGATAGCCATTTCCCAATACTTGAAGGGCTATCACAAAGAAGAAGGGATTGACTTATAGCACCTGCAGGCAGGGCAAGGGCAGGAAAGCTTGTCAAAGGGAGACCCAACCTGGATATAAGGAGGAATTTCCTGACAATGAGCATGATAAAGCAATGAAACCGATTGATTGCCTCTCAGAGTTGTGGGTGCTCCATCCCTGGAGATTTTCAAGAAGAGATTGGACAGCCATTTGTCTGGGATGGTATAAAGACTCCTGTCTTAGGAAGGGGGTTGGACTAGAAGACTTCCAAAGTCCCATCTAGCCCTATGACTTTGTGATTCTTTCAGAGAGGCCTGCTGCGACTATGTTAAGCAGCATCAGTTTAAAAGTCAATAGACAGACACTGGAAAATACCAAGCAAATTTGCTTTTGCTTTAAAGAAAAGAAACATCTCCTGCCCATAGTTTTTCTTCATGACTCACCTGGTAAGGAGGAAATGGGAGAAATAAGGGAGTCACTGACCATGCTCAAAAAAAAGGGAAGGAGGAAAGGTACAATTGATCATAGAATCATGGGTTGGAAGGTACCTCCAAGGTCATCTAGTTGAATCCCCTGCTCAGTACAAGATTTCTGACAGATAGCAATAGCACTTAGACTTATATACTGCCCCATAATGCTTTATAGTACTCTCTGGGTGGTTTACAGAGTCAGCATATCGCCCCCAATGATCTGGGTCTTCATTTTACCCACCTGAGAAGGATGGAAGGCTGAGTCAAACTTGAGCCAGTCAGGATTGAACTCCTGGCAGTGGGCAGAGTTAGCTTGCAATACTACATTCTAACCACTGCACCACCATGGCCCTCCCAGACTCTGTTTGAAGATTCATACCAAATTGACTTTTACATTCAGCAGCCTGTTCTACAGGCTGACAATTCATACAATCAGGTGGCTCTTCCTCACTCCAAACCTGGGCCTACTTTCCAATGAATTGTTCTCATTGTCTAATTTGAACTAACAAGTTCTCTGAGGTGACAGAGAATAAAACCACTCTTCCTCTCTGTGACTGTCCTTCAGACCAGGTGTCCCCAACCTTGGCAACTTTATGACTTGTGGACTTTAACTCCCAGAATTCCTCAGCCAGTGCATGCTGGTTGAGGAATTCTGGGAGTTGAAGTCCACAAGTCATAAAGTTGCCAAGGTTGGAGACCCCTGCTTCAGATAGCTCAGATGCAATTGTATCTCTTCTCAGTTGTCTTTCCTCTAGGCTAATCATACTCAGGTCCTTTAACCATCCCTTATAGGAAATTAAAAAGTTCAGTAAGTGTCAGTAACCAGCTCTGTCTGACAGCTACCTCAGAACTTCAATAAAGATAATTAAACCTGGCCTCACCGTAACAAAAGAACCAATATATTTTATTTCCTGCTCTCATTTATTATCTGCCATCATTTGTTGCTTGAAGAGTCAACCTGTGTTTTATTGTATAAAACATGATGTTTCCCAGTTTGGTAATGTCTACTTAAATATTAGCCTTCAAGAGATACATTATCAACATTCATTTTTCATATGGCTTACTTTGGATGTTCCAATCTTCAGGGGTATCTGCAGGATATGGTGAAAAAACTAAAGATGGCAACCACAACACAGTGATCAAAACTCTGACTATTGTTTAGGTGTGTCGCGCATAAAAAAGCAGCTGGAGTGTTGAGCACACTGTTATGGCCACCATGTTGACTGTATTGACCACACCTTGTGGACATATCTGGAAGCCTTTGTAGTCAACCTAGAATTTGAGAAGCTTCACTAAATTCCAGAACTTCCACTGGAGATAAGAAATAGTCACTATCCCACTCAATCATAACGATGCAGCAGATCAGAAGGCCTTTGACAGAGACAACGTAGGCAGGTACAGGAGATAGAATGTTGCTGTCACTTCTGCTGACATCTTTGCTTTAGAGAAGGTTTTTTTCCCCCTTACCTGCAGAGCCCAACAGCTGTCAGTTCAGCCAGGTAACAGGTTTTATTAAGAGCACCTGCGTTATCTGGAAGTTGATTGATATCCAAAGTGCATATCAACATTGACTGAAGGTCAGTTCTTTGAGCAGGCATTTGGGGGATTGTTCTGAAAGATCTGCTTTCTGCTATGGAATTTGAAGTCTTTGATGCATCACCAAAGCAAATCCTATCAATGCCCCCTCCCCAATACAGGTTGATTTTCAAAGCTTTATTGTAGCAAAGTATTTATTTAGCAATGTATTCCACATCAGCAAGTATTGCGGGCCCAATTGGCAAAAGAAAGCTCAGGACCATATAGGTTGGAAACATGTGGAAGAGGCCTTCATCCTGCACTGGATAGACAACAGCGATGATGATGATGATGATGATGATGATGATGATGATGATGATGATGATTTTAGCAATACAAGGATCTCCATCTTCTCTTATCCATTCAGATCAGACATCCCTTCTTGTTGCTGGTTAGTAGACTAAAACATAATTGGAAACATTTCAACTCCCAGAATTTCCCAGCCAGCATCTGGGAATTTCTCAGCATCCAGTTAGGAAATTCTGGAGTTGAAATCCACTCATCTTAAAGCTACCAAGTTTGAAAAACATTGCTCTAGTGTTATCTTTGGGATAAACCATGCTGGAGTGGAAGATGGGGCTTCACCTTTCTTTTCCTTCCACTTTTCTTTTGTGAGCAATGGTAGCTTCACTTTATTTGTTGAATGGGCCATTCCAATGTCATAATCATTTATCCAAGTTTGATAGATGTCCATCTGGTCAAACATTCCATTATTCCATGCCGGGTGCACATAGGGACTACTCAGAGGGCTGAAAAAGTGATTTTTGACCAGTCCTTGCACTTACGACTGTCCTCACATTTTACGTTTTGCGCCCTATCTTGTCACCGTGGTGAAGAGAAGCACTGCAATTGTGAAATGAGTGGCACAGTTGTTAAGAATGCTGCAACGGGCATAAATGTGAGGACGGTCATAAGTGCAAGGACCGGTCGTAAGTGCGAGGACCAGTCATAATTCACTTTTTTTCAGCCCTCTGAGTAGTCCCTATGCACGTAGCCACGCCCACCCAGTCACATGACCAGCTAGCCACGCCCACCCAATCACATGACCAGCTAGCCACGCCCACCCAGTTGCATGACCACCAAGCCATGCCCCCAAATAAGCCACGCCCACAGAACCGGTTGTTAAAAAATTTGAATCCCACCACTGAGCCATATAAATCTAATCAATCAATCTTCTTATTCAATCTAACTTTGTACAAACATTTCTTTCAGTTTCCATCTCCAGCACAATTTTTTGTTGTCTTTTGTTGCCTGCTTATCAACTCACACTTTAACATAGAGGATATAACCATGAGCTATCTAGGATGTGTTGTGTATGGTGCTCTGTACCACAGTTTAAAAAAAAAATAGAATTATGGTTTATTGTTATATTCCATTGCAATTCTAATTATTCTGTGATATAATTTGACGTACTTGCCAGCCACTTAGATTAATTCAACTGAAGCAGTATAACTGCTCGTAATAAAGAAATAAATTAAGTTAGTTGAGAATGGAGTTCGACGTCCAAAACTCCTGGAAAGGCTAATTGTGAAAAGACGTAAGGCTCTGTTTTTACACAATTCCAAAGCTAATTTTATAGGCTTTTATTCTGAATGTTTCTCATTGCTGCTGTTGTTGTTTTCCATTTGTTTTGGGTTGATGGTGGTTAAAAGTATAAAGTGGGTTTGCAGCAGAAACTACTGAGCATAACCCTGCTTTAGCAGCCTCTGTTTTTTATAAAGTCTTCCCAAACTACTGCTGCTGGGTCATAATTAGTCAGCATAGAGCTGGAAGGGACCTTGGAGGTCTTCTAGTCCAACACGCTATTCAAGCAGGAGACCCTACACCCATGATGGCGAACATATGGCACGCGTGCTGGAAGTGGCATGCAGAGCCATCTCTCCGGGCACACCAGCCATCGCCCATTGCTCTTCCAGGTTCCGGCCAGCTGGTCTTCACGCATGCCGGGAAGCTGAGCTTCCGGTTTCTGGCATGCGCATGTGCGCCAGCCAGCTGGTCTTCACGCACACATGCATGCCAGAAACCGGAAGACCAGGTGACCAGCACGCATGCGCACACTGGAAACCGGAAGCTCAGCTTCCCAGTGCGCACATGCACACCAGGGAGCTTCTCTTCCAGTTTCTGCTGCTCCCCCGTGCGCGCGTGTGCTTCCGTTTCAGCACTCAGTGCCAAAAAGGTTCACCAACACTGCCCTATACTATTTCAGACAAGTAGCTGCCCAGTCTCTTCTTAAAAATCTCTGGTGATGAAGCACCCACAGCTTCTGAAGACAAGAGGTTCCACTGATTAATTGTTCTCACTGTCAGGAAATATTTCCTTATTTCTAGGTTGATTCTTTCCTGGATTAGTTTCCATCCATTATCTCTTGTCTTGCCTTCTGGTGCTTTGGAGAATAGGTCAACCCCCCCCCCTTCTTTGTGGCAGTCCTTTCAAATACTGGAATACTGCTATCATGTCACCCCTTCTTTTCTCTAGACTAGCCATACCCCAAATCCTGCAACCGTTCTTCCTATCTTTTAGTCTCCAGGCCTTTAATCATCTTCGTTGCTCTTCTCTGCACTTTGCACCGAAGCACTGCACTGATTTAGTTAATAAAGTCGTGAAGTTTCTTAATCAATGAAAGATTTGCAGTGTTACAGCTTTGTATTCCAAAGGAACCTTTGTTTTCTTGAACAGAATAAATATACAGTAGCCTGAGAAGGGACCAAGAGTAGCAATAGATGCATAATCTGTAGTAACTCCTAGGAAGACAAAATCTTGTTGAGACACCTGGGTTTTTTTATGGCCATTTATAGGCCCTCAAAACTTTTAAAATCTCACCTCATTCAATCTGAAGCTGTCCATCTTGGAAGCAAAACTGATGGGTTTGCAGAGGGCTGAAAGAAAGGATACGCTTAAGCCTTCCTAATACATTCCACATTTAGTCATTAAATTCTAATTGGTACCACGCTGGGCTTAGGGATGCCCTTTGAACTCTCTGCATTTCCTAGGTCATGTCACCTCAAGATGTCCTTTGCCCCCACGGCTCCTTTATGACCAGTCCTTTTGAACTCTTAATTTTATCCCCTCACTGAAATACCTATTAGGACAACGCATCGACCACATTTGAAACTGCTAAAAATCTGTCTTTTTTTTGTGTTCCCCTCCTGGTGTTAATTTCTCTCTTCCTTCTGCTTTCTGTAATTTATTCAAGGTTGTCTCTTAGAAGTTTCACTGAAGGGCAGCTGTTAGGACCCTGGCATTTTGTGACATAGCTATTGCCCTTGGTAAATTTTAGAAGACTTCGCCTTCTATTAGATTGAAAAATCTTCTTCCCCGCGCCATCTGTCACATTCCTGAGAAATGAAGACCTTGGCTCCATGATATGTATCCATCTAATTTTGCATGTACTGAACTGCAGTCACATCAGCGCAGACGTTGCCAAGAAGTTCTTGGAAAATAAGATTTGGAAGGAAATGCATTAAGTCCTTGAATCGCTTTGATGATAAGCATGCTGCTTCCATTAGATAGTGAGGGACAGCAGTTTGGAATAGGGGAAATGATGTACGCGCTGTCCTAATTCAGCTGACATGTTAAATCACACATGTTTCCATCCAGTGTCAGAAGGAGTAAGGCAGTGTGGTATAAGAGTCAAAGAGGTGGTTTGGGACTGTGAAGCTCAGTGGATGACTTTGGATCTCTCTCTCTCTCTCTCTCTCTCTCTCTATCTCTTTCTCTTTGTCTCTCTCTCTCTCTCTCTCTCTCTCTCTCTCTCTCTCGCTCTCTCGCTCTCTCTCTCTCTCTCTCTCTCTCTCTCTCTCTCTCCCCCCTTTGAGTGACTGTGTATGTGCAGTGTGTGCGTGTGTGTGTGTGTTCGTCTGTGTGTGTCTCAGCCTACCTGCCAGGGTTGTTCCTGTACAGAAAAACAGCGAAGGGATCACTCCTGTACAGAAGGTGGGATATAAATTAAAACAAATAAATAACATGCAAATCTATGCACGTAGTTAAAATGGCATGCCTGGATAAGTTATTGCATAAGAAGCAGCCAGATTGCAATGTTATTTATTTATATTTACATCCTGCTTTCTTGTAGCATGAGTAATCCCTTGTAGGCGCTCTGAATGTACTGCAGACCTTTGGTGGCAAAATTAAAAATTTCAAAGTTTGACTCATTAAAAGCATTCAAGACCTGGCAGAGATGCGTTCACTCTTGAGCTTGAAAATAGCAATAGCACTTAGACTTATATACCGCTTCATAGTGCTTTACAGCCCTCTCTAAGCGGTTCACAGAGTCAGCATATTGCCCCCAACAATCTGGGTCCTCATTTTACCCACCTCGGAAGGATGGAAGGCTGAGTCAACCTTGAGCCGATGAGATTTGAACCGCTGAACTGCAGCTAGCAGTCAGCTGAAGTAGCCTGCAGTGCTGCACTCTAACCACTGCGCCACCTCGGCTCATCAGTCTTGCCCACTTTGGTGATATCATCTTGAGATGCTGAAATAATAACATTATTCTAAATTTTGGACATTAGCTGGAAAAGATTGTCAGCCTCTGCTTCAGGAGGTGAGGCTCTATAAATAACCCATAAATAGCCCCCATCCTTCCCCCCCCTCTGTAATGAAATAATTGAGTTAAAATATAGTCCAAAATCATCCAGTGAGCATCTATAACTATTTTATTTTATTTTTATTTTTATTTACTTAGTTTGTCAAGCATGTATGAGAAAACAATTATAAGTATGAACATAACATATAAACATATAAGTATAAACAGGTAAAGTATATGCATAAGAAATGAGTACGAATAATGGGAACAGTAGGACAGGGACGGTAGGCACGCTGGTGCGCTTATGCATGCCCCTTACAGACCTCTTAGGAATGGGGTGAGGTCCACGGTAGACAGTTTTAGGTTAAAGTTTGGGGGGTTTGAGGCAGGGGTGGGTTCTGGATCCTTTTGCTGCCGGTTAGCTCAGGGCCGCGCCATGCGCGTGCGCACGCAGCAATCAAAAATAGCTTCTGCGCATGCGCAGAAGCAAAAATTAGCTTATGCGCATCCGCAGAAGCAAAATCCAAGATGGCGGCACCCACGGAGACACCGACGGAACCGGCTCCATGACATCATCGCCGAGTTACTAACGGTTCTAAAGAACCAGTTAGAACCGGTAGGAACCCACCTCTGGTTTGAGGATGTAACAACTGAGCCAGGTAGTGTATTTCAGGCATTGACCACTCTGTTGCTGAAGTCGTATTTTCTGCAATCGAGTTTGGAGCGGTTTACTTTGAGTTTGTATCTATTGTTTGCCCGTGTATTGTTGCGGTTGAAGCTGAAGTAGTCATTAATGGGTAGAACGTTGTAGCAGACAATTTTGTGTACTAAGCTTAGGTCAGACCGTAGGCGGCGTAGTTCTAGGTTGTCCAGGTCCAAAATTTCAAGCCTGGTGGCATAAGGTATTCTATTGCGAGCAGAGGAATGGAGTACTCAACTAAACTAAACTAAACTAAACTAAACTAAACTAAACTAAACTAAACTAAACTAAACTAAACTAAACTAAACTAAACTAAACTAAACTAAACTAAACTAAACTAAACTAAACTAAACTAAACTGAACCCATTTTTTCCTGGTCCTAATCCTATACCTTCACCATAAATCAAGCTGCATATAGATTAGTAAAATCCCTGTAGCTGGATTCACACAACACATGAAAGCAGGGATTATTTGAGACCACCTTCTACCACATAGCTCCCAGCAACCGGTAAGATCCTACAGGGATGGGCTTCTCCAGGTCCCATCAGCTAAACAGTGCCGGCTGGCGGGTCCACGGGGGACGGCCTTCTCTGTGGCTGCCCCGGCCCTCTGGAACCAGTTACCTCCTGAGATCCGGACTACCCCCACCCTGCTGGCCTTCCGGAATGCCGTGAAGACCTGGCTGTTCCGGCAGGCTTGGGGCCATTGATCTCGCCTCTGTAATTTGGTGAGATCCGGCCACGAAACGGTGTGTATGAGTTTTTAGTTGTTTTTTTGAATGTTTTTAATATGTTTCTTGTTAATAGTTTTTTATATTTTTATAATAAATAAATAAATAAATAAATAAATAAATAAATAAATAAATTGTTATTTGTTTAGTGTGTAGTGGGAACTCAGCCGTTCTCTAGCTTGTATAAACTAAGCTGTTACAGTTATTTCGTTTCATTAGGCATAGCAAGGCAGGTAACTATGGGAAATATGTTTTGTTAACCCTGGATTAAGGATCAATACTTTAATACTTTATTGGATTGTGAGAACCAAACAATAAATTTCATTTCTAGATCTCCTACTCTTTCAGTTGCAGTGGCAAATTTTAGCAAACATATTTGCAATAGAACAATTTGAAAACTCACCCTAGAACGGATGTCAATATCTCCCCTCAGTTTTCTCAGCTTCTGAGAAACAACTTGTTTATTTCTTAGAAATGACTGGCACAGCACCCATTGCTGTTCTCTTAACTTCGAAAACATTGGTTTTTCCGAGGTATAGAAGAAAGAGACTAACTGTGAGGTAGCAGGTCAAATGTTGGGGGCTGGTGGGAAGATATTCAATGTTCTGCAAAAATCTTAAAACTAAAAGAAATTTTGTCCTGGTTTTAGGGAGACATGGAAGCTGATTCCTCCAGAATGAAAACAATCACAACTATGAACTCAGGATTACCTTCCTTGGTATGAAACTCCTACCAAGAATAGCCTTGAGATATGATAACTTCATCTTTCTCTTAAAGGGATACTCTGAATAGCATAAATGGAATCTGGACCTGTAGTATTACCACTGTGTCTCTTTAATATCTGCACAGAGATGGATTTTGGACAGAGAAGATAGATGTACAGCATTTAATGTCCAGTTTGTTGCCCTGGCAGTTGAAATTATCTTGATTATGGAGTCATCAATAATTATTTAAAAACCATTCAGCAGCAAGGATTGTGAGGTTTAACGCTCGGGGTCTTTTGTCTATACTTTCAGTTCATTTATTGATTGGAGAGAACTTACTGGCTTTACCAACATCGACAGAGGTATGCTCAGTCCAGAACTGGCATCTGATTGTTTGGCTGGATTCAGTCAAAGCTCAGTAATTGTTATGCACCACCAGAAATATGATGTGAGATAGGCAACCACATAGGTCCTATGAATAAATAAACAAACAAACAAACAAACAAATGTCACATGTGTTGAAAACCTCTACAATTGTAGCATTTTGCATTTCCAATAGTCCATGCAGGTATTTCATATTCTAGATGAATTTTAAATCTGGACCTTACCAAACAGATTCAGATCTAAGTTTCTTCATTTCCTATTTTATCAACAAACAGTTCCTTCTCTGTCTCCTCCTCCTCCTCCTCCTCCTCCTCCTCCTCCTCTCCTTCCTGCCCCCTCCAGGGGTGGGTTCCACTTACCTTCCCTACCGGTTTGCATTGCGACGGAAGTGTGTGTTTTGTGCGCGCACCTATGTCACTTCAGGGAAATGACCCTTTGCGCATGCGCAGAAGCCTTTGGGCATGCGCAGAGGTTTTTTTTTGCAAGCCGCAGCGACCGGAGGACCAGTTCGGGAGCGTGGACTGCCAGTCATCGCTGCCGGTTCGGCGAGCGGTGCCAAATTTCCGCTACTGGTTCTAAAGAACCGGTCCGAACCGGCAGCAACCCACCACTGCCCCCCCTCCCTACAAACAAATGCAGAAATATAGCTACATAGGAACAATGTAACCATGCTGTATGGGTGGTCTCTTTTAAGTTCTCCTGCAAATCTGTACCGTTCTTTCTCTGCCACCAGCCCCTTGGCAGCAGGTTATAAATTTGGCACTGAGAGCAAGCGTTAAGAATTCTTTGCAGCAAACATTTGACACCACAGCTGATGCTGAGCTCTGGAAGGAACTCAGCCAGCCAAACCAGCTAGCCAATCTGGCTTCAGGAGAAACTTTTGACATACAAAGTGGCCATGGATTTCCAGAATTAGCCTCTGCCTTTGCCCAGACATTTGAAGCATGTGAGGCATTCACTCTTCCTTCTTGCCAATGGCCCGAGATGAACTTTGGACTGAAGTGGCATCTTGCAGCTGGGTGAGCTATTTATTTTAGCACTTTCCAAGAAGAAATATTGGAACCGATTCACCTTTCGTCATTAGGCGGAGAGGTTCAGAGTTGCCTAAGAGTCCTTTGGGAGTTGGGCGGCATAGAAATGCAAATAAATAAATAAATAAATAAATAAATAAATAAATAAATAAATAAATAAATAAATAAATAAATAAATAAATAAATAAATAAATAAATAAATAAATAAATAAATAAATAAATAAATAAATAAATAAATAAATAAAATGCAATCATATTTATTTATATAATCAAAGACTAGAAATCAAATTGAATTGAATTTGTACTTTCCCTGGATAATGGCCTCAATTTGCATTTATTTGTTTCCTGTTCTTCCTTCCAGGCACTAAGAGCAGCAGGAAAGGAGTGATCCCATTATATCTTCATAACTCTAAAAGGTCAGACTGGGAGACAGAAAGCATCTCACAGCAAAAGGCTGACCATCGTGACTTAGCAGCAATGTGCGAGAGACAAATTTCTCCCATCCCGTCAGAATATTTCATGTCTTAATTTGGGGGGAATGATTTCAGATTGAAGCCGTGTTAAATTTTCTACGATTTGATTATAATATTAGTGTGTTGCAGGGGCTTTTGGAATTTTAACCTTGTCTCTCTCTTTCATTATTATCAATAATTTTTATTATTTCTATATAATACTCTTCTTATTGTTGCTTTTCCTGTTAACTATTTTGTTATTAATGCAGTATATAGATGACAGGCTAACAATTTGTAAACAGATTGAGTAGTTGAGTAGTTGAAAATTCTTTTGGCCTGTTTTGTAAGGGGTGGGAAATTAATATTGCCGTATTTTATTGATCAACATTTAATTAGGGAGGATGATATGAGTACAGGCAGTCCTTGAGTTAAAACGTTTAGTGACCATTCGAGGTTACAATGGGCACTGAAAAAAGTGACTTATGATTATTTTTCACACTTATGACCGTGACTGAATCTAGATGTTCTGCTTTGGATACCACGAAGATTTCCTCTCAGAAGGTAACAAGGAAAACAGGTCATGAGGAGGGCCTTCTCTGCTGCTGTCCCTACATTGTGGAACATCTTGCCCCCCCAGAATTGAGGGAAACCCCCTATCTCTTGGCCTTCTGCCTTGCGTGGGGGACAGAGGGCCACACAACCTTTGGGCTGGCTGAGCCCATGAGACCCATACCACACCTTAATGAACAACTCCTAGTTTCCCCATCTTGGAATTCTCCACTTTTTATAATTTTGTAATGTTTTACGTCTATGGAGATTCTCTCAGTCATCCGGGTCATAGTTGTCCCAAAGGTGCTTTTTCAAGAGGCAACTGGACTTTCTTGTTTTTCTTTGAAGACGTTTCGCTTCTCATCCAAGAAGCTGCTTCAGCTCTGACTGGGTGGTGGGGAATGGAAGGATTTATACTCCTTGCAGACTGCTGGTCATTTGGTTTGAAAGAGGGGTCAAAGAGGCCATCTATGTCAAAATTGCAAAGCCCTCTCTCAACAGAAGGGGAGAGATACAGCATCATCTATCTCCAGTGTACAACACAGTCTTTTCAACAGTTCCAAGAACACCCATTTGCACTACTCAGGTGACCCTGACCACACAGATAAACCTCCAGGTGACCTCAATGACCCTCTAAAAGAATGCAAATGACCAGCTGTCTGCAAGGAATATAAATCCTTCCATTCCCCACGATCCAGTCAGAGCTGAAGAAGCTTCTTGGATGAGAAGCAAAACATCTTCAGAGAAACAAGAAAGCCCAGTTGCCTCTTGAAAAAGGGCCTTTGGGAATGTAATGTTTTACATTTTTTTAAAAAATAATTATCTTAAATTATTTAGTTTCAGTATTTTATTATATTGATTATTATATTGATATTTATTATATTATATTGATTAAATTGCATACCTCCCTCTAGGTATTCAATTTAAGGGAGAGAGGTGGTTAAGATGTTCAATATATATGAAACTTGAAAAGGCATCTCAATACAGAAATGCTAGCATGCTATCTATGGCTGTCCTCCTGTGACAAAGTTTAGAAAGCCACCACAATGAATGAAAAGGTTACTTTCATACTTTCAGTCCATGTACATTTGTTTGTAGACAATCTTTTCTCCCAGCCGACCTCTTATATGTGCCCTTCAGAAAAGTTTCTTCATTTTAGCAATAGAAATAGCACTTAGACTTATATACCTCCCCATGGCGCTTTACAGCACACTCTAAGCAATTTACAGAGTCAGCCTATTGCCCCCAACAATCTAAGTCCTCATTTTATTGATCTGGGAAGGATGGAAGGCTGAGTTGACCTTGAGCCAGTCAGGATCGAACTCCTGACTGTAGGCAGAGTTTGCCTGCAATACTACATTCTAACCACTGCGCCACCATGACGGTTTTTAATCCCCAAACGGATGTAAAACATGGTGGATGCCTAGATGTGAGCAGGTGAATTCCAAGTTATATTATGTCCTTGGATGTCACTCATTTATATTTGAGCGATAATTAGGGCTGGGATGTTCCTTGATTGGCCAGCTTGGTAGTAGTCAGAAAGAAAGAGCAGTCATTGGTGGAATTTAATACTGCAAGATCCAATTAGCTTTGGCTAAGCGTGTTAGGATATTAAATTTAGTAGCTGAAACAGTGAAGAGTACAATGGGCTAGAACACACAGTTGTAGTTGATTGATTGGAGAGTGCTGACTCCTGGTGTAAAGGGGGATTTTTCCTTCTCTCCCCCCCCCCCCGGTCTTTTTCTTCTGTGTGCTCTGTATGCTCTTTGTGATTTACCTCATGGTGTTCCTGTGTTCCTGACTCTCTTGTCTTCTGTGAATATGGGTGTTGAATATATTTATTTATATAAAACTACAAGTTTGTGTCAGTGTCTCTGACTTCATTCGGACACCCTGCTGCGCAATTCCCTGACAAAGAATATGTGTGTGTTTTCTTTAGAAGGTGACGATAACGTTGAAGGGAAATGAATTTGATTTAAGCTGCAGTGTGAAGGAAAGACCTGAAGTTAGGAAGGCTAGTGGTCTCTGCACATGCCTGTAGAATGAAGCCTTACATGGCAATACAGAAGAAAAGGTCTTGACACATTCTCCTTTCCCAGCCTTCAAAAGAATGTATCTTGAGGAGGGGTGGCGAAAGACAGAGAGGAAAAAATTCAAAAAAAAAAAATCATTTTGAAGTTCCAAAAGGGGAACATCAAGGTCCCTTCCAACTCTGTTATTTTGTTTTCAGGCACTTATCCCTTTAAGATCTGAAAACCAAGGAGAAAGCAACAAAGCTAGCAGCAACCAGCTTAAACTGTGCAAATACATTTAATGGTAATACCAAGCATTAGTTAATGAGCGGTTATGGATTAATCTCTTGCAGTGTATCAATTTGGAAAAGGAAGTGCTTATAATCCATTTAAAAATACATTCACGCCCCAGCCTCTGTCGCTAGCCTCACAGGGAAGTGGTGTCTGCCTTTTCTGGACGATAACATGTCATACTGGGAATTAAAGTGCCTTAATCAAATATATCGCAGACAGACTCCACTTAACTTCTTTTTTCCCCCCTCCTCTTCTCCTTCCCCACCTTATTTTAAAAACATGCCTTCCTTCCTTCCTTCCATCCATCCATTTAGCATCTCAAGAAAATTTGAAGGGGAGAGCCACATATTCAGAGCTGTACTCCATCTTACAGTTCTTATAATTCATAATCTCCGATTCCTGGAGGAAAGGCTAGATATCAGGGCAAGAAACAGATGTGCAAATAAATAAATAATGTTTTTTACAGGAATTTATAACAAGATGTCATCTTTGATAGGAATACATAAAGACATGCATCCCTTTCAACAACCCTTTATGACTAAATATTTTACTTGTGTGAAATCCATTGTTTGTGTAGTTAGAGGAGAGTAGAAAATATACCCAAAGCAGGGGTGGGTTCTGGCTTACCTCGCTGCCGGTTCGCTTCCACGTAAGCCATGTGGGTGCGTGCGCCTTGCGCGCCGCGTGGGCATGCCCGCGCATGCGCAGTGCTAAAAAACCAGCTTATGCGCATGCCAGAAGCAAAAAACAAGATGGCGCCATAGGCGCCACCGAGAGAGCCGGTTCGGGGGCGTGTCCAGCCAGCCATCGCTGCCGGTTCGGCGAGCGGGGGGAAATTCCCGCTACCGGTTCTATAGAGCCGGTCCGAACCGGCAGTAACCTACCTCTGACCCAAAGAGGCCAATTTTAAAATGTCAGATCAAAGATGAATATTTGCAGTGGGTTGGATGATGTTACTGTGGTAAATTCAAGAGCTTCTAAGGAGTTTTGATGGGTTTCTGGGATGCCTTTGGCTGGAAGATAAAGTAAAATAGAATTGAATGGTGATGTTAATGACTGGGAGGTCAAAAGATCTGCCTGAATGTAAATTTGGAGGCCGCCACCTTGATTCCAGGGATACCTGAGGGGGGCAGGTGTTACAAAAGTCAAGAGGAAAATTATGACTGTGTGCTCAAAGTTCCAACTCTTATTGTGTCAGTTGTGGCTCATGAGTCACAAGTGCTTCATTTGGAAATTCAAGATCAAGAAACAGATCCGTAATCCAGATAAGGCACAGTGTGTTATCTGGGCAGAAATCATAGAAGACAACAGTCAATTTGGTTTAGTGAGTAATAACAGGCTTAGAAACTAGGAGACTGTGAGTTCTAGTCCTGCCTTAGGCATGAAAACCAGCTGGGTGATTTTTGGCCAATCACCAGGAGACAGTAAATTCTAGTCCCACCTTTGGCATGAATGGAACAGAAGTTGCCTTCGGAACCCGCCTAGAAACCAGGAGAGGGGGAGTTCTAGTCCCACCTTAGTCACGAAAGCCGGCTGGGTGACTGCGGGCCAGTCTCTCAGCCCAGCAACCCACCTCACAGAGTTATTGTGGGGAAAATAGGAGGAGGAAGGCATATTAAATATGCTTGCCATCCTTAGTTATTTATAAAAATAATAAAAATGGGCATCTTAAACATAAAGATCCTTAAAAATGATAGTTAAGATGCCCCTTTTAAATTAAAGTAACTACTTAAAGAACTTCATATTTGCAGTGTGTCCCATTGATTTCAATTAACTGATTGCCTGGCCAATGTCCTGTTTAGAATGAAACAATAGGTTGGCCATCCTGATTGAGAATTCCAGCAACTATATTTCCACAAATCTAGTGAATAGTAGATGGAAGTGTTAGAAATTCTGTATATAGCTCTACAGAACAAACAGTGCACAGTCCACATGTGCTTTGCTGCTTAACTGCAACAGTAAGCAGGAAACTAGAGAAAAACCATAGAGTATACCATAGATGCAACTATAAACTTACACTGCCATTTACTGGATACAAACATTACCATCTGCTGGATATGGCTGTAGTTGTTGTACTAAATACATGAACAACGTATTCCAACTGGAAGAAATCTGGTTTCCTTAATTCTTATTCCATTTCTATACCATTCTGAAAAAATGAGGAACAGTTGTTTAATACTTAAAAAAAAAGCCTTCTCTTTATAGAAACTCAATTAATTGCCTCACAGACAGAGGGTGGGGCTACTATAATTGGACACTTTTATTAATGATCTCAGGTAGGAAAAAGGAACAACTCCATTAATTTTTCACAGACAATGTAAAGAGGAGAAACTGTATGGAGGACAGACAAGAAACAGAAGAATGCCATATAAAATGTTCCAGCTGAGAATGTGTAACAAAAAAAAATAATTAAGGGAGAAAGGGTGAGGAATGCAAATTAGAGAAGAGATTTCAGCATACTTACTTCAGATTAGCATTTTTGTTCTTTATCAGAAGATATTGAAAAAGCTTTAAGTTAGAAGCATTGAAAACAGCTCTTTCCCAGAATAGCAGAGATATGAGTGAACAGAGAATATGTAAAGTTCCAGATCTCAAGTAAGAGACAACTTCTGTCTCTTTGTGTGTAAAAAGAGCAGCACATTGGAGAGTTTGTGTCCCAGCTCCTGCCAACCGAGCAGTTCTAAAGCATGCAAATGCGAGTAGATAAATAGGTACCAATTTGATGGGAAGGTAACAGCATCTGTGCATCTTGGCGTATAGCCATGATGGCCACATGACCACAGAAGGGTCTTTGGACAAGGCTGGCTCCCTTGGTTAGGAAACAGAGGTGAGTACCACCCACTAGAGTCAGACACGGGTAAAATCTTTACCTTTACCTTTTCAACAAGTTTGCTCAGCTGAAAGTTGGAAGCTGAGAAAGAACCTTTGATTGTTTCATTAGCTCTTCCTGTCTAAGAAACTGAGAAGGATGTCTATTTGAGGGGGGCAACACTCTGGGAAGCTGAAGGAACAGCAACTCTCAATGGTTTGTCATCCAACAGGAATGCTGGGTTCCTTGGAGAAGCACCTGTGAAGCACCTGTAGACAAACACAGGTGTCTGTCTAGAGGTGTGGAGACCCATGTTCATGTTCAACCTCACCCAGAGAGGCTCACTAGGAGATTTTGAGCTGGGCACTTCTTCTCTCAGCCCAACCATTAGCGTAGTGGTGGTGTTGTAGAGATAAAATTGGGAATGTGCTTTGTACACTAGCCTGATCTTCTGGAGGAAAGGTGGAATATTAGAAATTAGCAAGGTCAATCATAGAACCTTATAAATTCTTCTCTATTACACCTTAAAGTAAATGTTTCCCTTGTCCAGTTGTGTCTCACTCTAGGGGACTGTGTGTCAAGGTTCTGACTAACGAACCCAAGCAAATCAGAACTCTGTGACTTAGATCTCTCTCAAAGAACTTCTTTATTGGGCACATCATATCAGCACAATTAAGTGTAAAACCAACTCTGAATATTTCCCGTGGTTTCAGTATAGTTAAAATAGCAAATGATCCCCTCCCCAAGTGTCACAGGCCACACTGTCCAATTAGGTTCATTGGCGGGCTCCTTAGCCATTCCTCTCCATCCTCATCCCACACCTGTGGAGATGACCTTGGTTTCCACAAGATAGATCGGTGTTGTGTCTGGCAGTGCATTCCAGCTTCCTCCCTCCGCCATACTGTATGGCAACAAAATGGCTTCTGCCAGGTTCGGTTGAAGTTGACATTGTTCTCATCTCTGTTTCTTAGCCCAGGGAGCCAGTGTTGTCCAAAGATACTTCCATTATCATGTGGCTGGCATGACTATGCACCAAGGAGTATGGAACGCTGTTACCTCCCCACCGAAGTGGTACCTATTTATCTACTTGCATTTGCATGCTTTCGAGCTGCTAGGTTGGCTAGCTGCTCTCGGCTTAATTGTGTGCAGAGAAGAAATCATAAAATTCTAAAGCAGACCTTTACTGGAGGATGCTATTTCTGGATCTGAAACCATCAAAATTTAGCAGCTTTTATCCTACAAAGCTGGAAGGCACCAGCCAAAACAGAGACCACCAGGTTGATGGCTTGTGTTTACTACCATCCTTTGACCTTTCAAGCAAAAGTATGCCTCATCTCTCTTGCCTTGCTGTCTGTCGATGGCAAGATGTTTTGTTAACTTCTTAGGAAGAGAGAAAACTCCCGCATTAGCAGCGTCAGCAGAAAGTACCAAGGCATGAATTTAAAGAGCCTATAAAATATAAAAGAAGCCTGTCAACTCCTATTAGCCTAGCAGGACATTCTTTAGGAATATTATTATTATTATTATTATTTGTTGCCGAGGAAAGACAAAGGGTCACCGGACAAAATTCTGTAAATGCCTGTTTTATTGCAGGCAATTTTTAAGTTGCAGGCAATTTGTGCCTCTGATGTAATCAAGAAATGAATGAATGAAAAGGTATTGAAGGTATGCAATGTAGGTAAAAGTAAAGGTTTCCCTGTCCAACCGTGTCTATCAGAGTTTGTTGCATAAATCAAAACCAGAAGCACACACAGATAACTGATTCAGCTGGATTCATTAACGTCTTTATAAACATAATAATATATATATAAAATACCACAAGCAGATAATTTCTTCAATGTAGCAACAGTTACAAGCAGGAGAGAACAGTTAGTTTCATTTCAGCAGTTCAGAGTGGACTGAGCCACGCCCAGCCTTCTAGCTTCAGTTTTGATTCTCTGCACAGACTCAGATGTGTTTAGCTCTCATTGGCTGACTTAGTTGCTATGCCTATTCATTGGCTGACCTTGTTACCATTGGCTCTCCCAGTTCATGAATAATCTGACAGTGTCCACCTCTAAGGTGCTCATTTCTGTTTCTTGATCAAGGGAGCCAGCATTGTCTGAAGACATTTTTCATGGTCATGCAACCAGAATGACTATATGTGATAATTCCCCCAGACACCTCTCCAGATGTCAGCTTGGGGGAGGATGAAACAATCCATGGCATGTCAGGAGGGGAGTTGGTCAATGGCTCTGAGCAGCCATCTGAGAGGGATTTGGCTGAAGGCACAGCTGCAGCAGGACAGCCCTGAGGCTTCAGATGAGGAAACCATGCAGCTGCAGCCACTCAGTGATGAGGAAGAGGAACTGCCTTCTGCGCCTGATCCAAGAACACATAGGGCAGAGAAAAGGCAGGAGCAGCGAAGGTCAGCTTGATTACTTGCAAGGAGAAAGCCTCACTCTTCTTGATGGGCTGCACCAGAAGCTGGCAGACAGATGGAGACAATACTGGGAACAACGTGTTCATTACCTAGCTGCATGTTTCCTGGTCGTTGTGATTCCTGCCTTGCTTTGGATTGACACTATGTAATAATTGTATTCATATAATATGAATATCCCCTTCATCGGGGATATCTCAGCCAAGGTTGTTGAATGACATTCACAGGGTGGAGTTTGCACCACCAGCAAGCAACATTCAGTGTGAAATTAATAGAAAAGATTTCTTGGGTTGTGCTTCACTCTAAGGATTTTTCATGGATTTATCCATTTAGTTTTCTTGGCAATAATGAAGAAGAATGCATATTTCTACCTGTCTACATAGCTGTAGTATTTTTAAACTCCTTTGGGTATGATCTCCATCTCCAATTTTAGCTTTCCTGGTCTTTCCACTTTAGCTTCTGAGCTTCTCATTCATAATGAGAAGACAGAAAAATGAGTTAGCCTGTAAAATAAACTGTGATTTTATCCAATCTGGATGTCTTTTTTCCACCCACAAGGTGCAAAATGTACATCCTAGTGGACAATCCCTGCAATGTTCTGCAGCTGCCAAAAAAGCCAACACAGTTCTAGGCTGCATAAACAGAGGGATAGAATCAAGATCATGTGAAGTGTTAATACCACTTTATAATGCTTTGGTAAGGCCACACTTGGAATACTGCATCCAGTTTTGTTTGCAATGATATAGAAAAGATGTTGAGACTTTATGTCTAGTCTTATCAAAAGAAGGATGAGGGGTGACATGATAGCAGTGTTGCAATATCTCAGGGGCGGCCACAAAGAAGAGGGAGTCAAGCTATTCTCCAAAGCACCTGAGGGCAGGACAAGAAGCAATGGGTAGAAACTAATCAAGGAGAGAAGCAACTTAGAACTAAGGAGACATTTCCTGACAGAACAATTAATCAGTGGAACAACTTGCCTCCAGAAGTTGTAAATGCTCCAACACTGGAAGTTTTTAAGAAGAGGTTGGATAACCATTTGTCTGAAGTGGTGTAGGGTATCCTGCCTAAGCAGGGGGTTGGACTAGAAGACCTCCCAGGTCCCTTCCAACTCTGTTATTCTATACTTTGGAAAGAGTGCCGAGAAGAGCAACAAAGATGATTAGGGGACTGAAAGATAAAACATACGAAGAACAGTTGCATGAATTGGGTATGTCTAGTTTATTGAGAAGAAGGATTTGTAGTGAGATGATATCAGTATTCCAATATTTGAGGGGTTGCCTCAAATAGAGGGAGTCAATCTATTTGCCAAAGCATCAGAAGGCAGGACAAGAAGCAATGGATGTGAACTAAACGAGGAGAGAAGCAACATAGAACTAAAGAGAAATTTCCTGACAGTTACAACAATTAATCAGTGGAACGGCTTGTTTCTGGAAGTTGTAGATGCTCTATCCTTGGAGATTTTTAAGAAGAGATTGGACAACCATTTGTCTGAAATGGTATAGGGTTTTCTGCTTGAGAAGACGACCTCCCGGGTCTCTTCCAACTCTATTATTCTGTTATTCTAACTCATTCTCTTGATATCATTTGTCCTAAGTGTTTCATTTTTCCTTATGCTGATGGTTCCTTTGTATCAGAGTTTCTCAACCTTGGCAGCTTTCAGATGTGTGGACTTCAACTCCCAGGATTCCCCAGGCAGCATATATACATATACATATATATTGTAGGAGATGATGAGCCCGAGGGAGATGTGAAACGGGTCATGAGTCATGAGTCCCTTCATACCACAAGAGATCTAATTCCAGCCCACCTTGAATTCTTTCTATTCTTATCTCCCACTAATTTCTCTTGACCATTAGTAGTTCAGATTCTTGTAGAGAGCTTAAGCTTACAGTACACTTTTGAACTGCCTGGATCTCCTGACTTGCCAGGTCCTTGATCTACATATACATATGTGTGTGATTATTTGTGAAAAATTGTATAAGTCCTCTATTTCAAGGAAGATCTTTATATTCCTCTACACCAGGGGTGTCAAACTCAAGGCCCGGGGGCCAGATCCGGCCCGTGGGGTGCTTAGATCTGGAAACAGCGAAGGACTGGCCCGCGGTGCCTGTGCCACCGAAAATGGAGCTCCGTTTTTGCTGGCAGAGGGTTGCAGGAAACTGTCGCAGCCGAAAACGGAGCTCGGAAGCCCGTTTTCTCTGGCAGAGCGCTTAGGCCACCACAGGCAGCCTCGACACAACTGACGTCGAGCTGGCCATGCCCCCCCCCGGCCACGCCACCCCCACACTCCCTGAGGTCAAACACAACCCTGATGTGGCCCTCAATGAAATCGAGTTTGATACCCCTGCTCTACACATTCAAGTCCATGCTGGCGTGTGTAAAGAGTTGTCACTTCTATCCTATGCCAATCTCAGGAAATGGTCCATATACTTCTGAATCCAAGTGTCAAGCGTGAATGAACATGTGTGCCAGATTGAGTTCTCCTAGAGATATCTGTTCCATTATTTAGACTTTGCACCGAACCAGCAAGGTTCTTTCTGCACTCCAATTGTTAACAAAAACCCTTTATAAAATTCCTAAAATACACCAAGCATCTCTTGCCCCTTGAGATGTACTGCAACTGAGAAAATGAACTAACAAAGAAGTGAATCAGAATGACTGCAGAAGGATATGACGATTTCCAAATATGTGATCATTTTAAAACCGGTGTTGAAACAAAAGCTATCATCCTGAGACTGGATGCTATCTTTCACAGCCATCAGGGAATCGCCTGTAACAAATTTGATTTGCTATTCGGGCGGAAGTTCAATAATTGTAGAGATAAACCCTCCACAGCACCTCTTCTGTCTCCTTTTTTAATACAGTCACTTAGAAAGAATCAGTAATTCAAATAAGCTTATGGGGAATTGCAGAACCTGATGGTCTGCCTTCAATTATTTATACACTTTCCATTTTTTGAAAGAGTCGGTGGCCTGTATCCTCATCTTTTGCTGTCTCCTTTGTTGTTGTTGTTTTCTTCTAATATAGTTAGCAGAATGGAAATTACAAGCACGGAGCCTAAGGGACAATCTGTTCTCCATGGAAATCAGCTTCAGACAAGACTTGTGTTAACCTATTAGTACAATGGTACATAGAAAATAGTGATAGAGTTACAAGATTTCACATTAACACATTTATTTTGTTTCAAGTGGTCCACGGGTATGTTGGTAACCCAGGGATGCATTAGACGTTCTTGTGTTCTGTAATTTATTCTACCCTGATCCTTTTTATGGAGCAATGCCAGGCAGTGAACTTTAGACCTTCTCCATGAAAATCTCATTTGCTACTATTGGGATATAGGTTTTGTTGTTACTCTGAGATATTACAAGAAAATAGCAAGATAACCATGAATATAATGAATGTTAGCAGTTGCGCCGTATTTGTTTAGTCTACTTTATATGTCAAACATTCTGTCCCTAGAACACTAAGCATCATTAATTTTGCAGATATTGAGCTAAATTTGAAAAGGGCTGTAGGATTCATTTTTTTTTTAAATTCCCCTAGCATTTTCAGCTATTCAGGTTCATTGGAAAAATTGCTTTCAGGGAAAAAAATAAGTGAGTAGTTGGGAGGGTATGTGAGTAAAATAAGTATGTTATGCCTTGCCTAAATTAGGTTAATTTTTTAAAAACTTATTGGAAAATAATGATGTTGAAACTGTGTAGTTTGTTGTTAGATTTCCGAAATGTAGTATTGGAGCATCACAAGGGTGGAAAAGAAGGGAGCAGAGCAAATGGATTCTTAATGCATGACTTGATCACTTTTGTTCCATAATAAGAGTTATGGAAGTTATGGGTCCATAATTTGAGAACCAGTTTGGTGTGGTGGTGTGGTGGTGAAGGTGTTGGCCTAGAAACCAGGAGACTTTGAGTTCTAGTCCTGCCTTAAAGCATGAAAGCCAGCTGGGTGACTTTGGACCAATCACCAGGAGACTGTGACTTCTAATCCTGCTTTAGGTATGAAAGCCAGCTGGGTGACTTTGGGCCAATCAACAGGAGACTGTGAGTTCTGCTTTGTCATGAAAGCCAGCTGGGTGACTTTGGGCCAATCATCAGGAGACTGTGAATTCTAGTCCTGCTTTGTCATGAAAGCCAGCTGTGTGACTTTGGGCCAATCACCAGCAGATTATGAGTTGTAGTCCTGCCTTAGGGCATGAAAGCTGGCTGGGTGACTGTGAGCCAGTCACTCTCTCTCAACCCAACTTCACAAACTTGTTGCTGTGGGGAAAAGAGGAGGAGGAAGAAGTATTGGCTAGGTTCACCACTTTGACTTACTTATGAAGTAATAAAAGTAGAATAAAAATCTAATAAATAACATGTCCAAGAGATGGAAACTGGTAGCTTCATGAAGACTAATCTACATTATTAAGACTGCTTATGACCGGGGCTGCTTTATAATGCAGCTGCTCCAGTGATGAGGGTAGAATTACAAGGTGAAGTGAGAGGTTTCTCTCTTCCTCTTGTAATAGTGACCCCATTTTCTGCTCCATGTCTAAATGAGGTCTAAATAAATACTATTCTGAAGTAGCATTATTCCAAAATAGCGCTATGCCTGTGTCGAACAGGCAGTATGAAAAAAAGATGGCTGCCAAGCTCACTTTGAAGGTTCCTGTCAGACTTCTCCAATAGCAGAATTAAAGGGCGATGTGAGAAAGTGACACTGGGCTGTGCGAGGATGTGTGAGACTAAGCTGAAGTTGCCATAATCTAAAGACAGAGAAGGCTCAGTGTGTAGAGAAGATAAAAGCCAGGAATCTTTCCAGAATATTTTTTTTTTCAGGAGTTAGATAAGAAGGAATCAAGTCATTAAAGATCAAAGAAGGAATGTCATCAGAAGACACAGAAAACCTCCCCATTTGGGGTCTGGATTTGGTGGCTCCTGTTTCTCTTAGTAGTGCCTTTCTAAGCTAGTTGAACTGAGGAATTCTGGGAATTGAAGTCCACAAGTCTTAAAGTTGCCAAGTTTGGAGACTCCTGGATTAAAGGATAACCAATGAGATTTGCCTTTTCGGTCCAAATTCCCATCCTTCTAGTCCGAGCCCCATTCAGGTTGTGTGACGTTTGTCCTGCAAACCAAGCCAGAAGAAATCCACCAATGACTTCCTTTCCCTTTTCCCACATTCAGACTCTAAGGTTTGGCCTCCTGAGGCAGGACAGAATTTAGCCATGGGGGCTGTTTAGTTTACGCCAGCAAACCTCTCTGCTGACTCAAGGATGAGAAATGCAGATTAACATGTCCATGTGAAGAACAGCTCACAGCAACTCAGCCTGAGATTTCTTCCCTTCCTTCTTCAAATGGGCAAACGAAGTTAGAAGTCTCAAAGGACACCTGTCAACAGCTTAAGCCCCTCTTCATCATTTTCAGCACATCTGAAATTATAAACACACACTTTAAAAAGGCTTGCAGGGAGAACAACATCCCCCCCCCCGCCCCCCGGCTTTTTCTACCGTCTAAACCAGCTGTCTCAACATCTCATTAGTGGCTGTTTTGCAAATGGGCTCTTCCACTTTTTCATCTATACCAGATTTTTTTTGAAATTCAGTGTGCCTGTGTGTCTGTGTTTGTGTTCCCTCTCTCTCTGACACACAGAGAGTCAAGCACCATTTTTAGCCTGGGACAATAATATCATTATCAACAAACTGAATTTCCCCAATATTAAATAAAGGACAGAGCAATGTGTTTTCTGTGATGTTTCCAGTCCATTTTATTTTGGATTGAGATCTCTCTCTCTCTCTCTCTCTCTCTCTCTCTCTCTCTCTCTCTCTCTCTCTCTCTATCTATCTATCTATCTATCTATCTATCTATCTATTTTTCTCTCTATCTCTATCTATCTATCTATCTATCTATCTATCTATCTATCTATCTATCTATCTATCTATCTATCTATCTATCTATCTATCCATCCATCCATCCACACATCCACACACACACACACACACACACACATATATATATATACACACACACACATATATACATATACGCACGCACACACACACACGCACACACACACACACAGACTATGACTTCAAGCTTCTCTATGAAGATTTCAGTCCTGTGCACCCTTACCAGGATCAAAATTTAAAAATAATTTTAAGTGGGATCTGATGCAAATGTATAAATGTATGCCTACAGCCACAAATTTGCATTTATAGGTATTGTAGATGTTGCAATATGGGAAGAGACGGATGAAAGAAGGCGGGGGGGGAGAAGGAAGAGACACCTTAACATTTATGCGCATATATTTGGGGCCTATAAATCTATCAGCAGCATTGTAACCACTTTCCCTGGGGGTCATTGACCCTAAGAAAAGAGGCATTTGTGTCTCACAGCTGCTATCCCTCCTTCCTTTTGGTTTACAAGAAATTCCTGGGCTGAATTGTTCTTCAGAGAATATGGTGCCTAAAGAAGCATAAATCTCTCTTGCTGGCTTTAGGTATCCTTCACAGGAAAAGTTTTACTATGCTGAAGAACTTTTAGCCCTGACCAGCATTGTCTTTGCCCACAACCTTGCATTGTCAATGTTTTTTTTTATAAAGGAACTATAAACTTAATGTTTAGGAGCTCTGCATCTTTGTGGCTCTCCTCCTGACTCAACCAACCTGATCATTTACGCTCAAACTGTTCAGTCTCTGGTGCAGCAACTGTTTAACGCATGAATTATCGAATCATGGAATAATAGAGTTGGAAGGGACCTAGGAGGTCTTCTAGTCAACCCCCAGCTTGAGCAGGAGACCTTATACCATTTCAGATAAATTGTTGTCCAGTCTCTTTTTGAAAGTCTCCAGTGATAGAGGACTCACAACTTCTGAAGGCAATCTATTTCATTGGTTGATTGTTCTCACCATTAGGAAATTTCTCCTTAGTTCTAAGTTGGTTGTCACCTTGGTTAGTTTTCATCCATTGTTTCTTGTCTCGCCTTTTGGTCCTGTGGAAAATAGTTTGACCTCCTCGTCTTTTCATTTGAGCTCCTCAAATATTGGAATGCTGCTATCGTGTCTCCCCTAGTCCTTCTTTTCTTTTGAGATGAGGGAAGTTGCAAAGATCCCAGTTTCATAATCTTCAATGGCCTCTGCTTAAGCATGTATTAGAGTGAGAGAGAGGAATAAAGCTCCTTTAAGGTCCTTCTCTGCTTTCACTTAATCATAGCTCAAAAATAGACTCAGTCATTAGGCCCTGGTGATCACACATCTGGACTACAGCAATGCACTTTATTTGGGGCTACCCTTGAAGAGTGTTTGGAAGCCAACAGCTGGCACAGAATGCAGTTGTGTGGACAGTTCTCAGGGTCCCAGTATAACACCTCTGGTCGCAGTGGTGGGATTCAACCAGTTTGCACCGGTTCAGCAGAACCGATACCTAATTTTTTGTTGAGTTTGGCGAACCGGCTCCGAAATGGCCAGACTAGCATGCATTCATGTGCCTCTGAATGCACGCTAGTCTGCGAACCGGCTGAATCCACCACTGTGAGTCCCTATGCTTTGAAATGCTGAGTGCGTTGCACAGATGGTTATTAGTTGCAGCAGGATTTTGAGTTCGGGTTATAAAAAAACCTTGTATCATTCCCTGTATCTCACGGGGATGCTATTCCAGAGGGAAAGACCCATAACAGAGAAGGCACACTTCCTCGGTCCAAGAAGATGACAATGTTTAATGGAGAGGACCTGGAGTGCCCCCTCTTGGCAGGAACATACCAGGTGGAGATAAGTGGTCGCTCATGTAACCAGGCCTTGTTCCATACAGAACTTTATAGGTAATAGCCAATACCTTGAATTGCATTCAGAAGCTGATTAGAAGCTAATACAGCTTGTGTAGCAGTGGTGATACATTAAGAGGCAGCCATTACAGCTCGTGTCACTGCAGTTAAAGCCAGCCATAGCATCTTGGGGGTCTTCTGGTCCTGTTATCCTCCCCTTATTCCTATAGTCCAGGGGTGGGTTCTAACTTACCTCGCTGCTGGTTCGCTTCCTCCCACACCGCATGGCTGCGCCTCATGGGCGTGCATGCGCTTCACATGCGCGCACATGCGCAGTGCAAAAAAACAAAATTCCCCCCCCCCAAAAAGCTGAAAACAAGATGGTGATGCATGTACAGTGCCGGAAACTCAGCTTCTGCGCATGCGCACAAGAAGAAAAACCCGGAAAAAAATTCCCCCCCAAAAAATAAAAATAAAAAAAAATTTCAAAAAAAATTCAAAAAAAAAAAAGATGGCGGCGTCCACGGACTGGCACTGACCAAACCGGCTCCATGACATCACCAGCGGGTCGCTACCGGTTCGGGCAAACTGGTCCGAACCGGGAGGAACCCACCTCTGCTATAGTCTCTGCGCAGCAGCACTGGGGATTCATCAGAACCTGATGATTAATCCATCATAGTTATTTTACACAATTAAGACCAGCATATCTTCTGGTCTTATCATTTTGTTGCATTTTATATCTAACGACTACAGACCTTCATAGTTTAAGGATTGATATTATATCATAGTTTAGGCCATGTTGTGTTTTGTTTTTGCACAACTGACAGATTGGATGCCAAATTAAGATTTTAACACAGAATAAAATAATAAATAACAGATTAAATCTAAGTTGTTTAACTGTATATTCCTTGAGTATTTTTAATTTGCTCTGGTCTTTGACTGTAATAAACATTGACTTGACTTATTCCTATAGTGTCTAAGCATGGACCTATAAAAAATCCTGTTAGGCTTTGTCCCCTATTAGCTTGGAGAAAGTCAGTCATTGGTAGTGGCTTAGAGAACCAAGAGATGGTTCACTAATGAGGACCAACCCATCTGATTTCTACTGAGTCAACTTCAATTCAAGAGTAAGAGAAAGCCCAAGGACTCTCCAAGAGGAACATATTGAGCTGTCTTAAACCAGATCAGTTTGTCTGTTCTTTGTCTTAATTTATTCAGACTACAAGAACTTCTCAGAGATTAGGGCAGAAATCCTTCCAAAGGATTAATTCATACCTTCATTTTCCCATAATTGGAATATGGCATCTTCTCTATCTACAACATGTGACATACTATTCAGCTTTCAGCCTTCCTGTCTTGCAGGCCCTGGGATTTATTGGTTCTTCATTTTATCAAGCAAGGATAAGAATGCAAGCCATAGGCAAAGTGTTGCTTGATAAAATAGATGTTAATCAAGCAGCACCTTGCCTACGGCTTGTATTATTATTCTATCTGAGGATTGTTCTTTAATGGAAGCCCATCAAAGTCTTATTAGTCATCTTCTCATTTTAGGTTCCTTGAGGCACAGATACACAATCTCCTCTCTCTCTCCCTCCCTCTCTCTCTCCCTCTCTCTCTCTCTCCCCCCCTCTCTCTCTCCCTCCCTCCCTCCCTCCCTCTCTCTCTCGCTCTTTCTCGCTCTCCCTCTCTCA
>QLTV01000619.1:1549965-1566143 GCA_003457575.1 Thermophis baileyi | reverse complement strand
CCCAAAATATCATTCATACCAAGCCCAGGGTTAGATCTGGGCCCCCATCTGCTTCTGTTAGTACACTCAGCAGAGGGGGCTCCATTTCCCTCCCCCGGCTCCCCCATTCTCACTAACTTAACCAATCAGACATATTCTTCCATTCATAATCAAACCAGACAACCCACTACATTCACACATAAAACATGGCTAAAAGCTGGTTAAAAAAAAGAAAATTGCGTTGTAAATGCAAACCTAGGTGACTTAAAAGGGCAGTCTGCAGGGAAATGTCTGTAAAACGTCTATAGGGAAACTTAGCCCAGATTTTATAGGGATGACCATTTCTTGTTGTAAATGCAAACCAAGATGGTTTAAAAGGCTATAGGGAAATAAATTGTCAGAAAGAAAACACCGCTTTGATATGGGCTGTCGTTAAGACCCATGAATGTAACTTGCCCATAAAACATCTCATATCCAGCAGGGCCTGCAGAACACTGAGCTGGTGGGACACAAACAAAGTCACCAAGATCCTTGTTAATGTGTTTCTGAGTTCCTTGTTTAAGAGGCTACTATGGAATACCAGGTGTATCTTCCCTAGCAGTCTGGGCAATTTCAATTGTACCATGACTGGGTTGATTATCTTTACTATGGAGAATGGTCCCATAAACTTTGGCCCCAGTTTCTTGCTTTGATTGCTGGAGCGGCCATCTCAGCTTTGATGTCTGAGAGGGGCTGCAATCAGGCTGCTGGGCCCTGGAGTTACCTCCTTTCCAGTAGCTTGCAGCAGGCTTTCTTCAGATAGCCCACCCTCTGCCATGGTTGCCTGATTTTCTCTCCAAGCCTCCCAGATATCAGGGAGTGGTTTGGGAGTGTGGGACTCAGGTGGCCCTGCAATCTTGTTGATTTATGAGTTCTGACTGTCTGTGAAGTTTCCGAAAGATGCCCTAATTAATTCATGAGTCACGAGCCAAACTCCAAAAGAAATATAGCGATTTATTAGGAGCGACATTTCAGCAATACTCCGATGCAGTCAGAACTGAGCTCACGCAGGTTACGTGCCCTCATGACCCTGTTTCCCCCCTTCTCACTGGACATGCCATAAATCACATGCTCCAATGAACCACGTTGGCGGGCTGTGAACCCCACACCCCTCCTTCTGACTCCGGTAACCTAGGACACAATCAGTAAAAGAAACATTTGTGGAATGTAGTTTCAGTTAGTACAATCAGACACTCCGTCAGCTCTCCCCCCTCCTTCTTATGGCAACTTGAAAGCTTTGCAAGTTGACACAATATTTTATTATATATTTATTTAAAGAGAAACTGAGGATTGGGTTCAGATGAGAACAATCAACCAATGGAACAGAAGTTGCCTTCAGAAGTTGTGGGAGCTTCATCACTGGAGGCTTTCAAGAAGAGACTGGACTGACATCTGTCAGAAATGGTGTAGGGTCTCCTACTTGGGCAGGAAGGTTGGACTAGATCAGGGATTGGCAACCCGTGGCTCCGGAGCTGCATGCGGCTCTTTGGACCCCCTGCTGTGGCTCCCTGTCCCATCACTAGCTGGCCTCACTCTCCCCTCCCTCACCTGGCCTGAGAAGGTAAGGGCGACGGCGTGAATGGAGAAGCGGGCGTGGCTGATTCTCCGGCGCTGGTTGAGGAACATAGCCACCCCCGGCTGAGGCTTCCCTTCTCCCTCCTCCCTCCTCCCCTTCTTGCGACTCCCTGGCTGGCTGTGGCGGGAGCAGGAGTGTGCGCATGGGTGGGGAGACCTTCAAGCAAGCGCAAAGGCGTGCTCGGAGGGTGGGCGGCGGGCGTGACCGCTTAAGGAGGTTCTTTGGACGTGGGTTCTCTCCTGCCCTAAGGATCTGGCCATTGTCTTTCTGTGTCCCATCCCGTCCCCCCGGCAGCTCTTTGGCCGAGCGCGGTGGCCATAAGCTCCAGCCCAAAGCAGCAGAAAGTGAAGGCTGCCTTTGCTCCGGCGACCCTCCTCCCCCTCCTTCTCCTCTCATGCGGGGTGGGGGGGCACGGCAAGGTGATGGCCAGATCCTTAGGACAGGAGAGAAGCGGCGCTGTAGCTGCCTTCACACCACATTTGCGCGTAAGGCAGCCTTCGCTTCCTGCCGCTTCGGGCTGGAGCTCACGCCCTCCCCGCTTGGCCGAAGAGCTAGGCAATGGCCGGATCCTTAGGGCAGGAGAGAAGCCGCGTCCAAAGGCCCTCCTTAAGCGAGCAGCCGCTCGCCACCCGCCCTCCGCAGGCGCCTTTGCGCCTTGAAGAGGTTCTCCCCGCGCACGCCACAGCCAGCCAGGGAGTCGCGAGAAGGGGAGGAAGGTCGCCCGAAGCCGGGGGTGGCGATCGTTCCTCAGCACACACAGAGAGAAGAGGAGAGAGAGGGAGAAAGAGAGATGAGGGAGGGAGAGGGAGAGAGAGAGATAGAGAGAGATGGGGAAAGGGAAAGAGAGAAAGAAAGATGAGAGGGAGAAAAAGAGATGGAGAGAGAGAGAAAGCGAGGGAAAAGAGAGAGACAGATATCTTTTTCTCATAGAAAACAGACCTACAAAACCTGGGTAGGCGTAGCTGGGGGTCATGTGACTCAGTGGGAGTGACGTCGAGATGGCCACGCCCACCCAGGTTTTGTGGCTCCGGGTGTTTTGTTTTTTCTGGGAAATGGGTCCAAATGACTTTGAGTTTTTAAGGTTGCCGACCCCTGGACTAGATGACCTATAAGGTCCCTTCCAACTCTGTTCATCTGTTAAGAAAGCAATTATGAATACAGGTATTGGATTTTGCTGTGTCATCTTGGGCTTGAGCCTGAGGAGAACTGATTATGTGCTTTTCAAATTTCATCATAGATATGCATGACATGCCATGTGGCTCCAGTTTACACCAACCATAGATTTGAATGAGCCGGATGAAATCAATTGCTGGAAACCGGAAATAAATGAAATAATGAAAATCTAGGCTGTTGAGAGACGAGCGGGGAAAAAGAAGAAACTGACAATTTATTGACAATACCTGAAAGTTTGAATGGCTACTGTTGTGAAAACGTTCAATTTTTTTTTACGAAGCCAAGACACTCAAAAAGTCAGACAATATTTGATTTTAAGGCTATGCCCGCTGGACAGAGGATTTGAGGACAAAAAGGAGGACATGTGACAACATCAGATGCTGAATTGCTTCTTGATTGTAAAAACTTCCTTTGAGAAGATCTCCCTCAAGACTGTTTTCCTTTGCATCTAACTGAAGCATGGAGGGAAGCCAAGGGATGCTGCAAACTAATAGAAAAATCATTATGCAATGAAATGAAAAATATTTGCCTACATTCCTGTCCCCGCCCCCCCAATATAAGTGCCAGAAACCCTGCACTCCCCTTGTTTGAAATGTCACTGGATTTTTCTTCTCCTTCACCAAAAGGAGTGATTTCTTTCTCATCGAATCAGTATGATTTAAAAATGCAGAACATTTTAAAGCAACACTAATCCAAACCCATTAAGATTTCAACCGGTTAGTTCCAGCAAGTTGATTGGCTTTTGTGTCTTCAAAAGTTTCTCTGGGAATCAGGTATTTTTTTCCCCTTCCCGAAATGATAAAGAGGGGCCTCTTATACATCTTGCCTAGGCCCCAAAAATTTATTCATGCTTTTAATCTTGAACACAGAGCAATCCCTTTGAAAGCAACTTTGAGAGGAAGGCTTTCATTGGCTCCTAACTGAAAACACAACACCAAATTTTTCAGGGCTGGAAAGACAAAATATTAGTTAATGATATACAGACCCTGGGTAAAATCATGCTTTTTTGCATTTAAAATATTTAGCATGGACATTTCTAACATTTACCTTGTGTGACCTCACTTCACCTGGGCCTCTCAAGGTGTACTTAATTAAACTGTATATAAAAATCAATTGTCCGTGTTGTGTGTGCATTTCTTTCAGAGGCATGCCAAGCATTTGCCGTAAGGAATGCCATGTGGTATGATGATGTGTCCTGATTATAAAAGAATGACTTTCATGTATAACTGGAATGGCTTCAAAAAATCTGGGGGTTTTTTTTAGGCCATTCTTGCTACTAATAGCGGTTGACCATTGCCAGTAAGTTTTTAATGAAAACATCACTGACAAATCTTGAGACTAATGCTTCAATCTGATATAGTTGTAACATCCTACAGCTGGTGTAGTCTATTTTCTTTTCTTTTGGGATATATGAAGTGGAGCCAGGGCTCAGATTTTAGTGAGTTACTAGAGGAAACAGGCTGTTAAGCTTCAGATGGGTGGGAAGCACCAAGCAACCTCAGGGAATGTAGTCTCTCCTCTGAATTCACTTTCCAAATCATAGGATGAAAAGGCAGAAGACTAGCAGAACGTGTCCATGAACACCAATTAGGAGTCAGAAGACAGGATGAAAACGCTTTAATTTCACAATATATGGACAGACTTAAACACAGTTTCAACTGAGAAATTATCACCATCCTAGACCAAGCCAAGTCCAAAAATAGCACTAAACATTTAGCAATAGCACTTAGACTCATATACTGCTTCATAGTGCTTTTATAGCCCTCTCTAAGTGGTTTACAGAGTCAACATATTGCCTCCAACAATCCGAGTCCTCATTTTACCGACCTCAGAAGGATGGAAGGCTGGGTCAACCTTGAACCGGTAAGAATCAAACTCCTAGTAGTGAGCAGTGAATTAGGCTGCAATACTGCATTCTAACTACTGCACCACCACGGCTCCTAAAATGCTAGGGGATTTCTGGAAACCTGGCACTCTGATCGATTGGCCATCAACAGACACATAGACATAAACAATATTTACATACTGTGCAAAAAAGACAATCAACAAATCAAAAAGGAAACAAAAATACCAAAATACTCCCCACCAGCAATCAACAGCCAGATGAACATAGCTTAACTCCCAGATTAATATCAGACCAACAATCAAGAAGTAAACAATACCCCAATCAAGGAACTGTTAAACAAGCTAACAGTAAGCAGCCCAACCAAAGAACCTCCAAGACCACTGCCACCAACACTGACAGGGCAAGAAATTGAGAGCAAACCCCATTCCTTCCTAGCACTGATGGCGTTACCTAGTTTGGGTAATGAAATGTCTACAAGAAAGCAACCTAGCTCAGAGAGCACCAGGGACCTCTCGTTCCAAATCTTCATCAGATATTTGCTAGCAAGTCTCTCTGAATGTCTGCAAAGTATTTAAGATGCATCTAAGCGCTAATAGTATTTGATAGCAAAGTACACTTTTAGCAAAATAAGCTTATAGAAGCATAGGCCTGGATGGGTTTTGTTGGTTATCGAGACCAACTTGGTTGCATTTTTCAGAAAGGAAGAACTAGAAAATCTCCTACTGTTGGTTCCATTAATTGACTCTCCTATTGATTTCTTTCTATATATCTCTCATTTTGGTTTATATCACAACTTTCAGCCCACAGGACACCTGTGGAAATTAAGACTCAATTTTTCTTTAGCAGCAACTGGTAGAAACTAATGCTACTCTTTTGATTGGTCGGGCCAAAGTTCACCTGCTATCATACTGCCCTTGCAGTAGAATAACATGATTGTTATCAACTCATGAGGATGGTTTTAAGACTCTTGGGGTTTCACCTAGATTTTTAGTCCTATTGATTCAGACTACGTTTTAACTCCAAATTTTCCCCACTTCCAATTAACAGAATAACAGAGTTGGAAGGGACTTTGGAGCTCTTCTAGGCCAATCCCCTGCTCAAGCAGGAAACCTTACACAATTTCAGACAAATTGTTCTTCAATCTCTTCTTATAAACTTCCATTGTTTGAGCATCCACAACTTGGAGGGAAATTGTTCCACTGATTAATTCTTCTAACTGTCAGGAAATTTCTCCTTAGCTCAAGGTTGCTTCTCTCCTTGATTAGTTTCCACCCATTGCTTCTTGTCCTACCCTCGGGTGCTTTGGAGAATAGCTTGACTCCCTCTTCTTTGTGGCGGCCCCTGAGGTATTGGAACACTGCTATCATGTCTCCCCTAGTCCTTCTTTTCATTAAACTAGAGATACCCAACTCCTGCAACTATTCTTCATATGTTTTAGCCTCCAGTCCCCTAATCATCTTTGTTGCTCTTCTCTGCACTATTTCCGGAGCCTCAACATCTTTTTTTTATTTTGTGGTGACCAAAACTGAATGCTGTATTCCAAGTGTGTGGTCTTACCCAGGCATTATAAAGTGGTAATTAATTAATTACCACTTTATAATTTAATTAATTAATTAATTTATTAAAATACTTTTGGTGAGATGAGGTCCTATATTGGTTGTTTTTAAAACTCCTTGTTTAAATATTTAGTAGTCCAAATCCCTTGAAGAATTTTCTGCTCATACCTTAAATATAAAAGTTTCCTTGATCGAGCCTCCAAGATTTATAATATTTCTAAACAGCTATTAAATGGGACAGAGTGGTGCAATATGGGTGTTTATACAGTGCCATAGACCAATCCAAGTCTGGAATTTAAGGATTTAAGCAGTCTTTAAGAAAAGTTACTGAAACTTCCTAACTAATTACAACCCGATTAACCTATAAAGATTATGTATCCCAACTCTAGACCAAACATTTCTTACCAAGTCTGGAAAACTGTTAACAACAATGTTTTTGTCAAGAAAGAGGCTGAGTTTCAACCTGGTCACTTTACTATGGATCATTGTTTTGCATTGATCTATTTGATAAACTGTTATGTCAACATTGTGAAGAATAAACTTCATGCAGTCTTCAGTTTTGAACTCCATTGACCAAAACAAATTATGATTTAAATCGGAAGCAATAAGCATCAGTAGCAAATGCAGACTCTCATAATGAGATTAGAGGTCATTAGAGGTCAATAGAGAAGAGGTCTTCTAATCCAACCCCCTGCTCAAGCAGGAGACCCTATATCATTTCAAACAAATGGCTGCCCAATCTCTTCTTGAAAACCTCCAGTGTTGGAACATCCACAACTTCTGGAGGCAAGCCATTCTACTGATTACTGATGATTTTTTTTTCCATACTAGTTTTTCCTCAACAGGTCATCAGATAGAATGCAGGAAGGTAAGATGAAGAAGAAAAGAAAGTTGAACTTCTATCATTACATGCCTCTTTGGGAATACAACTCCAAATCAAATGCTTCCCAATCAGGTAGTTTGCTTTTTGGTGTTCCCTTAATAACCACTTAAACATCAGGACTACTATCAGTTAGAGAAGTCTAAACTGGCTATGCTAGGGTTGTATTAAAGCAGAGATGTCCAACCTTGGCAACTTTAAGACCTGTGGACTTCAACTCCCAGAATTTCCCAGCCAGGAATTCTGGGAGTTGAAGTCCACAAGTCTTAAAGTTGCCAAGGTTAGATACTTCTGTATTAAAGTTTGCATTGAAAGTCTCTTTTCTTGTCATGGTCAGGTCCTGCTGCTCTCAGGGCAAGAAGGCACAATATCCTCAATCCAAAAGATTAAAATGGAAGCTCCCAACTTGGGCTCCAAAGATCTGATGCAGGGGTGTGAAACTCAATTTCATTGAGGGCCTCATCAGGGCTGTGGTTGACCGGGGGGAGGGGGGATGGCTGGGTGTGGCTGACTGGGTGGGTGTGGCCAACTGGGTGGGCATGGCCAGCTTGATGCCACTCACTGGGTGTGACCGACTGGATAGGCATGGCTGACTGGGTGGGCGTGGCCAGCTTAATGCCACTCCCCAAACTGCTGGCATGTTTCCTCTTCACATTGGGTAGACTGGGCCGAAGCCATGCTGGCCCGATGTTTCCTCTTCACACTGGGTAGACCGGGCCGAAGCCACGCTGGCCTGATGTTTCTTCTTTGCATTGGGTAGACCGGGCCGAAGCTGCATTGGGTAGACCAGGCCGAAGCTGCATTGGGTAGACTGGGCTGAAGCTGCATTGGGTAGACCAGGCCGAAGCTGCATTGGGTAGACCAGGCGAAGCTGCATTGGGTAGACCGGGCCGAAGCTGCATTGGGTAGACCGGGCCGAAGCTTCATTGGGTAGACCGGGCCAAAGCGACGTGGGCCAGCCCCTTACATTTTCCAGGACAGCCCCGCAGGCCAGATCCGACCACATCACGGGCCGGATCCTGCCCATGGGCATTGAGTTTGATACCCCTGATCTAATGCAAAGATGCAGTCGTAATTTTAATCTTTTTGTACCCATTCCTACTCAACTAAGCATGTTTAAGGAAGACTCTGAAAACCCATCCTTTAAGTATATTCAGAACGTGGGCTGTTTTCCAAGAGTAGCAATGAAGACGCCAAGTGTGGTGAGAGTGGTTAGGTATGTTGTGGTTTGCTTTCTCTCCTCTGAAAGGACCTGCTTTTTCGGAACGCTGGATATTCTTGGAAATGCCAGCATTTTTCTATCGCTTTTACAGCAACCCAAACCCCAAAGAATTCTATAAATCAGTAATCAAAGGTAATGCAGCTTGCTCACATTGCACAACTGTATGTCTTTTGAGGTTATGTTGCTCCGAGTCCTAACAATCTATATAATTTCTCGGTTGCCTTTTTCTTCTTCTTCTTCTTCTAAAGGAATGGAACTACGAAGGATGCCAAGCACAGGGGATTAGCTTTGGCACTGCTTCTTAAGGCCATTTCTTCCATTTTGTCCTCCAAGACCTTTTATTTAAGAATTGTTGGCTATAAGTTCCAACAGCTAAAGAGATGCCACAAAGAAGAGGAGGGGGTCAACCTATTCTCCAAAGCACCTGAAGATAGAACAAGGAGCGATGGATGGAAACTAATCAAGGAGACAACCAACCTAGAACTAAGGAGAAATTTCCTGACAGTGACAACAATTAATCAGTGGAACGACTTGCCTCCAGAAGTTGTGGGTGCTCCAACACTGGAAGTTTTTAAGAAGAGACTGGACAACCATTTGGTATAAGGCCTCCTGCTTGAGCAGGGTGTTGGACCAGAAGACTTTAAGGTCCCTTCCAACTCTATTATTCTGTTAATCTAATTCAGGAATGCACACCCATTGTTGGTGGAGGGCTATGCCATAATTTGTGTGATATCTCAGAGGTCACACACACCCCCGAACAGATGAAAGTTGGTGATCCCTGAGCTTGGTTGGTTTTTTGCAGACATTTCATTACCAAACTGGAGAACATCATTAATGTTAGAAGAGAGTTTGCTCTCTGTTTATATACTGCTCTGTCAAGTGCTGGTGGGAGTGTTGTTTTCTTCTTGATAATTTCTTGATTAGGCTGCTGTTTACTGTTAGCTTGTTTAAGCAGCCATTAGCTTAATCAAGAAGCCACCAAAACCACTCCCATCAACACAGACAGGGCAAGCCATTAGTACAGCCGTGTCAAACCCGCATCATCACATGATGTATTGTGACTTTTCCCCGCTTCGCTAAACCAGGCGTGGGCGTGGCCAGTATATGAACAGAGAGCAAATCCTACTCCCTTCTAGCACTGATGAGTTGCCTAGTTGGGTGATGAAACATCTGCAAGAAAACAACCAAGCTCAGAGAGCACCAAGGGCCCCTCATTTCAACCCTGAACTACAAATACTCTCTTCTATCAAGATTTTTTTTTTCAAAAAATCACAGAAAGTCAGGCTGGTGAAGGAAAAGGAATAACATCTGGGGAGAATTCTACATCAAGAAATTTGGAAATGTAGCTCTAAAGCAGACAGAAAGAAAGAAAGATGAAAAAAAGAAAGAGAGAAAAAGGAAGGAAAGGAGAGAAAAAGAGAAAGGAAAATAAAAGAAAAAAAAAAGAAAGAGAAAGAAAGAAAGAGAGGAGGAAGGAAGGAAGAAAAAAAGAAAGAAAAAGAAAGAAAGAAGGGGGAAGGGAGGGAAGGAAGAAAGAAAGAAAGAACAAAAGAAAGAAAGACTTATGACCACAAATGAGCCCAAAATTTTAGTTGCTAAGCAACAGCGTTGTTAAGTGAGTTTCACCACATTTTACAAGTTGGCCACGCCCACCCGGTCACCTGACCACCAAGCCATGCCCACCTGAAGGGGGTGGGGGGCACTGAGGATGAGTTTGTAGCACCAAGGGGGCGGTGGACTGAAAAAGTTTGGGAACCACTGCTCTAAAGGATCAACCAAAATTGCTTATCTCTGATCTAGAAAGCAATCACTCCAATACCATTGTCTTGGCAACCCCAGAAAGCTCATGGACCTGAAGCTCATAGCAAGGAGAGCATGAAAAGGTTGGTCCTTACAGTTGACCTACTCTGTTAAATTGTTCTAAAGGCCAGCATCAGGAAGCTATTTAGCCCTTCCTTAATACCAAGCACCAACCAATTGGAGATGTTTCATGTTCCTCAGTTTGCACACCAAAGCTCAGAATACTAAACTAAGGGACTTCATTGACTCTGACTCCACTTTTGCCCAGAATTCTTGCTAAAAGAAGCTCTCTCTTATTTTTATTTTCACCTCATTTCAAAAGAGAACTGTCTTCTAGGAAAGGCATTGGAAAATGTGCCCTGAAATTACAGTTGTGCCATAAATATAACAGGCTTAAACCAAAGCGGCTGAAAAAATTACAGATATGAAAAATTACCGAGATAGGGGCTTTCCGCATTGGTGCCTAAAGATTTAATCTCCTGGGGTAAGTGCCCAGAACACAGCAATTGTGTCAGGATAATAGATAGACGGATTCACTCAGTAGTAAGGGGGAGGGGAAATTCTCTACTGCGATTTCTCACAGCTTGCTCGCCTGGCTCTGTGAAGACAGGGTTGTGCAGAAAGTAGATTGTAGATTTTAGAAAGAGCTGGCATGGTCATACTCCACTCAGTATGAAGGATGCAGTTGTAGAGGTGGTCAACAGTATTAAATATCTGGGGGTGCAGATCTGAACTGGTCTCTCCACACATAATCCTTAGTGAAGCGTGCAAACCAGCGTCTGCATTTCCTGCATCGGATGAAGACAGCACATCTTTCTCCTCCTATCCTGGCCACTTTTTACAGAGGCACAATTGAGATCATTTTAAGAAACTGCATCCCTGTTTGGTTTGGTGGCCGCAGTGCCTCAGATAGAAAGTCCATACAGAGAGTGGTGAGGACAGCTGAGAAGATTATAGGAAGCTTGCCTCCTATTATTCAGGATACCGCTTATAAGCGCTATGTGCTTAGAGCTCAAAGCATCGTTAGAGACCCCACACACCAACTTCACGGTCTGTTTCTGTTGTCCCCCTCTGGGAGGAGGTTTCGAAGTATTTTCTAGCAGGACTTCCAGATTCTGTACATGTATACATCTGAACTAGACTGTGTTGTTTCTCTGTGTCATATATATGGGTATATGCATAATTTTGTATTTATTTATTTTTTTATTTTGTCATATTTATGTAGTGTATATTGGAGGTGGTGACCCTTTGAGAGCTGTATGCAATGAAATTTCATTTTAATGTATGCCGATTTAGTGTACATTCAAAGTGACAATAAAGTTATTTTAAGTGTACGTCTAAGTCTAAGGTACAAGTGCAACAAAATTGGTCCTGCCTGTTAGCGCAAGTGATGGGAAGCAAGGACTCCTTTGGGAAGGCAAGTTTGGAGGAAGAACAAAAGAAAGAAACTGCTAGATGGCAGAAGTGTTGCCCATACGTGATTTCTTCTTTTCTAGGAACTTTGTATTTAAAATGATTGAGAAAAGAAAGTAGAATTCATCGGGAAAGGCTCATGTGTAGATAAGTTTGGAAAACATGGACTCGTCACACAAAGAGATAAGTGATTCTTACTCATTTCAGGGTACTTGGGAAGGAGGAAATCCTGTTGGACTGTGTCCAGATGCTTGAATAAAGGTCTATGCCAAGGTTTTTTAATCTGAATGCTTCCCAGATATGTACAAGTAGTCGTCAGTGTGAGACCATTCGAAGTTACGACAGATCCCCCTTCAAAAGTTACTTACAGCCCAGTACCAGAGTTCCAACAGCTTTCCTGTTCCCCATCATCACGTGACCATATTTTGGGTGCTGAGCAACGGGCCTGCATTTACAGAAGATGGCAGTGTCTCACAGTCACATGACCACAATTTACATTTTTGCCAGAAACTGGCACTTATTTCTGATTTCCAGCAAAAAAATGCCTATCGTGAGCAATGGGTTTACTTAATGACTGTGGCATTCATTTAATGACCATGGGCTTGCTTTATAACCACTGCAAAAAGTCATAAAATCCGAAGCTGTCACATGAAGACCCACCGGACTTATGTCCGTAATTGCAAGCTCAATTACGGTTGTAAGTTGAGGACTATCTATACTTTCATCTACTAGAATTCACAGCAAGCATGACATTGCTGAGAACTCTAGGAATCCGCATATCTGCAGGGCCCCGAGGTTTGGTAAAGCTAATCTATGCTTTAGGAATAACAGGGCTACTGTGATCTAATTTGAAAATCATCTTCAGTTTTGGGGTATGTGAAGCCAAAGGTGTTGTTTAACATCTACATAAACGTGCTCATCCCTCAATTCAGGTTGAGGCACCACTATACAATCAACTATACATTATTACCTTGGGCCAAGGTGGTGAGGCCATGGAAATGTTCAACCTGTGTCTAGAGCCATGATGGCGAACCTGTGGCACGCGTGCCACAGGTGGCACGCGGAGCCATCTCTGCGGGCACGTGAGCCATTGCCCTAGGTCAGCTCCACCACGCATGCGTGCATGCCGGCGAGCTAGTTTTTCAGCTGCCCCCACCCATGCTGCCCCTCCCCTCCCCTCCCAGGAGTCTCCACATGGCCCATTTTGGATGCGAGGTAAGTGCAGGGCTTGTATGGAGGCTCTGGGAGGGTGAAAAATGGGCCTCCTAAAAGTCCGGAAACAGGCCGTTTCCGGCCTCCAGAGGGCTGGGGGAGGCCATTTTCGCCCTCCTGAAGCCTGCAGAGGGCGAAAAATAGGGCTACTGGGCCTACTGGAAGTCCAGAAATGGGCCGTTTCCGGCCTCCAGAGGGCCTCTGGAGGGCCAGGGCAGGCCGTTTTTGCCCTCCTGGAGGTTCCAGGAAAGCCTCCGGAGCCTGGGGAGGGTGAAAAATGGGCCTACTGGGCCTACTGGAAGTCCAGAAACAGGCCGTTTCTGGCCTCCAGAGGGCCTCCGGAGGGCTGGGGATGGGGCAGGCCGTTTTTGCCCTCCTGGAGGCTCCAGGAAAGCCTCCAGAGCCTGGGGAGGGTGAAAAAACAGGCCTACCAGAAGTCCAGAAACGGGTCGTTTCGGGCCTCCAGAGGCCTCCGGAGGGCTGGGGCTGGGGTAGGCTGTTTTCGCCCTCCTGGAGGCTCCAGGAAAGCCTCCAGAGCCTGTGGAGGGCTAAAAACAGGCCTACCGGAAGTCCGGAAATGGGTCGTTTCCGGCCTCCCGAGGACTTCCGAAGGGCTTGGGGAGGCTGTTTTCACCCTCCTGGAGGCTCCAGGAAAGCCTCCGGAGCCTGGGGAGGGTGAAAAAGGGGCCTACTGGGCCTACTGGAAGTCCAGAAACAGGCCATTTCTGGCCTCCAGAGGGCCTCTGGAGGGCTGGGGCTGGGGCAGACCGTTTTTGCCCTCCTGGAGGCTCCAGGAAAGCCTCCAGAGCCTGGGGAGGGCAAAAAACAGGCCTACCGTAAGTCCGGAAACAGGCCATTTCCGGCCTCCAGAGGGCCTCCGGAGGGCTGGGGCTAGGGCAGGCCATTTTCACCCTCCTGGAGGCTCCAGGAAAGCCTCCAGAGCCTGTGGAGAGCTAAAAACAGGCCTACTAGAAGTCCGGAAATGGGTCATTTCCGGCCTCCCGAGGGCTTCCGGAGGGCTGGGGGAGGCCATTTTCGCCCTCCTGGAGGCTCCAGGAAAGCCTCCGGAGCCTGGGTTGGCCAAAAAACAGGCCTACCGGAAGTCTGGAAACGGGCCGTTTCCGGCCTCCGCAGGCATCAGGGAGGTCTGCTAGACCCAAAACGGGGTGTGTGGGGGTCGTGCGCGCATGCATGGGGGTGGGGGAGCACGGGGGGTCACACATGCATAAGCAGGGGTCGGGGCAGCATGGGGGGTTCATGCACAATATGTGGGGGGCGGGGCACGTGTGGGGTATTGCATTATGGGTGTGGACACATGTGGGCATGTTATCACACATGCACACACACTTTCAGCACCCAAGGAAAAAAAGGTTAGCCATCACTGGTCTAGAGATTATGGAGACTTAGATGGGGCCATAAAGCACAAATGAAACCCTACCAAAATGAAGTTGCTAGTGGTTAGTTGAATAACAGAGTTGGAAAGAACCTTGGAGATCTTCTATTCCAACCCCTTGCTCAAGCAGGAGACCCTATACCATTTCAGACAAGTGACTGTCCAGTCTCTTCTTAAAAACCTCAAGTGTCGGAGCACTCACCTTCTGGAGGCAAGTAGTTGTTCTAACTGTCAGGAAATTCCTCCTTAGTTCTAGGTTGGTTCTCGCTTTGATTACTTTCCATCCATTGCTTCTTGTTCTGCCTTCTGACGCTTTGGAGAATAGCTTGACTCCCTCTTCTTTGTGGCAGCCCCTCAAATATTGGAATACTGCTATCATGTCAACCCTCATCCTTCTTTTCATTAAACTAGACATACCCAGTTCCTGCAACTGTTCTTCATATGTTTTAGCCTCCAGTCCCCTAATCATCTTTGTTGCTCTTCTCTGCACTCTTTCTAGAATCTCCACATCTTTTTTATATCATGGCGACCAAAGCTGGATGCAGTATTCCAAGTGTGGCCTTACCAAGGCATTATAAAGTGATATTAACACTTCACATGATCGTGATTCTATCCCTCTGTTTATATAGCCTAGAATTGTGTTGGCTTTTTTGGCAGCTGCAGCAAACTGCAGGCTCACATTCAAGTGATTGTCCACTAGGACTCCAAGATCCCTCTCACAGTTACTACTGTTGAGCCAGGTGCCACCTATTCTATACTTGTGCATTTGGTTTTTCTTGCCTAAATGTAAAACCTTACTTTTCTCTACATTGAATTTAATGGCTATTATAATAACACATTGAATTTAATGGCTATTATAATAATAACATATTATAATTCCCAAGGGTTACATTGGACCTTTTGGCTTCTCCCGTCTCCCCTTTCCTCTAAGCCAAGGGTGTCAAAGTCAAGGCTCGGGGGCCGGATCCGGCCCACGGGGTGCTTAGATCTGGCCCGCGAGGCCGCCCTGGAAACAACAAAGGACCAGCCCGTGGTGCCTCTGTCAGCGAAAACAGAGCTCAGGAGCCCGTTTTCGCTGGCAGAGCACTTGGGCCCCCGACACGAGTGACGTTGAGCTGGCCATGCCCACCCTGGCCCTACAAAGTCAAACACAACCCTGATGCGGCCCTCAATGAAATTGAGTTTGACACCATTGCTCTAAGCCAACTCACTATTTGAGAAAGAAATTATATGGCACTAAATGGGGAACCTTATGGGAAATTCAGAGTAGCAGCTCAAAGGGACTACTTGGGGAAAAATTGCTATCAGAAATTAGTACATGAGTAGAAAGACAGAGCTGGTAGGGAATGTATAGCAAGGTAATGAAAGTAGTTAAAATAGAAGACTAGAATAGAAAAAATGATAATAGAATAGAATAGAATAGAATAGAATAGAATAGAATAGAATAGAATAGAAGAGAGTAGAGGGAAGTAGAGTAGAGTATAGTCGAGTACAGTACACTGGAGTGGAATAGAACACCGTAGCGTAGCGTAGCGTAGAATAGAATAGAATAGAATAGAATAGAATAGAATAGAATAGAATAGAATAGAATAGAATAGAATAGAATAGAATAGCAGAGTTGGAAGGGACCTTGGAGGTCTTCTAGTCCAACTCCCTGCTCAGGCAGGAAACCCAACACCACTTCAGACAAATGGTTGTCCAATCTCTTCTTAAAATCTTCCAGTGTTGGAGAATTCACAACTTCTGGAGGTAAGTTGTTCCACTGGTTAATTGATCTAACTGTCAAATAAAGAGCTGATGTTTTATAGAACTCTTGATTCATTGTTAAATGGTTTTAAGTTGCCTTCACACCAGAGGTGGGTTTCAGCAGGTTCTGACCAGTTCTGGAGAACCGGTAGCGGAAATTTTGAGTAGTTTGGAGAACCGGTAAATAAAACCTCTGACTGGCCTCATCTATTCTCTGCCTCCCGAGTCCCAGCTGATCGGGAGGAAATGGGGATTTTGCAGTAGCCTTCCCCTGGAGTGGGGTGGGAATGGAGATTTTGCAGTATCCTTCCCCTGCCACGCCCACCAAGCCACGCCCACCAAG
>QLTV01000619.1:1533174-1549948 GCA_003457575.1 Thermophis baileyi | reverse complement strand
CACAGACACAGACACAGACACAGACACAGACACACACACACACACACACACACACACACACACACACACACACACACACAAAGTGAACCACAAATGTACTGTAAGATTATTTACAGATCCTTGATTCAGACCCTAGTACAAAGAAGCCATCCTTCATCGGACTGAAGGTCAAATTAAGCTAGTACTTTTGTTCTCCGTGGTAGCTTCTTCGATCTTTTGCTGGAAATATATCAATTAATGCCATGCAAAACAGTCTTCTTTTTTTACTCATCCTAAAATCTTCTGCCAGTCTCTTTGAGTGGATGATTCAAGGTTCTGCCTCTTCTCTCGGAAAATTGGAATTGGAATTTTTAAGCCAGGTCTTGAACGTAGAAGCACTGCAGGGGTATTTATGGCAACGTTTGAAGATAAATAAGAATTACAATATAAATAACATTTCCAGTCTCCAAGGAGCGAACCCGGTTTCCATATTTTATCTTTACAGCACAGCAACCCTGCAAGGGAACTTAGGCTAAGAAGCAGCAATTTTCTTGATCCATCCAATAACTTTTATGGCTTCAAAGGGACTTCCTGTGAAGTTATTAGGGAAGCGTGAGGCTAAAATTCTGAGCCGCGGTGTCTTACACATTGAAAAAATATGGCTTTTTAGATAATATTGACTTATCTTTACACTTTAAATTTCCCTTTCCTGGTTCTTTTACTTCAGATTCTTTGGTGGCACCCGTTGTCGTTTGCTAGTGAGGTTTCAGAAAATTCACCTTCCTGTCTCAGATGATGCATTTCCCCCCCCCCCCAGGTTTTGTTATCTCTTCTACTTCACTCAATAATTGATTCCCATACATCACCGTTTGAGACAGGCCACAGAAGATTACCAGGAGAAGGATACAAACAACAGGAGGGTTATAAATTACAGCAGCAGATTTAGTAGCAACTGGAGCCTTGCAAGCTTAAAAATCGGGATCAGACGCCTTTTCTTCCTGCCTCCCCCCCCCCAAAAGCAGCAATCTGCATTGTTATAGGGGTGAGATTTAGATGTCTCTAAAAGCAGCTTTAATTTGTGAGGCTTGATGAAGGAGTCCTTGAGTGACTGTCTAAGAATAGGAGGCGATCCCAGGAGATTGCAAAATATCTCCTACCAACAAATGCTTTGAACGGAGGGTAAGATATGCAAGATGTCAAGTTGTTAAATCCATCATACTGCAAAGTCACACACCTGAAAAAAAAAGGTTACAAAGGACCAGAAGTATGTATATTCAATAGACTCTCTAATTGTTTAGAATATATTGATGTCAGAGATGTTATTCTTCTCTACTGCAACATAAAACCCACAAAACACACAGTATAATGTGGTTCTTCAGAGAATGCTGAATGTATTCTGTGGGGCCATACCAGGGGTGAAATTCAAAATTTTTCCCTACCAGCTCTGTGGGCGTGGCTTGGTGGGCGTGGCTTGGTGGTCATGTGACTGGGTGGGTGGGCATGGCCAAGTCGACGTCACTTCTTTACCCTAATGACCGACAAAAAGAAGATATACCAATTATTATACACAAAACAATAAAAGAGGTACACAAATATGTACATAAGAGCAATAAGACTCTCATTGCTCTTATGTATTTGTGTACCTCTTTTATTGTTTTGTGTATAATAATTGGTATATCTTCTTTTTGAATTTCACCCCTGATCTATCTACTTGCTTTCCCCAACCTGGTGCTTTCCTGTTTGTTATTAAACTACATGTCCCAGCATCCTTGTAACCTCGGGGTTTCTGTGTGCCTAATAAAGTAGACAAGAGCTGATAGCTGGATAGTGTTTGTTTTCCTGTTTGATAAGACAAAGTCTTAAAACGATCGCCAGGGCGACCAGGCGGGCATGGGCGGGGCCAACCAGGGGCGATTTTTACCAGCTCTGCGAACCAATTCAAATCATCCCTACCGCCTCTCCCGAGCCGGGCCGAGGTGGTTGAATTTCACCCCTGGGCCATACTGTACATTTGTACGGTTGAAAGGGGCAGCTAAGCTGTTTCTGTCACTTTTAGAGTGTGCCTAAAAAGAAAGCCTGTGCAAAGGTGAACCAATATCTAATATCAATTTCCCAGGCATTTTTAGTTAGATGGTTTTTACATGGTTTTAAGTAGGATTCAAATCATGACCACAATGGGGAGCAGAATTTCCATTGTTAAGTGAGCCATGCCCGATTTTGCAATCTTTTTTTGGCTATGGTTGTTAGACGAATCACTGCCGTTTTTAAGTGAGTCGTGTGGTCATTAAGCGAATCTGGCTTCTCCCGTTGACTTTGCTTGTCAAAAGCTGACCAAGAAGGTCACAAATGCCAATCACATGACCCCGGTATGCTGCAACCATCGTAAATACAAACCGGATGCCCAGCATCCAAATTTTGATCGTGTGACCATGGGAATGCTGAGACAGTTGTAAGTCGTTTTTCTTTCAATAGTCTTGCAACTTTGACCGGTTGTTAAAAAAAATGGTTTTATATCGAGTTGTAGTTGACAGCAGCTCTGGGAACACTTCTGAGATGGAGAACAAGGTATCCGTTTAAAAATCAACAGTAAACGGATGAGATGGGAAGGAGCTGGCTAGACAAACAGGCAGTGCCAAAGACGCCTAAGATCCTACATTGGAAGGCCCATTAAAGCCACTGAATCCGACCACTGGCTCAGGACATCACTCCAAGTTCCAGCATTCTAGATAGCCTTTCCTCCTGCGTATTTCTTGGACAGCAAAGGTGATTAACAAACAAGCACTGGAAGCGCATAACACCAGACATGTCACTGGAAGGCAAAAATCACAAAATTGCATCTCACTTATTTTGGCCATGTCGTGCAGAGGAATTCACTGGAGAAAACAATTGTGTTTGGAAAAGTTAGCGATAAAAGGAAACCAGGCTACCAAAGAACACGGTGGCTGGATGCCATCAAAGCTAACACCAGCCAGAGCATAGAAAAATTCAAAGAAGTAGTGCAAGATCGGAAGATGTGGAGAGACCTGGCCCATAGAATCGCCAAGGGTCGGACACAACTGAATGGATAACATCATTATCATCATCGGATAGCTTTTCATTGCATGGGTCCAGGTATTCTGAGGGACTGGCTCATCTGGATGGGATTAGCCTGCCCCACCCACACTAGCAAAAGAGGCATGCTGCAGATCTCATCGGTCAAGGAATTTCAGCTAGCGGGGTCCATGAGAAGAATCTTTTCTGCCATGTCTCCCACCCTCAGTGTCACTACATTCATATTTACTTGTCAGCTGGACTCTTATTCTGAAATGACACTGTACACTAATATGCAGTTCTCATGTGATACCTGTACTGCGCATGTGTTACTTTTCTTTTTCTTGGTTCTCTTTGTTCTTCACCATGTAGACACAGACGTAGATGTTTTTGTTTTGCAAATCCATTACTTTTATTCTTTCCTGGCCTCCGGTCTTATTCTTGAGGATTGAGAGCATGGAAACAAGATTCATTTCACCTCTAATTATTTTTCTCCACAACACTCAGGAACATCCTGCCCTCCAAGATTTGCACCCTCACTTTTGCCCTTCTGAAAGGGCTTGAAGACCTGGCTCTGCCAGCTGGACTGGGGCCCCAATGAGAGAACGGCATTTTGGAAGTGATGAATGGATTAGTCAGACCCTACCTCCTCCCCATGCACAGTTTGCTCCCTTCCTTTCCATTGTGGTTAATTGATTTTTATCTGAAGTTTTAATTGTATGTAATTAACTTTATATGGTATTTTAATTATATAACTGTAAGCTGTTTAGAGTCGTATTGATGAGATGGGCAGCATGGATGCATAGGTAGGTAGGTAGGTAGACAGACAGACAGACAGACAGACACACACACACACACGCACACACACACACACACACACACACACACACACAGACAGACATGACACTCTCGCCTCCCACTCGGAAGGTTGAGAGTTCAATCCTTGGCAGTGGCAGACGTTTCAGGGCACGAAGAAAAAAATATCTGCTGTGAACTCCATGTGGAATCAGGAAGGGCATCTGGCCAGTAAATGCTCACCTCCATCCAATCGCCTCAACTCTACCCTGAACTAGGGGGTTACAGGGTCATAAAAAGAGAGTTTTTGATGAGAGAGAGGGAGGGAGGGAGAGAGAGAGGGGGGGAGAGAGGGAGAGAGAGGAGGAGAGAGAGAGAGAGAGAGAGAGAGAGAGAGAGAGAGAATATGTAATCTCTGAACACATCCAAAGAACAATAACCTATAACTTGTTTGGGTCATGGTTTCATTAATGAACTGTTCTCTCTATCAGAAATGTTTTTGATCACTCAATCAGAATCTTACTTTCTACAATTTCCATTATTCTATTTTTCAGACTGGACCAAGATAGATGATGTCTTAAATTCTGGGTGACATTATTCCAGATTTGAAGAGTGCTGTCATATTCCCTCTCTCTCTCCTGTCAAGGCTAAACATGGCTTTTTCCTTCAACCTCTCTTCACAAAACTTGATTTTTAACACCCTGGTCACCCTTTTCTGCACTTGCTCCAATTTTTCTCACTCCTTCTAAAGGGGACATGGCCAAAACTGGGCACCAAATTTCAAAATAAAGTAATACTATTGTTCAAGTTTTTTTTTTCTCACAATGACTATTACCAGACTAGGAATGTTCCACTCTCTGCATTTGGCATTTGATTTTCATTTCAAAAGAAAAGAAAACATTGCATTTGTCTCTCTTTAATTTTATTTTCTCAGCCTATGGTCTAATCTGTCAAAATATTTTTAATTGACCCAATTTTGTGTCATCTGAAAATCTGATGAACAGATTTGCAGATGACACAAAATCCATCTGTTCATCCAAACCATGAATACAAAAAAACGGAAGCATAGAGGGCCAGAACTTAATTAATTCTGTGGCCCATCACATCTCTCCATGAATCATGTTCCTTCCCCATTTATGGCTACACCTTTGTGATGCTGCTTCAATTAATGGTGCTTTGCTGTATCCCTGGCTCCAAACGTTTGAAGAACACAAAAGTTACAGAGAACACCGTGTTTCACAAATGAAACCAGCAAGCTTCAGCCCTGATTCTGCCAACTTGGAAAATGATCGATATGCACAAATGTGAACAATAATAGAAATGATCGGGGAGATGTTAAGAGAAGAAGAGGGTGACCAGCAGCAAGAGGGATGGACTTGATTGTCTATGGAGATTCTCAGTCATCCAGATCATGGTTGTCCCTTGACAACCTCCCTTGAAAAGGTGCATTTTCAAGAGGCAACTGGACTCTCTTGTTTTCTTTGAAGACATTTCGCTTCTCATCGAAGAAGCTTCTTCAGCTCTGACTAGATGGTGGGGAATGGAAGGATTTATATTCCTTGCAGACAGCTGGTCATTTGCATTATTTTGGAGAGTCGTTGAGGCCACTTGGAGGTTTGTCTGTGTCTTCAGGGTCACCTGAGTAGTGCAAAAGGGGATGGAGCCTTCTTGAAACTGCTGAAAGGACTGTGTTATGGAGCTGTGCTTTCTGCAGGATGTTGTCTGCCTTGTGTCCCTTCACTGTTGAACACAGGCGCAGGCTGTTGGGGATGAAGTGAAGGGACACAGGGCAGAAAACATCCTGCAGAAAGCACAGCTCCATAACACAGTCCTTTCAGTTCCAAGAGTAACAAAGATGGCTGTGGGGGCTCAAGTCTAAAACATATGAGGAACGGTTGCAGGAATTGGGTCTGTCTGCTCTAGTGAAAAGAAGGACAAGGGAAGACATGATAGCAGTGTTCCAATATCTCAGGGGATGCCACAAAGAAGAGGGAGTCAAGCTATTCTCCAAAGCACCTGAGGGCAGGACAAGAAGCAATGGATGGAAACTAATCAAGGAGAGAAGTAACCTAGAACTAAGGAGAAATTTCCTGACAGTGAGAACAATTAATCAGAGGAACAGCTTTCCTCCAGAAGTTGTGGGCGTTCCACCACTGGAGACTTTTAAGAAGAGATTGGACAGCTATTTGTCTGGAATAGTATAGGTTCTCCTGCTTGAGCAGACGGTTGGACTAGAAGACCTCAAAGGTCCATTCCAACTCTGTTATTCTGTTATTATTTGCACATTTCTGCTGGAAGAGTAGTTTTGGAGACAGTTGGGAAAGGGTATGTGTTAGATTGTCAAATCCTATGATTGTACTTGAAGTAGGGTGGTCTGACACTAACTTCTCTTTATCCAGCAGCTGAAGTAGCCAAAGCAAAGCACCTTTATCTTGTATGTAAAATGACATGAGGGAAAAGTAAGCAGGGGGAATCCTGGGATCGATGTTCAACAGATCTCTCTTCTCAGAGTGAACTTTGCAATGAGACCACCACTGATTGCCCCATCACAGGAAACTGGAGTTGAAGAGAGGGGGGGGAATAATTAGATGTACTGTTCATTCTATAATGGCATCTTTTTTTAAAAAAACCTTCTCTATCTCCTGAGAAATAGTGCAATGATGTGTTATGTGACCCAGATTAACTTCTGACCTGGTCTATTGACTGATATTACGTGAAAGACCAACAATTCTATCCCTAGCATCACAACGGGTTTAGTTGACCTGGTGTTATGAATTGCTAGAAATCTCATCCCTGTCTGTCTGAAAAGGAATGAAATTACAGGTAGCCCTTGATTTACCACAATTCATTCAGTGACCGTTCAAAGTTACAACGGCACTGAAAAAAAGTGACGTATGACCATTGTTCACACTTACGACTGTTGCAGCATTCCCATGGTCAAAGATCAAAATTTGGATGCTTGGCAACTGGTTCATATTTATGACAGTTGCAGTGTCCCGGAGTCATGAGATCCCCTTTTTGTGGACCTTCTGACAAGAAAAGGCAATGGGGAAAGCCAGATTCACTTAACAACCATGTTATGAACTTAACTTCAGTGATTCACTTAGCAACTGTGGCAAGAAAAATGATAAAATGAGGCAAAACTCACTTAACAACTTAGCTTAGCCACAGAAATTTTGGGCTCCATTGTGGTCCTAAATTGAGGACTTCAAAAGCAAATCGAAAGAGAGGTGACTTTTTTTAAAAAAATGCCCAGCTTATTTCCATGGAACTTGGCATGCTTAACCCTCACATGAAGTTTTAACTTGACTAAAATTGTCATCGTATTCTGCAGATATACAATCATGTCCTTGATCTGGATACTGAGCTGGATCAGTCAACTATGGAAAATCACTCATTTCCTTCCAGTTGCCTCTTTTGCAAAAGATCCAAGATCAGAATCAGAATAGAGCTGGAAGGGACCTTGGAGGTCTTCTAGACCAGCCCCCTGCTCAAGCAGGAGACCCTATACCATATCAGACAAGTAGCTGTCCAGTCTCTTCTTAAAAACCTCTTGTGATGAAGCACCCACAACTTCTGAAGGCAAGCTGTTCCACTGGTTACTTTTCCTCATTGTTCGGAAGTTTCTCCTTAATTCCAGGTTGCTTCTCTCCTTGATTAGTTTCCATCCATTGTTTCTTGTCCTGCCTTCTGGTGCTTTGGAGAATAAATTGACCCACTCCTCTTTGTGGCAGCCTCTCAAATTCTGGAATACTGCTATCATGTCCCCCCTCCCCAGTCCTTCTTTATCTCGAACTCTACCAGTTAGTTATCTTGAACTCTACTAGTTCGTCATGTATTTCAAGCTTCTAGATTCATTGAGACCTTCAAAGTTCAGAATCAGTATAATCAGAATAGTTAACACTACCAGTTAGAGATCTCAGACTCTACCAGTTAGTCATATATTTCAAGCTTCTAGATTCATTCAGACCTTCAGAATCAGTATAATCAGAATAGTTAATTAACTCTACCAGTTAGAATCTCAGACTCTACCAGTTAGTCATGTATTTCAAGCTTCTAGATTCATTCAGATCTTCAAAGTTCAGAATTAGTATGCAAATCCTCCTGTACCCCCACCATCCCACCTCAATTGAGGACCCACCCTGAAGAAAAATAGGCCACTGAAGCTTCAAAATAGATACCAAGGAAGACCAAGGACAAAGGAATCTACACTGGTGCCTTTTGAGTAACTTGATATGAATTTGGTAGTTATGCCTCCAGCATTTAGAGCAGCTGTACAGCTGCAAGGGCCTCCCGATTATCCATACTGACAGCAAGGAAAAAAATGCTCTTAAATCTTTCTAAAAAGGGGAGGGGGCATCCCATTAAGGGGACTTGGTTCTCTGCAAAGAGACCAACCTTGAGTCAGCATGCATCTGATTTCAATTAGTCTCATGGTAGCCTTGTCTGAAGTGGTTTCTTTCTATTCTTGCTCATGCTTTGAAAACCATATACCATTGGATGGCATGAGCTCCTGCCCACAGATTGCCTACTTATTAACTTGGAGGTAAGCTAGGACCAGCTGGAAACAGTCATGGCTTGGGAAAAAACAGTCTCAGCTGACAACGAGCAGCAGTGTTGCTGATTCATGTATTTGGTCTTTTGGGTTTCTCAGGAATCTACTTAGCTTTCTGAAATCTAGACTAGTGGTAGAGGAGTTATAGCATACAGAATATAGAAATACAGAATAGCAAAGTCAGAAGGGACCTTGGAGGTCTTCTAGTCCAACTCCCTGCTCAAGCAGGAGACCCTATACCAGGGGTGTCAAACACGTGGCCCGTAGGCTGGATCCGGCCCGCGACAGGCTGCAGAATTGGCCCACGGGCCATCCCAGACATGGTGAGGGACCGGCCCCTGCTGCCCTGGGTCTGGCCACACCTACCCAGTCAGCCATGATGACCAGGCCACGCCCACCCCAGTCCTCCAAGGGTGAACAAAATCCCAACACAGCCCACAACAGGATCGAGTTTGACACCCCTGCCCTATACTGTTCTGGACAAATTGCTGCCCAATCTTTTCTTAACAACCTCCAGTGATGGAGCAGGACTGACCCAAAGTCGCCCAGCTGGCTTTTATGCCTAAAGCAGGACTAGAACTCCAAGTCTCCAGGTGATTGGCCCAAAGTCATCCAGTCAGCTTTCATGCCTAAAATGGAACTAGAACTCACAGTCACCTGGTGCTTGCCTCAAAATCACCCAGCTGGCTTTCACACCTAAGACCGGACTAGAACTCACAGACACCTGCTTTCTAGCCTGATGCCTTAAATACTAGATCCAAACTTGCTTTATGCTCCCAATATGTTCTCTGTTGCATATGCAGAGGCAGAAAAACCTGTGCCTGGTTAAAACAGATTGCAGCCGATGTATAGTGATCTACCAGATAGATCTTTGATCCCGTCCTACATTGATACTTCTTAAGGTGTATTGATTTTGTTTAAACGGCCTGTAGTAGGGAATCGGGAGAAGATTGCAAAACACTTTGTGACAATCTGGATATAGTCATCTTCTACTAGCTGAAGAGTTTACTGCTTTATGGTTTTCCACAGCCCAACGAATTACTGTTAAGGTCCTCCTTTCATCTTTGCCATGGCTCAATTATTCTTAGTTTCTCTGTGCAGCTCAACCCTGAATTGACAACAGGAAAGGTCATATGGGCTGTGCTTAGCTAGTTGCAAATGCCAGAGTGCATTATCCGAGACACAGAATATAATTATCTTTTCACAAGTGGCAATTAGTGGGAATACTTCCCATCATTTCTGCTTAGAATTCAACAATGCTAATGTAGTGGAAGGTGATGAATGACACCCAGGAAGTTCTAGATAAGCCATGCAAGGTTCTCTTTTTCTGAAGTGCCAGATCTTTTTCACTTGATTTCACTGTGTTTTAAACATCTAAACCAGGGAATCTAATGGTGAGGAACAGCAAATGGATGTTCAACAAATGGTTTTAAATGGGCTATGATGCCGTTTCATAAAACAACCTTGGAACAAATTATCACAGTTCGTTTAAAACCATATTTAAAATTTCTAGAAAAGACTTTGCTCCAGGAATTCAACTTGAGTGTCACGGGATTTCTACTTTGCCCTAGAAAACAAGAACCCTTTACATCTATAGAGATTCTTAGTCATCCAGGCCATGGTTATCCCAAAGATGCTTTTTCAAAAGGCAACTAGGCTTTCTTTGTTTTTCCTTGAAGACATGTCACTTCTCATCCAACAAGCTTCTTCAGTTCATTCAGGTGACCCTGATAAACCTCCAAGTGGCCTCAACAACTCTCAGAAAGAGTGCTAACGACCAGATGACTGCAAGGAATTCTCCACCATTCAGTCAGAACTGAAGAAGCTTCTTGGATGAGAAGCAAAACGTCGTCAAGGGAAAACAAAGAAAGTCCAGTTGCCTTTTGAAGAAAGCACTTTGGGACATGAATCCTTTACGCTCCTTTGAAAAAATATAGAAGGACAATGGAGGAGGCTGGCCAATGGACCTTTGAAGACTATCAACAATTTCCTATCCCACTCTCCAAGTAGAGTCATCATCCGCTTCCAAAACTAGCAGTAATCTTTCTTGAGATCACTGAGTATTGAGTACGATTACAAATCTCATCTCCTTCATTTCTGAAAAGAATGCTCTGTATCAGTGGTGAAATCCAAATTTTTTTACTACCTGTTCTGTGGGCGTGGTGTGGCTTGGTGGGCGTGGCTTGGTGGGCGTGGCAGGGGAAGGATACTGCAAAATCTTCATTCCCTCCCCACTCCTGGGGGAAGGATACTGCAAAATCTCCATTCCCACCCCACTCCAGGGGAAGGATACTGCAAAATGCCCATTCCCACCCCATTCCAGGGGAAGGATATTGCAAAATCTCCATTCCCTCCCCACTCCTGGGGGAAGGATACTGCAAAATCTCCATTCCCACCCCACTCTGGGGCCAGCCAGAGGAGGCATTTGCCAGTTCTCCAAACTACTCAAAATTTCCACTACCGGTTCTCCAAACTACTCAAAATTTCCACTACCGGTTCTCAAGAACCTGTCAGAACCTGCTGGATTTCACCCCTGCTCTGTATACTGAAATATGTGTCCTCCTGATCGCTTCCATAGCTTCTGGTGGTCAGAAAATTAAAATTAATAGGGGTTAAAAACAGAGGTGGGCTTCACATACTGTAACAACCAGTTCGCCCAGCACCGGAAATGTGAGCGTGCGTGTGCGACATCACAAAACACGGCAATTCACTCACGCGTGCATCCACACATGCATGCAACGTCAAACAACCCAGCAATTCACACACGCGCGCCATCTGCACATGCGTGTGGTGTCAAAACCACAGTGATATAGGATGGGATTGCACCCGGGCGGGCCCACCTGCACCACCTGCAGGTCGCTACTACCGGTTTGGCTGAACCGGCTGAATCCCACCTCTGGTAAAAAATAGAAGAAAAATGTTGAAGGTGGAAGACTTCCTAATCAGGATTCCAGCCATCAAACAGTACTCATTTTGCAGCTATTCTATCCCACATGTCTTTCTTCTATCTCACCTTCATTTATTGCCTTGTTATCTGGAAGAGAAGACTTCATGACTCCATAGTGTGTTGTGTTGGGTTCAACACTTTGTTTTCATTTTTGTTTTACAAACCTTGGAGTTTGCAGTCTGGGAAGACTTTCATCTTTCGAGCAGGTGAAGTCTAACCCTAAATTATGTTCCCACCAGTTGGCCATCACTAATCAAAGCAATGAGGTGCAATACAGAGGTGGGTTCCTCCCGGTTTGGACCGGTTCGCCCGAACCAGTAGTGACCCGCCGGTGATGTCACGATGATGTCACGGATGCGGTTTGGTCGGTGCCGGTCCATGGGCGCCGCCATTTTTTTTAATTTAATTTTATTTTTATTTTTTTATTTTTTGGGTGGGGGGATTTATTTCCGGGTTTTTTTTTCTTCTGCACATGCGCAGAAGCCGAGTTTCCGGCACTGCACATGCGTCGCCATCTTGTTTTCGGCTTTTTTTATTTTTTATTTTTTTGCACTGCGCATGCGTGCCCACGAGGCGTGGCCACGCGGCGCGGGAGGAAGCAAACCGGCAGCGAGGTAAGTTAGAACCCATCCCTGGTGCAATACGTTTCCTGCCCCAAAGTTTCTTTTTTCAAAAGGCAACTGGACTTTGTTTTTCCTTGAAGACATTTCGCTTCTCAATCCAAGAAGCTTCTTCAGTTCTGAACTGTTCAATTCATGAGCTGAAGAAGCTTCTTGGAGGAGAAGCGAAACGTCTTCCAGGAAAAACAAACCCCAGCTGCCTTTAGAAAAAGCACCCTTGGGACATCCATGGCCTGGATGACTGAGAATCTCCATAGACAACATATTTCCTGCCACAACTTAGAAGGAAGAGGGGCTGTGTATCCACACCACCATTCTCTCAATTAATAACTGGTTAAATATGAAAGCAGAATAATAAAAGTATAGCCTCTGTCAAATTTATAAGTTCATAAACATCTGGTTCTTTCAACTCTAATACTTTTATCAACTGCCACTGAAAAGGACTAATCAATAAAGTTGTTATTTCTATGCATTTATGTACTTTCCCCATAATCTTTTTTAGTCTACCACCCACCCCAAATTATATTTCTTTAATGTTTTTGATTAATGCAAAAATATGCTAGGAATTTTAAAAAAACAACAACAACAGGCTGGTTCAGCTGTGATTCTGATGGGCTTCAATAACATAATTATAACTACAGCAAAGATCAGGTGTTTTTTGTGTTTTTTATTTTTTGGAAGGGACTCTGCCAAGGGTTGCAATTTCTCTCTCATTCCCAGTGCTTTTCCCCTTTCTGTCTGGAAGCAAAAAGTGTCCTTTTGATGGATTATGAGTGAAAGGCTGGCTGTCACTCTGCGGAGCTATTTTTATCGCCAAACGAAACCAGTTGGGTTTGTCTGCTGCAGACACATTCGGCAAGGAGACCTGTTTGGAATAAGTGATGCCCAGAATTATATTAAGGGGAGATTCACAAGCTTCGTCTGACAAGGAAGCCGAACTTCCTGCTTGGTGCAAAAATCCAAATTAAACCTAGACAGATAGCTGTCCAGCCTCCACTTGGACATACCAAACAGGTTTTCTCTGGATAACTATTGAGTGGATCTTTTTGTTGTGACATTTTTTCCAAAATTCAGTCAGAACCTCCCTGTAATTAATTCTGTGTCCTCTCTTGGCCTTCTGCTATATACATCCTTTTAGGTATCTGATGAGTAATGCCATATCACCATTTAGTTATCATTGACCAAGGATACACATACCCAAATTCATTTTATTTAGTTTCTAGTTCTCTGATCATCCTCTTGGCCCTTTCTGAATGTGTTCAAATTTATTGAATATTTCTTAAAGTATGGCACCCAGAAATGGAATTTGTAGGGAAGGAGGTCATCTTACCAGAATAAAATGGAATTGTTACTTTCCTAGTTTATGCTTCTGGAGATGCAGCCTAAAATTGTATGTGTCTTTCTTGCAACTACATCATACTTCTGGCTCATATTCACCATGCAAATAACTAAAGTCCCAACATCTTTTTCACAATTTTTACATTTAAAAAAATATTATTATTATTTTGCAATTACCATTTTAGGTACTAATAACAGACACTTAACTTGCTTAACTAGTAAATTAAAGCAATGGTGATCATTGCTTTAGTCCATGGGTCCTCAAACTACGGTCTGTGGGCCACATGTGGCCCCCCCAAAGCCATTAATCCAGCCCACACAGAACCACGAGGCTGCCCCACCCACATCGCCCCACCCACCCTTCGTCCGAGCGCAGGACTTACCTTTGCGAGCCCTGTGGGCTGGAACTGAAAGATAAGGCCAACAATTTTGGCCTGCAGAGATGTTCTGAAGGTGGGGGAGGTGAAAAACGGGGCGCACAGACACCCCAGGAGGCCAAAAAATGGGCAAAGACAGCCCGTTTTTCACCTCCCCCACCTCCAGGAGAGAGAGAGAAGAGACAGAAAGAGAGAGAGAAAGAAAGAGAGAGAGAGAGACAGAGAGAGACAGAGAGAAGAGAGACAGAGAGAGATTTCTCAAGCTCCTTGGTGCTGAGAAGAATTGCTGCAAAACTGAGTTTTCTGAAGTGGACCACTAGACTCCTAAACAACTGAAAAAATGATCTAGTAAAAAGAAAAGTCAAGCAAAAGAGCAACATGCAAACAAAAGCAAATAAAACACCCCCAGGAGCAAAACAAATTAAAGTTTAATTTGTGTGCATTGTTTAATGGATTGTTAAATTGGCCATGCCCATTAGCCACACCCACCCAGTCACATGACCACCTAGCCACACCCACCCAGCCGGTCCGGGCCCCCAACAGTCTGAGGGACCGTGAATTGGCCCCCTGTTTAAAAAGTTTGAGGACCCCTGCTTTAGTCAATATGCTAACATAGTTATTTAACTTTAGGTAGCTATTAATGTATCTTGGCTACTTTTTAGTTATGAGTTAATTTATGGCTAAAGATATTGTGCCAAACCAGAACAGAAAGTGAATTTGATAACCAAATGCAGCATTTTGTGCAACCCCAGTTTAAAAATCATGAGGCTATGGAAAAGCATAAACCACCTCATTTTGCAGGCTGTGATAATATCCAAAATGTTAAATTGGCTAACATACCCTTGCACAGAGTTAACCAAGCTTTTTGGTTAACCATGTCATCTGAAGCCACAAAGGCCAACTTTTTTGGTTTCTAAAGACTGGGATTTCGGCTTATGAGAAATTTGGGGGGGAATTCAGTTTCTGGAAATGCAAAATTGTGTACTTGACCACTGAATGTTATAATAACCCACAAAGTACAGTAAAAGAGTTCCAATGGATGGAGATCAAAACAATGGCACAAGCATACTCATTAACTGCACATTGACTGCACACGTGTTTTCAAGTATTCCCATCCACTTAAAAGTTTGGTACCACTAGTTATTCTTCTATTCTGGATGGTTTTCAACTTGTCCAAGTGTAAAGGGTGTCATGGCAAAAACCATATAACAGTTCTGAAAGATCGAAGAGAGCATGTATAACTCAGAATTAGGATACTAAATTTTTTATTCGTTTGTCAAAATATAAAATACAGAAATACAAAGAAAAATGAAAATAATGGGAGAATAAGGGAGGAAATAGGGAAGAAGAAAAAGTGTAGGATAAAGGAGAAAAAAAGAAAAAGAAAAGCATAGATTTCTGATTTTTTTTGGTAAAGTAGAATAAGGTAATAACACATAACCTCAATTTTTTACTTTTACATAATAATATATACTAGCCGTTTCTAAAACTACAAACCTATCTAATCAGCAAAACCTAAAATCAAAGTTTCATTTTTTTTTCCATCTCAGATACAAATTCCAGAAGCGGTTTCCAAGTAGGAACAAAATTAATTGTATTCTTCTCTTTAATTAAAGCATCTCTGCTAACTCCATCAATTTTTGCAGCCATTCGTCCATTGTGGGAATCAAAGTGTCCTTCCATTTTTGCGCATGGTGACTATTCTTGCAGCTTGTCGGCATATATAACATTCAAAGTTCCAATCTGTTTTCCAAGTTCTTTATCCAGCTCAGAGTTGATCGAGAAGTTCCTCAATCAAGGAACTACCAACTCAGACATACAAGCAGTGGTGGGATTCAATTTTTTTTTACTACCAGTTCTGTGGGTGTGGCTTGGTGGGCGTGGCTTGGCTTGGTGGGCGTGGCTTGGTGGGCGTGGCAGGGGAAGGATACTGTAAAATCTCCATTCCCTCCCCACTCCAGGGGAAGGATACTGCAAAATCTCCATTCCCTCCCGATCAGCTGGGACTCGGGAGGCAGAGAATAGATAGGGGTGGGGCCAGTCAGAAGTGGTATTTACCAGTTCTCCGAACTACTCAAAATTTCCGCTACCGGTTCTCCAGAACTGGTCAGAACCTGCTGAAACCCACCTCTGCTACAAGCTAACAGTAAACAACAGCCTAGTCAAAGAAGTGCCAAGAACACTCCCACTAACACCGACAGGGAAAGCTAGTAGTATATAAACAGAGAGCTAATCCCACTCTTTTCTACCACTGGGTAACGAAATGACTGCAAGAAAACAACTAAGCTCAGAGAGCACCAAGGACCCCACAATTCTGAAAGACCTATAATGCCATGCTAACATCCCAGAACTTTTCTGCCGAGATCCCATTCTCCACAGACCATCACCAAGGGGCATCTGGAGAGAACAGTAAAACTGATATTGTTTTTGGTAATCCCCATAAGCTTTCTCATCCCAGGAGTGATCTAACGGAGACAAGACAGAGCAGGTGGCAATAATCAGCATTACGCCTGTTCAAGCATTTTCTCTAATATGGATTACTGTGGAATTTTCCCTTCTTGCTCTCAAGAGAGAACTGTGAACGGTAAGCCTTTTCTAACAACTTTGCTAAGCTTTTCAATTGGCTTTTTCTCAGCCAAACTGAGCCAGTTCTTTGCTTTTTTTTTTTAATAGTCAAATAGGAAAGAATTGGAGGAAACATGATTGTTGGCATCCATTGGTAAAATCAAGGGTTGACCGAGTTGCTGGAAAAATACTGCAATTTGTGTGTAGTGATTTGCTTTGAGCTCAGTGCTTTGCAAGCTAGGTCAGTAGCTGCTGAATTTCTCATCCTGTAACTCTTGGATGTGGATATTACCTCCGAAGGACCAGATTGATCGTCCTTCCGTCGTTCTGGGGGGAGAAAACTTAATCCCCTCAGAACGGGCTCGCAATTTGGGTGTCCTCCTGGACTCACAGCTGAGATTAGATCAACACCTGACAGCAGTGGCCAGGGGGACCTTTGCACAGGTACGTCTTGTGCACCAATTGCGGCCCTATTTAGATCAGGAGGCTCTGCTCACGGTCACTCATGCCCTTATCACCTCACGGCTTGACTATTGCAATGCGCTCTACATGGGGCTACCCTTGAAGA
>QLTV01000619.1:1510325-1532997 GCA_003457575.1 Thermophis baileyi | reverse complement strand
AACCAACTTCCCCCCGAGATCCGTACTACCCCCACCTTACTGGCCTTCCGTAAAGCCGTTAAGACCTGGCTTTTCCGGCAGGCCTGGGGCCAATAGTTGCCCTGATTGGTCCATGCATGGTTGTGTGAGTGTTTTATTTTAAATATAGATGTTTTTTTTAATTGCTTTTATATGTTTTATTTTTTATGATGTAAGCCGCCCAGAGTCCTTCGGGAGTTGGGCGGCATATAAATTTTATAAAATAAATAAAATAAATAAATAAAATAAACTCTTAGAGTCTCTTTATTCAAAGTAGTTCTATCCTGTTCTCACTCACAATAATTGTGTTCCACCATTAGGCCGCTAAGATTTTCAGCTACTCGAGAAGATTGCTTCCCATTTAGTAAGTAAATGCAAAAAGTAGAATTTGATTTTTATTTATTTATTTTTTTTTTACATTGGGAGATACCCAGCAAAGTTCAATTAATAGCTCTTTCAATCCAGAACTGGCTATATTTTCAATATGACATTATCCATGAAAATATTCAGAATAGCTATCCACAATGTTTTTTGAGCCACTCAGATAAAGCTAATAGAAAAGCACACTAAGCAACAAAACAATGGGAACTGGTCAGGTCATTCAATCTGTTGGAGTCACACAATCCACTAAGATGTGTGACCTCCTTATCAGTGGCAAATAAGTTGCTTGATCCCTCTGTTTTACAAGTTGTCCCAGAAAAGTTACGGCTTAAGAGACAAGCATTCAAGGCAAGATATGACAAATCAGCCAGAGATCTGCCAGAATTGAATATTGGGGAACGAATCCATATGAGACCACTGCCTGGAGATCGAACAGGTCGCTGGAAAACAGGTATCTGTTTACAACAGGTGGCACCACACTCCTATCTAGTGGACATTGAGGGAACTCTCTATCATTGCAACCGTGTGGATCCGCGTGTGACTGAGCAGCTGGACTCTCCATATCCAGTGGACGGGCCAGACTTACCTGCTATTACCGGGCCACACTTACCCACTGACAATAGGGAATGCACAGTGTTGATACCACTGACCAATGTCAATGACAATCCTGAGCGAGTCGGTATACCTGATGGCAGTCAAACACAGAACGTCCCAATAAGTGGGGAGAAGAGCCCAGCAACCTCAGCGAGGTCGAAGAAGCTCTCAGGACAAAGAGGGCCAGTCTTCACCCATAGTGGCAGATCTTCACAACCACCCAACAGATTTAACCTGTAGTATGTGTTGGTACTGGTTCTCATTTGAAATTTTACAATGTTGTTTGGTTAACATGAAAAGGGGAAGATGTTACAGGTGTTATGTCTACCTTATATGCAGTTCTATCATTCCTCTCTATTGTAGTTGTTTCCTGTATCACATTGCCACTCTAGGATTCATCTCTATTGTTCCTGTGATGCATTTCCTGTTCCTAATGTATTACTCACTCTCTAATAAGATGGCTTCTGCACAGTGATGGCTCGTAGTGTGTATATTTACTCTACATGAAACATGGAGTCACACAATCCCCTAGGCAACTAACTATGGCCTACAATCTGCATGTAAGAAAATAACTAGATTTCAGCAAGCCAGTTTCCCGCTTTTTCAAAAAGAAGGTGGAATGGGAGAAAGAAACCTTTGAGAGGCAACCACATTCTCATTAAAAAAAAAATCAAATTCTAAAGAAAAACAAGGCAAATTGGAAGATAGGGGCTATTTCTACTTTTAAACCTGCATGCATCCACGCACAGACATGTATGGGCCCCAGCAAAACTCACTTGATCCCAGACTACTATTTAAGTATGAGAAGGAGTGTGAGAACATGGGGGCAGAGTTAAAAGAGGGATCAGCCTAGAATCCCTACATAGCCACAAGCTATCTAAATCCAACCAACCTTCCTTGAATTTCATGGACCCTTATCTAACTCCAAGCAAGTGATAACAATTATTTCAGAAGATTCCTGTGCATAGGATTTTAGAAATAATAGTTTAATTGGACCTTGATGTGTAGATCTGATCTTTTGCACTTGACAATTTACTTCAATAGGAAAACTTTCATTCAAGTGCCCAGCACAGTAGCTGAAGACTCGGGAAGGCAAACAAATTGATTAAAATGTATAAAGGATCTCCAGACTGTTGCTAGAAATGTAAAAACTCAAATAGAAACCTTTTATGACCTTCGGTGGACTTGCAAAAAAGATAAGTAATGTTGGATTGAAATTAACAATGCAATTCAAAAAGTCTTGAAAATTAATATACAACTCAGACCAGAAACTTTTCTATTAGGGCTTATGGATAAAGCCTAAAAGGAGAAATTGGATGATATTTTAGTTTCATATATAATAAAAGCAGCATAACTGTTATATGCTCAGCACGGGAAAGATCCTGCAATACTTACAGTAGAAAAATGTTAGTAAAAGCAACAATGGCTAAATTAACAGCTCTTGTGAGAGAAAAGTTGTTGAAGAAAGTTATTGGAAGCCTTTTAGGGATGTTTTTCAGCAGATGCAAAAAAAAAATTTTTTGACAGATGGATTTGATGATTGCTAAAAATAATTAAGATTTATCTTTATCTTTTGAGGGGGAAATGGGCACTATTATAGCCTTAAACGAAAAGTTGAATGTAAGTATTTCATATCACTGGAAGAAGAAATCAGAAGTCATTCTTTGCATAATTTGTTGTTTTCCTTTGCTTTTTTAAATATCTTTCTGTACCTTTATCGCACATTTTCTTCTTTATCTTAATCTTTCTTTCTGACTGTTACACCTTCCTTCTCCTATTTTCCCCACAACAACAATCCTGTGAGGTGAGTTGGGCTGAAAGAGAAAAAACTGGCCCAAAGTAACCCAGCTGGCTTTCATGCCTAAGGTGGGACTAGAACTTAAAGTCTCCTGGTGATTGGCCCAAGGTCACCAGCCAGCTGTCTTGCCTAAGGCGGGGCTAGAATGTAAAGTCTCCTGGTGATTGGCCCAAGGTCACCAGCCAGCTGTCTTGCCTAAGGCGGGGCTAGAATGTGAAGTCTCCTGGTGATTGGCCCAAGGTCACCCAGCCAGCTTTCATGCCCAAGACAGGACTAGAACTCACAATCTCCCACTTTCTAGTCTGCTGCCTTAACCACTAGACCAAACTGGCTCTTTCAATTGGATTGAGTGACACGCTTGCCTCCAGCCGAGCATGTGAGCAGCCGCAGTTGGAGCAATAGTAATTAGGTTTGTCTTGCTCTGAGAAGATTAATTTCTCCACCGAACAAACAATTATAGCCCAAGTCCTGCATCCGCAGAAGAGCTCGGTCCATGGATGGATTTCAATTAGGGAAGTTAAGCTTTCCTTTGTATAAGGAAAGGGAGAAAGATAACAAGCAGGATTATTAAATTAATCTTGCAATCATGGCGATATCAGAAAAAGATTCTCAATTTACTTGCCCACCTCTCAGGGGGAACAATTGAGTAGATCGATTGTATTACTGTGTTGTAATAAATTGATAGAAAAGATCCGGAATGAAACGGTGCTGTTTCTCTTTAGCTTAGCTGATCCTGAAGTCTGTGGTTTATGATATTAAAATATGCTTTTCAATATTTTTTTTAAAAAAGCATGCAAGGAAGACAACAGAAGAACGAGACGGTAACGAAATAACTGTTAAAAGTCAGGGGAGTTTTATTTATAGGAACCTTATAAAGCTAGAGCCAGTTTGGTCTAGTGGTTAAGGCACCAAGCTAGAAACTAGAAGACTGGGAGTTCTAGTCCAGTCTTAGACCTAAAAGACAGCTGGATGACTTTGGGCCAATCACCAGGAGACTGAGAGTTCTAGTCCCACCTTAGACATGAAAGCCAACCTGGTAACCTTGGACCAAACACCAGGAGACTGTGAATTCTAATCCCCCCTTAAACATGAAAGTCAGCTGGGTGACCTTGGGCCAATCGTCAGGAGACTGTGAATTCTAGTCCCAGTTTAGGCATGAAAATGGCTGGTGACTTTGAGCCAACCACCAGGAGACGGTAAATTTTGGTCCTGCCTCAGCCATGAAAGCCAGCTGGATGATGTTGGGCCAGTAATTCTCTTTCATTAGGTGTTCATTATTCATTAGGTGTTCATCATTAGGTCCCTATGACCATCATTAGGTGTTGTACCTTATGATTCTTGAGGAATGTATCCTGTCTTTTTATGTACACTGAGAGCATATGCACCAAAGACAAATTCCTTGTGTGTCCAATCACACTTGGTCAATAAAGAATTCTATTCTATATTCTATTCTATTCAATCCAACCCACCTCACAGGGTTGTTATTGTGGGGAAAATAGGAAGGAGTATTAGATAGGTTTGCTACTTTGAGTTGTTTCTAAAAATAGTAAAAGCAGGAAACAAACAAATAGAACCTTCAACTTGATACTTGTCTTGGTAATACCACCCCCACCCTGCTGGCCTTCCGGAAAGCGGTGAAGACCTGGCTCTTCCGGCAGGCTTGGGGCCGTTGATCTCGCCTCTGTAATTGGCGAGGTCCAGCCATGAAATGGTGTGTATGAGGTTTTAAACTGTTTTTAAATGTTTTTATTATGTTTTCTTTTAATGTTTTTTTTTATATTGTTGTGAGCCGTCCAGAGTTCCTTGGGAGTTGGGCGGCATACAAATTTAATAAATAATAATAATAATATGTGGCTGTTAATGGCTGATTTGTCCGAGTGTGAGGCTTCCAGGAATTCTCTAGTGTTTTTGTACTTGGCTTGGTCTAAGATGCTCACAGTTTCCCAGTTGAAACTATTATAATAATAATAATAATAATAATAATAATAATAATAATAATAATAATAATAATAATAATAATAATAATAATAATAATAATAATAATGATAATAATGTAGTTCAGCCTTGGCCAACCCAACCAAAGAACTTCTCAGACTATCCCCACACTGACAGGACAAGCCACTAGAACAGGGGTGTCAAACTCGTGGTGTCACATTGCCGTCATGTGACATTTTGCCATGTTTTTCCCATTCACAGATCTGGGTTGGGCATGGCCTGCATGTGACGCATCCAGCCCACAGGCTGCCAGTTTGACACCCCTGCACTAGAATATAACCTGAGAGCAAACCCCACTCTTTACTATTACTGATGATGTTACCTAGTTCGGGTAAATGAAAGGTCTGCAAGAAAACAAGCAAGCTCAGAGAGCACCAAGGGCCCCCTCATGGCAACCCTGAATTACAAATATTCTCCTTGATTTTTATCATGAGGATCTGGGATCAAAAGAAACATCCCATCCTATGCTTCAACTAACATTACATTATTTTACAAAATTCACCTCCACAGCCTCAATTCGTCCACGAAATTCCTTGGTCACAAATTTTCATTCAGCAAAAGTCCCTTCAAATGTTAATGCGTGCCTTCCTCATAGGATTGGCAGTTTTATTCCTTTCTGTTCACCACCACGTTGCCACTTGATTAATCAGCTCCTCTTCTCATGAAAAAGGGATTGAATGACAGGGGAGGGAACTTTTGCGCACGGCAAAATTATTTTATTTCACTGTTATATGCATTTTTAAAAGGAGAAGGAGAAGGAGAAGAAGGGCGCGAGGAGGAGAGGCGTGTCCCCCTCCCCGGAGGCTTGAGGAGGAGAAGGAGGAGGAGAAGAGGAGGAGGAGGAGGAGGAGGAGGAGGAGGAGGAGGAGAAGAAGAAGAAGAAGAAGAAGAAGAAGAAGAAGAAGAAGAAGAAGAAGAAGAAGAAGAAGAAGAAGAAGAAGAAGAAGAAGAAGAAGAAGAAGAAATAATAACGGTTGTTTATAAAAATCTGGGCTAAAGAAAGAGGAATTCATGAAGTCTGGAAATAATCTTTCTTGAGCAGTTGGTACTGTATATCCATCAGGGCTGTCCTGTCCTTTTTCTTTTTATTCCAGTTGCAACTGAGAAGGACTCTCACTTTTCCACTTTGTGAATACACACTCACAAACAGACAGCGGTATCCACAGACAAGGTCAAAAAAGGAAAAATAGAAGCTTGGTCTATGCAATCAAACCTCTGCCCCTTTTTACATGTGTACAGTTCATGAAAAAGGAGATGCAGTGTTAATCCTGCATGTACAGCCATCGTCTTTACATTTTTTGACTCTCTCTGTGGATATTCTTCTTACGCAACTCTGAATCTTCTCAACTTGTCAATATCTTTGTTGTTTCATTTCTGTTGCTTTGTACAACATCTTCAGTTGTTTCCACCTTTGTTAATACCAAAACTGCTTAGTTCCTCCTTCTGTTCCCACCTTTAAATGAAATCTGTGTGTTTTGGCTAAGGATAAAGATAAATCTCAGGCAACAGCTGGATGTTATGTTTCCAGATATGCAGGGAACCTGAACACCGCTTTCCTGTTTCTGTATTTCAACAATCTCTGAAATAATTCACATTTGAAGTCTAAGACCATCTGGTGGGATCCATCTTATGGGTGTCAAGCCCATTCTTCCATTCCGGTTAACACCGGCCCAAACTGGATTAACTCAACATGAAACTTAAGGGATGTCTACAGTAGCTTCGATCTGAACACGATGTGTTTAGTGGAAATGTTTCGAAAGGCATTGTCACATTCAGCACAAAATGCTAAAGAGAGGGAGACCTGTATGCACTGCTGTATATGTAGAGATCTTTCCAGGATCCAGATCTGCATTTGAGGTTCCCCATCTTCAAGGAGTTTATTTATGTATTTATCAATAAAGGAAAATGTTTGTAGCTCAGGGTGGAAATGAGGGGTCCTTGGTGCTCTCTTAGCTTGGTTGCTTTCCTGCAGATGTTTCATTACCCAAACTAGGTAACATCATCAGTGCTAGCAAGGAATGGGGTTTGTTCTCAGTTTATATTGTAGTCCTATATAAACTGAGAGTAAACCCCGCTCTTACTAGCACTGATGATGTTATTTAGTTTGGGTAATGAAATGTCTGCAAGAAAACAACCATGCTCAGAAAGCTTTCAAGTTGCCAGCACCAAGGACCTCACAATATTCCTCCTCCTCCTCCTCCCTCCTCCTCCTCCTCCTCCACCTCCCTCCTCCCTCCTCCTCTTCCTCCTCCCCCTCTTCTTCTGCCTTCTAGCACCGATGATGTTACCTAGTTTAGGTAATGGAACGTCTGCAAGAAAACAACCAAGCTCAGAGAGCACCAAGGACCTCATTATATATTTCTTATTTTTACAAATAACTCAAGGCAGTGAACATATCCAACACACCTTTCCTCTCCTATTTTCCCCAAAACATCAACCCTATGAGATGGGCTGAAAGAGTATGACCAGCCCAAGGTTACCCAGCTGCCTTTCATAGCTAAGGCACACAGTTTTTGACTGTAACCAAATACCACATATTTTTTCCTAGCCATACATCCTCCTCGCCCTTGGCCAATAAGTTTATTTGAAAAATTCAAAAACTTACCCTCTATTTTGTATTTCTGAGTCAGCCTAATAAAGGCATTTCTTTGCCGCAGTTTAATAGATAAAAACATCCTTAATCTCCCTGACCTACACAGATTTTTATTCATCACATTTTGCCGACCGCGTAATAATCATTCAGCTATTGTCCCAGCATTCTAAAAAATGATAGTTCAGCCTAAAATCATTGAACAATATTCTACTTTTGTAACCATGATTGGTACAAGGGAAGAATATTCACAGTATTGTGAATCTCATTAAGGCCTTCGCATATAAAATCCTTGAGGCCCCTTTTTCTAGAAGAAATGGTTCATTTTCTTTTAGCTAGTTAAAACCGTTCTCCCATCTCCTGAATAGTAAATTCTGCTAAGGGGTATTTGTCACTGCCCCATAACTGCCTAATGAAACTATCGGTTGGTTCTGTTTAACGGAGATTAAGATTGCCAAGTGTCCCCAAAGCACTTTTCAATACTCTTGAGGTCTATAAACTGTTATATCTCATCAAGTCCTTCTAATTGCCAATTGGGGTATTAAAGAAGAGGTGAGCAGAATTCTGAAAACTCAGTATCCTAATGAACAAAATAATAATCATAATCACAAAACAGAACTAGTAAAATCTTCATTTCGGCAGTTGGTACTTCTGTGCAGGATGTTATTATTATTTCCCATTTTAAAGATGGCTACCTGCTTGGTGAATTATTGGGTTAATAATGTAAAACCTGAAACAGAAATTGCATGTTTAACAAAGGGAAAAGAAGAAGGAGAAGAGGGTGGGAATAAGTAAAGTTCAACAGCCAATTAGATGTAGTGGCTAAGGTACTGGCCTAGAAACTAGGAAATTGTGAATTCTAGTCCTGTCTTTGGCATAAAAGCCAGCTGGGCCAATCACAATGAGATTGTGAGTTCTAGTCCCACCTTAGGCAGGAAAGCCAGCTGGGTGACTTTGGGCCAGTCACTCCCTCTGTCAGCCCACCCACCTCACAAGATTCTTGTTGTGAGGAAAATAGGAGGAAGGAAGAGTATTAAGAATGCTTGCTCCCTCAAGCTATTTATAAAGTAATAAAGGTGGGATAATGAAATAATTTCAAATTGACAGCAATCAGGTGCAGAAATCTTGCTTCCATCTGATTTCTGGTCACCCAAATGTTGTAACCTAGCACTAGCACTAGCACTAGCACTTAGACTTATATACCGCTTTACAGTGCTTTACAGCACTCTCTAAGCGGTTCACAGAGTCAGCATATTGCCCCCAACAATCTGGGTCCTCATTTTACCCACCTCGGAAGGATGGAAGGCTGAGTCAACCTTGAGCCGGTGAGATTTGAACCGCTGAACTGCTGAACAGTCAGCTGAAGTAGCCTGCAGTACTGCACTCTAACCACTGCGCCACCTCGGCTCTTAATCCCTCTTAAACCTAATCCCAGAGACATCTTTATTGAAGGACTGAGGCAAGGGATGAGTATATGGGAGAACACAGGGAGGCATTCTGGAGGTATGGTCCACTATTCATCGATCTCTTCACATTCGTAAGTAATGACACCCTTGGGCATTACTATGATGCTATTTTTCAAGTTCTAATAAAGGAGAATATTTGTAGCTCAAAGTTGAAATGAGGGGTCCTTAGCGCTCTCTGAGCTTGGTTTTTTTCTTGCAGATGTTTCGTTACCAAACTGGGTAACATCATCAGTGTTAGTAAAAAGTGGGATTTGCTCTCCGTTTATATTCCAGTGGCTTGCCCTATCATTATTTGTGGGAATTTATAGATCTGTAGGCCAGAGTTGATGGATAAGGACAGGATAGTAAGTTTTCAGACAAATAGTTAACCTAACCACTTAAGGCCTCTGTTGAATGAAACATGCTTCCTGGTGATTACCTGGACAGGTAATGTTGTTTTCTCAGAAACAGCATTGACGTAATTTGCCATTGATCCTTCTTTCAACTTCCCAGTCTAGTCTACAGCCTTAGGATTTTCTACTGATCCCCATCCAAGCACTAATGAAGTCTTATTTCTCCAGCTTTTTCAAGATTGGGCAATCTCAACAAGAAGCTGTTGCCTGCTGTGACATTAACCCTTAACCTATTAGGAAGCACATAGTGAAAGTGATGATGTCATAATTCAACATAACCTATTCGTAACGAGATTGGAGATGTTAAGAGAAAGAGACAGAGATGAGCAACGAATCCTGAACCAGAGTTTTATTTGTTATGTTTTGAAAAATTAAATATTTTTTGTTTATTTTCATGAAAAGCATTCTGTCTCTCTTTAGCTCAGCTGCATAATTGACCTTGTGGTTGAAGATTCTCTGGAAATTTGCATTCATCTTTGCTTTTGCAAATGTTTACATAAGTCTTCATGCTGAGCATGAAAAAGCTATCACGTGTCAGAAAGAACACTCTAAATTCTTTCCATAATAAGCAGCATATCATGGAAACCACACTTAGATCCTTCTTCAAACCAGGCACAAAATGTTACCTCCTTCACTTGTTTTACTGCAAATATGTTCATGTTGGCATCAAATCCAGCTCTCCATCCAAGCCTATAAAAAGAAATAGAAAGATAACCTTGACCAAGATAGGCTAGATCCATTACCAAAGTAACAAGGAAAAAAAAATACATAGTTTAAGAAAGCCACATTGGTCTAGTGCTTAAGGTGCTAGCCTAGAAACAGGAGATGGTGAGTTCTAGTCCCACCTTAGGCATGAAAGCTGGCTAGGTGACATTGGTCCAGTCATTGGCAAGATTAAATGTCCCTTGGCAAATACTTGGGAAGAAGACTAAGACTTGTCCTATAGGATTGGTCCAAAGCATAGAACATAGTATCATAGGAGTCCTTGGTGTACTCTGAGCTTGCTTGTTTTCTTGCAGACATTATGCAGTGCTGATGATGTTACCTAGTTTGGGTAATGAAACACCTGCAAGAAAACAAGGAAGCTCAGAGAGCACCAAGGACCCCTCATGTCAACCCTTACCTACAAATATTCTCATTCATTAATAGTATCATAGGACTGGAAGGCATCTCAGAGGTCTTCTAGTCCAACCTGCTCAAGGCAGGAGACCTTATACCATGGGTGTCAAACTCGATCGCGTCACGGGCCAGATCATGACGTATCGTGACTTTTTTTGCCTTTGCGGAGCCGGGGTGGACATGGCCTGCACGTGATGTATCCAGCCTGCGGGCCACCAGTTTAACAGGCCATCCTTATACCATCCTAGTCAAATGGATGTCCAGTCTATTTTTGAAAATCTCCAGTGGTTGAGCACCCACAACACTGGAAAGCAAGCTATTCCAGTGATTAGTCACTGTCAGAAAATTTCTCCTTACTTCTAGGTTGGGTCACTCTTTAACAAGCTTCCACCCATGACTTCTTGTCCCGCCCTCAGGTGCTTTAGAAAATAAGTCAATCCCCTTTTCTCTGTGCCAGCCCCTCAAGTACTGGAAGACTGTTATCATGTTGTCATCCCCTAATCTTCTCTTTGATAGGTTAGACATACCTCCCTCCCTCAACCATTCATCATGTGATTTAGTCTCCAGAGCTCATCTTGAGATGTACTATCTGCCTCCATCTTGTTGATTTTACCTTCTCTGCAGACACTCCTAGAAGCTGGGGCAGCGAGAATGTGTGGATAAACTCAGGGTAAAGCTGTTTGACTCTAACAACAAGATACACTTCTTTCTTTCTGTTCCTCTCTAGGATTCGTGGTGGCATGGTGGCGCAGTGGTTAGAGTGCAGTACTGCAGGCTACTTCTTGGAGTACTGCTTCTTCTAATTCTACTGCCTGTAATTTGGCAGTTCAGATCTCACCAGGCTCAAGGTTGACTCAGCCTTCCATCCTTCCGAGGGGGGTAAAATTAGGACCCAGATTGTTTGGGGGGCAATACGCTGACTCTGTAAACCATAATAATAGTATATAAGTCTAAGTGCTATTGCTATTGCTATTCTCTTACGTTTAAAAAAGGAAGCCCAAGACACAGTTATACAAACAAATGAAATTTGAAGTAGTCTGGTAGCACATTTCTCACTAATTAATTTTATTAAAAGGCATAAGCTTTTGTGAGCTGCAGCCCACCTCAATGGATGTGTAGAGTAGCTAGACTGATATATGATTTAAATTTATACCAGTCTAGACACTACGCGTCCGATGAATTGAGCCGCAGCTCACAAAAGCTTATGGCTTTTAATAAAATAGGCTAATCAAAAAAGAGGTGCTATCAAATTCCTTCTGATTTTTCTTTTGCTAACCATGGCTCTCCCCCTATAGGATCTGCAGAACAATGGAGCCGATGAGTAAAAAGGCAGCAGTCTGTGCCAAGTACAAAAGTCAAAAGGAGAAAAAGTCATTCCAACCCACTCAGGGCCAGGCAAAATCTTTCCCGGGCATCCAATTCTTTGAAGAAGCAACTTTCAGTTGGAAGAATAGCAATGGCAAAAGCATTTAGGCTTACATATTGCCCCATAGTGCTTTACAGCACTCTCTGGGTGGTTTACAATGGATTTGCATATTGCCTCCAACAATCTGGGTCCTCATTTTACCGACCTCGGAAGGATGGAAGGCTGAGTCAACCTGGAGCCCCATCAGGATCGAACTCCTGACAGTGGGCAGAGTTTGCCTGCAACACTGCATTCTAAACACTGCACCACCAGGGCTCCTCCTTCTAAAGAAAGCATTGCAGACAATAAGGCCAAAGCTAACTGGCAGCATTCAGATGTAGAGAAGGTCCTGTCCTGTAGCCACTGTTGAAGAAGGAAAAAATGTTCTCACCTGTAAGGTTGTGTGCATATAGCATAAGGGGACAACACTTTGTTCTTTGCCTCAAGCCCTCCCCCTCCCTCCCCAAAAATGTTCTAGAGACATTCTTGGCCCAACTTCTCTACACTGGGGTTCTTGAATATTTTATTTATTAATTTGATTGAGTGATATGCCACCCATCTCATTCAAATTTTCTGGAGACATTCTTGGCCCAATTGCTGTACACTGGGGTTCTTGAACATTTTGTTTAATAAATTGATTGATAGATTGATTGATTAATATGCTGCCCATCTCATTAAAATGTTCTGAAGACATTCTTGGCCCAACTGCTGTACACTGGGGTTCTTGAACATTTTGATTGATTGATTGATTGATTGATATTCCACCCATCTCACTAAAATGTTCTGGAGACATTCTTGGCCCAACTGCTGTTCACTGGGGTTCTTGAACATTTTGATTGATTGATTGATTGATTGATATGTTTCTCATATTCCACCCATCTCACTAAAATGTTCTGGAGACATTCTTGGCCCAACTGCTGTACACTGGGGTTCTTGAACATTTTGATTGATTGATTGATTGATTGATTGATTGATTGATATGCCTCCCATCTCATTAAAATGTTCTGGAGACATTCTTGGCCCAACTGCTGTTCATGGGTGTTCTTGAGCATTTTGTTTAATTAATTGATTGATAGATAGACTGATATGCCTCCCATCTCATTAAAATGTTCTGGAGACATTCTTGGCCCAACTGCTGTTCATGGGTGTTCTTGAGCATTTTGTTTAATTAATTGATTGATAGATAGACTGATTCATATGCTCCCCATCTCACTAAAATGTTCTGGAGACATTCTTGGCCCAACTGCTGTTCACTGGGGTTCTTGAACATTTTGTTTAATAAATTGATTGATTGATTGATATGCCACCTATCTCACTATCAAGTGATGCTGGGGAGCTTACAATGTCATAAATAGCAATACAAAACAATCAGAAGGTTAAAAACATCAAAACATTGGGCCTTAAAATTGGGGTCTTTTTAACAACAGTGTGTGTAAAAAGGAACTAATACATAAACAGGACAGAGGTGGGATCACCTAATCTACTAACCATCTCCAGAATGGGATGGCCCCATCAGGGCCCCAGGCCAGTTGGCAGAGCGGGGTTTTAAGGCCCTTCTAGAAAGGCAAGAGGGTGGGGGCAGATCCCACCTCGAGGGGTACAATGTTCCAGAGGGTGGGAGCTGTGGCCAAAAAATGCTCTTCTCCTGGACTTTGCCAACCAGAATTCCTTGGCTGACAGGTCCACAGCATGCCCCTTCTGCCAGAGCAAATTGAGCAGGCCAATCCATTGGGATGAGATTGTTCCTCAGGTATCCTGAACCCATGCCATAAATGGCTTTAACGGGAATAACCAACTCCTTGAATTGGACCCAGAAGCAAACCGGCAACCAGTATAGTTCACACAACAGCAGAATAGCTTCTACCCCCTCCTACAACAGATTCATAAGCCATCTCTTCCCGTGTAGATTCTACTAGCCATAAAGCTGGAGACCTTGTAGATTAGCAAGTTAGTTGCTCTTCTGCCTGCAGCTTCACATCTGTGATTATTTATAAGACTTATCTCTTATCTTATCTTATCTTTATTCCAGGAGCTCACCCGTGTAGATTCTACTAGCCATAAAGCTGGAGACCTTGGGGGGGGGAAGGGAGGGAGTGGGGAAGGGAGAGAGAGAGAGAAGCTCAAAATCACCCAATCTCACTCTGGGGATCTAAAAAACCCCTTGACTCAACCCAAGGGAAGACATAATGAAGGAAATTGCCTCATGTTTTCCTTATTGTATTGTATTGTATTGTATTGTATTGTATTGTATTGTATTGTATTGTATTGTATTGTATTGTATTGTATTGTATTGTATTGTATTGTATTGTATTGTATTGTATTGTATTGGTAGTCCTCAACTTATAACCACAACTGAGCCCAAAATTTCTGTTGCCAAGTAAAACAGTTGTTAAGAGAGTTTTGCCCCATTCTAGACCTTCCTCGTCACTGTTGTTAAGTGAATCTGACTTCCCCATTGACTTTGCTTGTCAGAAGGTCGCAAATGACAATCGTATGACCCTGGGACACTGCAACCATCATAAATATGAGCCAGTTGCCAAACACCCAAACTTTGATCACATGACCACGAGGATGCTTCAACAGTCATAAGTGTGATAAATGGCCATAACTCACATTTTTTTCAGTGCTGTTGTAACTTCGAATGGTCACTAAACAAATGGTTGTAAGTCAAGGACTACCTGTATTTCATCGCATTGCATTGCGTTGTGACGTGTTGTGTTGTGTTGCATTGGAGCTGTCAGCATTAAGAGAATGGTAAGACTAGAACTAATGCTATGAAACATCAAGGATACACCTACAGTTTAGACACGAGCAAGAACATTTTGTTCCTCCAGTTGTAAATTGGTGGAATAGATCACCAGGTGGACTTGCGTCTTGGCTTTTGCCACGGACTTTTAAACAGAGTCAGGGACCGTCAGCTATCGGGGTGGTGTAGGGGGTTGAACTTGATGACCTCTTGGGTCCCTTCTACCTCTATGATTCTGTGACAGAACGTTCTGTCCTCAAGAAATGGCCGGCGCCTTTTTCCCTTCCTCCGGACAAGTGCTGAGAACCTGTCCACTCCGTTTCTCCATCTATCCAATCAGATGGAGAATTTCCCAGCATTACTAATACAGGTAGTCCTCGACTTACAACAGTTCTTTTAGTGACCGTTCAAAGTTACAACTGAAAAAAGTGACTTATGACCGTTTTTCACACTTATGACTGTGGCAGCATCCCCACGGTCACGTGATCAAAATTCAAACGCTTGGAAACCGGTTCATATTTACGACGGTTGCAGTGTCCCGGGGTCACCAGATTCGCTTTTGCACCCTTCTGACAAGCCATGTCAATGGAGAAGCCGGATTCACTTAACAACCGTGTGACTAACTTAACAACGGCGGTGATTCACTTAACAACTGTGGCAAGAAGGGTCGTCAAATGGAGCAAAACTCACTTAACCAATGTCTCCCTTAGCGACATCAAATTTGGGGCTCCAATTGCAGTCCTAAGTCAAGGACTATCTTATATTGAGAAGGGATATTAATTTCTGAGTAAATCACGTTAGGGGTAACAGAGCCGCAGTTGCAGCATCCGACAGAGCAATTTTCAGGACCTCGGTATCATAAACTCTGGATTTCTTAAATAGCCAAGCAGCTGTGACCCATATAGGAATGGTGCCAGACTGTCTCGTATGAATGAGGATTAAATTATTGATACGGCGTTGGTGTACCGGCTGTGGATATAGCCATCAGCAACAGGAGCAGCAGATGCTCCATTAACCATTCATGGCTTTGTACCAGCTGACCTTGTCTTTTCCCCACAACTCCGAGAAGGAGGGCGAAGAGATTCCCTTGGCTTCTCTCTGAGAGTTGACAACACAAATTCATCTACCCATCTGTTTTGTTTTCCGAGTGAGCTCATCAGGAAACATTATGACAAGGCATTGGTAATTTGGATGTAACCGTGCCTATGACTTATACTATTGATTTTTCAGAACTGGCTATTGTGAGGAATCATAGAGTTGGGAGTTAGCCTAGATCACCCGCTCCCTCCCTCTCTGTGGAAAATCTAATTTAACTGAGGAAATTTAAAGGCACATACAGGCAGACATACGGCCACCATTGTGCCTAACGTTTCCGTTGCGAAACAAGGCAGTTGTTAAGTGAGTTTTGCCTCTCTGGGTGGTTTACAATGGATTTGCATATTGCCCCCAACAATCTGGGTCCTCATTTTACCCACCTCGGAAGGATGGAAGGCTGAGTCAACCTAGAGCCCCGTCAGGATTGAACTCCTGGCAGTGGGCAGAGTTTGCCTGCAACACTGCATTCTAAACACTGCGCCACCAGGGCTCCTCTTCCTGAAGAAAGCATTGCACACAACAAGGCCAAAGCTAATTGGCAGCATTCAGATGTAGAGAAGGTCCTGTCCTGTAGCCACTGTTGAAGAAGGAAAAATATTTCTCGCCTGTAAGGTTGTGTGCATCTACTGTAGCGCAAGTGGACAACACTCAAGCCCTCCCTCCCCCCAAAAGATCTATAGACATTCTTGTCCCAACTGCTCTACACTGGGCTCTTGAATATTTTATTTATTTATTTGATTGATTGATTGATTGATTGAGCTCATCAGGAAACATTTTAACCGTGCCTATGACTTTTACTATTGATTTTCAGAACTGGCTGTTATGAGGAATCATAGAGTTGGGAGTTAGCCTAGATCGCCCACTCCCTCTCTATGGAAAATCTAATTTTACTGAGGAAATTTAAAACCACATACAGGCAGTCCTCGACTTACAGCCACCATTGTGCCTAATGGTTCCGTTGCTAAGCAAGACAGTTATTAAGTGTGCCTCATTTCATGACCTTTTTGACACCGTTGTTAGGTGAATCATGCGGTCGTTAAGCGAATCTGACTTCCCCATGGACTTTGCTTTTCAGAAGCCGGCTGGAAAGGTTACAGATGGTGATCACATGACCTTAGGATGGTACACATTCCGTGCTCCTTGGCGTATAGTCATGTTGGTCATAAGACCACAGAGGTGTCTTCAGACAACACTGGCTCCCGCAGCTAAGAAAGAGAGATGAGCCTCGCCCGCTAGAGTCGGGGCGATGACTGAACAAGGAAAACCCTCACCCTTGACCTTAGGATGGCGAAACTGTCATAAATACATGCCAGTTCTGAGTGCCCAAATTTTGATCACATGACCACAGGGATGCTGCAATGGTCATAAGTGTGGAAACTGGTCATAAGTCACATTTACTGTGTCATAAGTCACAGAGGGGAAAGGAGAGAGGGAAATGGATGGGAGGAGAGAAGTAGGAGAGAGGGAAGGAGAGGGAAGTAGAAAAGAGGGGAGAGGAGAGAGGAGAGGAGAGGAGGGGAGGAAAAGGGAGGAGAGGGAAGGAGAGGGAAAAAGGGAGGAGAGGGATGGAGAGGTAGGTAGGGGAAAGGAGAGAGATAAATGTATAGAATGTTATGGTACAATTATGAAAATAATGGTTATAACTATGGCGTATAACATTATGCATTTAAAGGAGACTATAATGTATGATTAAGAGAATACTGGTTATAATAAGAGCCGAGGTGGCGCAGTGGTTAGAGTGCAGTACTGCAGGCTACTTCAGCTGACTGTTCAGCAGTTCAGCGGTTCAAATCTCACCGGCTCAAGGTTGACTCAGCCTTCCATCCTTCTGAGGTGGGTAAAATGAGGACCCAGATTGTTGGGGGCAATATGCTGACTCTGTGAACCGCTTAGAGAGGGCTGTAAAGCCCTATAAAGCGGTATATAAGTCTAAGTGCTATTGCTATAATCAGGGTGTATAATACTATGTATACTTAAAAAGGACTGGATACAGCCAGTACACTGTCGTTGCATAACTGGAAATGTGATGTATTATAAAAAAAAATGTATAATAAAAATATTTATTAAAAAAAATAAGTCACATTTTCAGTGCCATTGTATGGACAGTCACTAAACAGATAGTTGTAAGTCAAGGACTAGCAGGATTTCTGGAAATACAGCCAGTTTTCTTTACAACGTATTAACTTTTGATATTTCTTTTAAATGTTATATCAAACTATTAAGTGCTCCCAATAACCACTTCAGCCTTGGAGCTACACATTTTGACCCTCCTTCCTTGAGGAGTCAAGGAAGTTTGTCCTGAGAAAAGAAATGTGAATATCCAGTGAAATGGCTTATTCTCATTCCCCGTATGAGTAATCTCTTTATTTTCATCCTATGGTCATGGGGATTCAAAGATCAGATCGTTAGGAAACGTTCCCTGAGAATAGTTTTACAAGGAAAACAGTAAAAGCCTTGGGATATATGAGGTAAAAGGAGAAGTGGCAGGAAAAATGCAAGGGGAGAATAGCACGGTGGAGATTGAGGGGGGGGGATACATATAAACATTTGATACTAGAGATCTTGAAGGAAACAGCTGTTCCATAACAGATTAGTCACTTACCATAGATTACAGGCTGGCTGCTGCATCCAAGACCTTGAAGTCGCAATGGACACCGTGATTTTATTTCCTGGCTGCTGGAACCTCTGCAAAAATCAGAGTAGAGGAATCCAATATTTCTTTTCGGAAGCAGAATCAACTCAAGAGGCATTCTGCAGACTGCAACCAGTTACCGAGTCCAAGCACTGAAGGAAGCAATTAAGCTGGATCAATGGTGAAAAAAAGTAAGGTTCTACATTTAGGCAAGAAAAACAAAATGCACAGGTACAGTATATGTGGTACCTTGCTGAATAGTAGTAACTGTGAGAGGGATCTTGGGAGTCCTAGTGGACAATCACTTAAATATGAGCCAGCAGTGTGCAGCAGCTGCCAAAAAAGCCAACACAGTTCTAGGCTGCATAAACAGAGGGATAGAATCAAGATCACGTGAAGTGCTAATAACACTTAAGGATGCTGAGACTCTAGAAAGAGTGCAGAGAAGAGCAACAAAGATGATTAGGGGACTGGAGGCTAAAACATACAAAGAACAGTTGCAGAAACTCGGTATGTCTAGTTTGATGAAAAGAAGGACTAGGGGAGACATGATATAAGTGTTCCAATATCTCAGGAGCTGCCACAAAGAAGAAGTCAAATTATTCTCTAAAGCACTTGAGGGTAGAACAAGAAGCAATGGGTGGAAACTAATCAAGAAGCAACTTAGAACTAAGGAGAAATTTCCTGACAGTTAGAACAATTAATCAGTGGAACAACTTGCCTCCAGAAGTTGTGAATGCTCCAACACTGGACGTTTTTAAGAAGATGTTGGACAACCATTTGTCTGAAGTGGTGTAGGGTTTCCTGCCCGAGCAGGGGATTGGACTAGAAGACCTCCAAGGTCCCTTCCAACTCTGTTATTCTATTCTATTCTATCTTCTCCAAATTAGAATAATTCCAGCATTTTGTGTGCAAAAGGTCATATTAATGGCTCTTTATATCCGTCATCTATGTCTGTCTGTCTGTCTGTCTCTCTGTCTGTCTGTCTGTCTGTCTATCTATCTATCTATCTATCTATCTATCTATCTATCTATCTATCTATCTATCTATCTATCTATCTATCTACCATCCACCTATCCATCCATCCATCCAATACATCCATCCAATACATTAATTCATTTATTGATCCATCATCCTTCCATCCATCCTTCCATCCATCAATTGATCTATCAATCGATCTATCCCTCCATTCATTCATCCTCCATCCAATTCATCCATCCATCCATCCAATACATTCATTCATTCATTGATCCATCCATCCTTCCATCGATCGATGTATCTTTCCCTCGCTTCATCCCTTCATCCTCCATCCAATCCATCCATCCTCCATCCATCCTCCATCCAAACCCATCCATCCATCCATCCATCCATCCATCCATCCATCCATCCATCCATCCATCTCTCTAATCCATCCATAAATCCATCTATCCAACATGACTTACAACCGTAATTGCCAAGTTCAATTATGGCCATAACTTGAGGACTACCTGTACTTAGAAAGCATACAGTTGGAAAAATGCTGGTCCAGATTTCCTAGACTAGCAACTTTCAGATGTGCAAACGTCAACTCACAGAATTCCCCAACCAGCATTCTGGAAGTTGAAGTCCACACATCTGAACATTACATGTTAAGAAACTCTGGTCTAGGTTGTAGATTTTAGTAAGAACTTGACTTTTTATTTCTCTGCAATGCATCCTTATTGCATTGCTTTTATAATTATCATGCTGCTCATATCAGGAATTAATTTATTTGGAACCTGGCATCCACATGGAGAAGGTTATGAAAACAAATGAAAATATTAAGAAAAGGGTTGGGAACATGACTAGATCTCCCCCTCCCTATTTGTGGTAGTCTCTGAGGCACCATGTGGTTACAGTTAAACCAAAATCCTGACTCACATGACTGGGGTTCCCAAGCATCCAGGTTACTTCTGAGACAATATGTGTGAAAAGTCCAAGTGTATCATCACTGATTGTGTGGATTTATGGGATGGAAGAAAATTTACATCCCCTTGAGGTTAAGCACTTGCTGGAACAGCCAGTAAAATTATGTTCTTCTCTTTATCACTTTATTTTGCAAATGGAAGAAACTTTGGCTTTGACCTGAGATCATTCTTATTCATTATGAAGCTTCTGGTTTAAAGACAATAGCTCTGGGACAAGATGGGACGGGATGAAATGAGACAGGACAGGATAGGCAAGATGGTATGGAATGGGACAGGGTGGGATGGGATGGGATGGGATCAGGGGTGGGTTCTGGATCCGTTTGCTGCCGGTTCACTCAGGGTCGCGCCGTGCACGCCCCGCAGCAATCAAAATCCAAGATGGCAGTGCCCACGGAACACACCGAAAGAACCGGTTCCGTGACATCATCACCGGTTTACTAACAGTTCTAAAGAACCGGTTAGAACCGGTAGGAACCCACTTCTGGATGGGATGGGATGGGATGGGAATTTGTGGCTGAGCTTCTTGAGCATGTGTTGCAGAGGTGGGTTTAAGCAGGTTCTGACAAGTTCTGCCAGATTGGGATGGGATGGGATGGGATGGGATGGGATGGGATGGGATGGGATGGAACAAGATGGGAGGGGATTGAATGGGACAAGACAGGACAGGGTGGGATAAGATGAGACAAGATGGAAAGGAACAAGACAGGATGGAACAAGATGGGGTGGGGTGGGGTGGGATGGGATAGAACAGGCCAGGATGGGGCAGGATTGAATGGGATGAGATAGGATGTGATGGGACAAGATGGGACGGGACAGGACAGGACAGGACGGGGCAGAATGGGCAAGACAGGATAGAATGGGATAAGATGGGGTGGGGTGGGACAGAACAAGACAGGATAGGAGTGGGATGGGATAGGATGGGATGAGACAAGACAGGATGGGATGGAGAGATATCTGCCTCATCACATTTTCCTGACTCATGATGACATCGCAGAATGCTCAGAAACATTCTGAGAGATGTCTATAATGGGATGATGAGAAATAAACAGTAAGCATAAGACCTCTGAAAAAAAAACACAATTTTCTCCATAATTCTAGGAGATATATCACGCTGGCTTCAGGACGAGATGCAATGCTCTCATCTTCCCAAATGCAGACAAATTAATTAGGATGAATTCTATGCCACGGTGTCATTGTTTTGAAAGTTTTCAAAGGAATTGCTCACTGATGTGGTCATCGTCAAATCTAGAAATTGACTCCTTGGGTTAAATTTCTAAGCAGCTGGTATGACGATCAGGTATCTCCTTTGAAATTAATGACTGCCTTCCCTTTGCTGGAAAACATCATTGCTTTTTCAAAGAGAACCAATATGCTCTAATGCAAAGTGATGCTTTCCCTAATGAAATAAGATAATTGCACTAATGGCATGACCAAGGATGCTAAGTTCACAATGTACAACTTATAATGAGGCCTCTAGATCGATACATCTCTTTGCTTAGTCACTCTGAGCAGGCTGGATTATAATATGTTTGAGAAGATTAAAGGCTTTAGGAAATTGTTGGACATTAACCCTCCAGAATCTGAAATGCCTCCCACAAGCCAAATTATTCAGTCTGATAGATGAACAGGAGATGGCCGATGAAAGGGTTAAGGATGCCTCTGGCTCATTTTCAACAATGCTCTCCTGTTTCCTAGTTCATAGTTCACTCCCCTTCGATACAAGGTGAGCGTGATGGGTAGGAGATCTTTCACTGCTTCCAATTTTAATCTGAGTTAGAGAAGAGAGCCGGTTTGGTTTAGTGGTTAAGATGATGGCCTAGAAACCAGGAGACTGTGAGTTCTAGTCCTGCCTTGTCATGAAAGTCAGTTGGGTGACATTGGGCCAATGACAGGAGATTGTGAATTCTAGTCCATGAAAGCCAGCTGCATGACTTTCAGCCCAACTGACTTCACAGGGCTGTTGTTGTAGAAAAAATAGGAGGAGGAAGGTGTGTTGCGTATGTTTGCTACCTTGAGTTTATTTGTAAAAACGATAAAAGTGAGATACAAATAAATAAAATGAAGCAAGTGTGCTTGGAAGGAGATGAGGTTCTCTGTTATTATTATTACTGGTTTATTGCACAGTCAGCCAGATGTTTACACTGGATATGGCATTTTCATCCACTATTGAGTCCCTCCCAAAAATCCAGAATAGGCATATTATTATTATGAATACTTTATTCATTAAACATGAAACTCAGTCAACTGAACATTTAAAGATGTGTCACAAATACCATTGACTGGTGCTAATGGTTGATACAGGTTGCTGCCAGCGTCCTAGGGAACAACCAAGTATCTTCTTAAAATATATGATGTTCCGAGTAGCGCAGTCTTTTGCAGTTCCGCTGGTGTTGCAGGAAGCTGCAATTACTTGATGTGTTTTGTGAAATTCTTGGACACGGTACCAAGTGCCCCGATGACAATGGGTATCACTGTTACATGTTTCATCCAGAGGT